>JAOQGH010000040.1:61379180-61415245 GCA_025769975.1 Gallinago jamesoni | reverse complement strand
GAGAAGCTGTGGCTGCCCCATCCCTGGAGGGGTTCAAGGCCAGGCTGGATGGGGCTGTGAGCAACCTGGTCTGGTGGCAGGTGTCCCTGCCCATGGCAGGGGGGCTGGAACTCGATGACCTTTAAGGTCCCTTCCAACCCAAACAATTCTATGATTCTATTCTATGATTCTATAATATATTTGTTACTGCTCAATATTTTAGTGTCCAGATCCTTGCCTAGAAAAGTCAGCATAGCTCTGCATCTGGGCTTCTGACTTTTCTACTACAAAAGAAAATATGGTTTCATTTATGTAAGTAGTTTGCTATGAGAAGCCTACCTGGCATGGTAACGTTTCCAAGTTGAAGTCCTCCTCTGAAAAAGGAAATCTTTCCCTTTTTCTGGGTTTTGTTCAGCGTTGGCAAAGGAAAAAAAAACAAAACAGAGGGGAATTATCAGTGATCAGGAAAATGGGATGGGCTTTTACACTTCTGACATCTGTCCAAGCTCTGCTGCTCGCTGTGAGATGCTGACTTAATCGCTTGCCATAAAGCTCTAAAAGCAGGCATTGTTTTAAAGAGCATCGCTCTCCAAGTGCTCTGTTTGACGCGCTCCTTGTCAAAGTTGCACATATTTTGTTTTAGTTGGAGCTACAACTGTTTTGCCACTGGAAACAGAGATCTGAAGTTGGATGTCAAAAATCAGTTAGAAAAGGCATTAGCCACATCTGAAAAAATATTGGCCATGTCTCAATTTATTTATCTATAAATTCAGTGCAATAGTTGACATCATGATAACCTTTAGTCCTTTTACATCTGGATTTCTTTGAAAAACGCTGACACAAAACAAAAATTGTCATGTCATTTGAAAGGATATTATTTAGAAAATAAAAAAAAAACTAAAAAAAAAAGTGAATGAACTTGAATCTGTCCTGCATGGTATAGCAATTTTTGAGTCCTAGTGTTGTTCATATATTAGTCATTCACCAACATTTATGTTATCTGACAGAGAAGTTGAAAAAAAACTGTATTTTCTGTAAATTTCATCCACTGAGAGATTCCATCTAAATTCATTTTTTGTACTAATTTGGAATGACGACATTAATGATTGATGGATTTTATACATGTTTACTAATGTATGTAGCATTCCATTATTGTATAGTAGCGCAGTACAGAAAGTATAAATTCTTGCCACTGTTTTGTTTTACAATGTGTAATCCTGTATAAAGACTCTAATTTGTTTGCATGTTTCCAAAAGGTTTGGGGTGGAGCCTCCTGGATTAATCAAGTTGGAAAAAGAAATTGAACAAGAGGAAACGCTTTCAGCCCCGCTCCCGTCTCCTTCACCGTCACCAACAAAGTCTCCTGGGAAAAAGAGCACAGGGAAACTGTTGGATGATGCTGTAAGTTGAGGGAGGGAGGTTTTTCCTATCTGACCCATTCTGGTATGCACTTACTTGCAAAGCACACAGAAGCCTGAGTTTAACATCTGACTGTATTCTAAAGATTTGCAGACTGATAGAGTTAATTTATTTTTGACCACAATTATTTATGCCTGAAGTTTGGAAAAAATGTCTTGCTGTGTAGGAGATCTGCAGTTTAACCTAGCTTTGTGCTTAGGGCCAAGTTCCCTTCTTATTACTGTGCTTTCTTTTTCTGTTCGCTTTTTATTCATCAGCTCCCACTTAGTGTTTTTCCTGAGAAAGGACTGAGTCAGGACTAGGAGATTTGGCCCATAATGGCTTGTAGAGATTGTTAACAAACACTTATAAATAATCTCATCCTAATTTTTATGCTGCTATTCTGCATGTTTATCATGTAGTAAAAAAAGCAAGCATTTTCTTCTCATTATTAGAAAGAAAGTATCTTGCTTTGAATTTCATTAAACTCTTTGCACTATACTGTAGGGTTCATTTCTTTGTTGCAAACCCTAGAGGGGTTCATTTGAAACAGCTGGAATCAGATGAAAAGGGCACATTTTGAGACGCTGAAGAGGTTAAACTTGAAAAGTACAAATATATTCTATAAAAAGGCAGAGTTACTATAGTAACCGCTATATTACAAGGTAAATGTGCCACCTGGGAGTTACAAAGCACTTCTTGAAAAATCCATATGCCACTTTTTTTTTGTTACAAATAGCAGATGGAATATAATGTTCGTTCGTTTTCTTGAAATACTTCGTACTATTTGATGCAAATAATTGCATTTAAGGTTTTTTACATTTTGTATTTCTTTCCTAGCTTTGCAAAACCACTCATTTATGTTTCAGCAGAATTCAGAAAGAACAGTTATGTGTGGAAGGAGGGTGGCGATTGCGTATCTTGTAGGAACAGAAGAGAGAGTATGAAGGTTGTCTCCAACCACCTCCTTTAATTTAGAAAATAGTAGGGATAGAATCAGAATGGAATTCATCCAGCTAGATTCCTGACCCACACTGCCCCAGACACTCACACCATAAAATAGCAGCAGTGCTCATATAGTCCAGACACAAAATAAAATAGGATATAATTCTTCCCTCTGCTTCCTTATTTGATTTCCAAATTCCACTCAATAATAGTTCTGTGTCCTTTGGGATAGTAAGGTAATGGAAGCCTTCGATGGCGGGATCAGCTGTGAAGGTCTCATTATCCTCTGTTTTACACCAGTATAAATCTGTTGCCTTTCATTTTCCCCAGAACTATGAGGGCTCTGTTTTGCTTACACAGTTCAAAACAACCTTGAAACTGTAATGTCCGGCTACTGTGGGTTTTTGCTTGCTTAGATGAACCCTAGTAGATGTGGCTATTTAGTCATAATTCACGTTGTCCTTTTTCAGCCTCAAATTTCAGAACGTCTCCTCCAGAGGTGATAACTGCCATAGGTTATAATGTCAGAAATCACTGATTATTGGGCAGCGTTCAGAGGGCCATTGCTAAATAGTCCTCTAAGTGCAATGCCAGTCTTGGTACCACGTTCCAAGAATGCACCGTTTGCATCCTCAGCAACCTGCACTTGGATTTAAGTCATCTACCACTGACTTCATACAAGTTATTTCTGTTGTACACTAACTATCTAAATAGTTTAGTTCTCCAGAAACGGAAGATAACAGCCACAAAAAGCAATGGAATAATTAATCTTAAAATAATTCAGTGGTTGTACATTCAAACTAAGGACAACTCGTCTGATACACACAAAAAATGCATCTCAGGTAAAATATATTTATAGTTCCTCTGATAAGTGGTATTTTAAAATGAAAATTTTCACAAAAATATCATTCCCTTATTAAAAAAAATATAATAATTATAAAAAAATTATTCCATGAAGTAAAAAATTTATTCAGGTAACAACATGGAACAATTGAAGAAATAATTGGGGAGCCTTTAAATTGGTCAACGGGACTAATTTCAAAAGCATTTTTGCTCCCCATTCTAGGATAGAAACATGGTATTGTTAACTTTTAATTTATTTCTAGTTTATTTAACACACTATAACTTCTTTCTAAAAGCAGATATGAAAAAATTTGTTTTTCTTCAGGAGCCTTTCTTGTTCATTTATTGAAGATAACCAAAACACCTATCAGAGTGCCATGGCTTTGCCTTGTTTGGATTTTTTTCTGAAACAGTTTAAGACTTTGATTTGATAGCTATTATGAGAATATTCTTTCCAAGTCATTCCTCAAACCATTTATACAGCCTTTGGTTTACAAACTGGATTTGAAAAGGTCTTTGGAATATTGTTCGAAGTGGACAAAACCTCTAGGAAGTTCCTCCAGCATTTTGCTTTGTTGACACACTAGGTCAGCACTCATCTGAGAAAACTGGCAATGATAAAGTAGAGTATCTGTATTTATTATATTTATTTAGAAGAGAAAATACATCTTTATTACATCTTTGTTATGCCTGTCAGTTATATTAGCACTTTGACAGTAGAGCTGATTCACCATAAAATACTGACAACACATCTCTGAAAGTTTGATGTTGAACCCAACAAACTGTTTGACTTCAGTTAAAGGGTGCAAATTTTATGTTGAACTGCATGGCACCTGTCTTTATTTTTCACCTCATCATAGCTGTAAAATTGTTCCTGATACTGGAAACACCATTGTCTGGGATTACAGAAATATTAATGAAGAATATCAATGAAGACTTAGATTAGTGATACCGTGTTATGGCAAATGTCTTCCTGGATTTTTTGCTCCACATGTTTTTTTAAACAGTTTCTATTAATAATTTCCATGTTTTTCAGGTTAAACACATTTCTGAAGATCCACCTTGTAAATGTCCTAATAAGTTCTGTGTGGAGCGTCTTTCACAAGGAAGATACAGAGTTGGAGAGAAGATCCTCTTTATTAGGGTAAAGGTTTTATTTTTTAAATTTTGTATTGAATTGCTAGTATATGCTACTTTCCACTTTGCAAATGATATCATTGATTAACAGAACAAAATATTTTCTTATATAACCAGCATGTTTTTGTGATGCTTTCGGGGAATAAACTACAGTAGGTTAACTGACTCAAGGAATTACTAGCACATGGTAGATCCTTCTACCTTTAGGTCTTTGAATTTGCTCTGTCTTGATCAATGGCAACCAAAAGTCTTCACAAACAGACATGATGATTTCCTCTCAGTTCAGCTTGAAGGAACATCCACTTCATCGAAGCAGCCATTGTTCAACTTTGCTTTGATGGGTAGCTCAGGAAACAGATCAGAGACTTTCATGATCATTGAATTGCCAAAACATTGCTAAAGAAGAGTGAGCAAAACATTAATGTCCATAGTACTTCATTTGATCAACAGATATTTCTAAACTCGGCGCTGTATTTCAGATTTCATATGTAGCGTATTACCTCCCATAGCACAAAGCTAATCCTTAACATAAATATTTGCTCGTATCTGGCTGAATTTAGCACAAATATACTGTCCAAACTTAATTTTGATCCTCTTAATCTTCTCTATATATGCTTATGGTAATAATAATTAAAATATGCTAATCGTAGTATTCTGTACTAATAGGTTAAGAATCTGATTCATGCTATGCTTTTTTCCATTTTCCTCTGCACATGTACTATCCCTGAGTAATGGAAAGCTCTTGCTCTCAAATAACTGTTATCCCTATTTTGCTAAAGGCATATGACTGTGACCTGATAAAACTGAGCACTTGTGAGAATAAAAGAAGTCAAAGGGACTCCTCTGTAGAAGTCAAGTTCCTAGTTCAACAAAACCCCAGAGTGCTTGTTCTGTCATAAACTTATGCTTAACTTACAATGAAGCCAAATTTAGATAAGGATTTAGGTTTTCTCATGAGTATAAGGTTGAGAACATGTTTAAGCATTGTGTTGATTAAGGATTGAGAACTCTCAATTAATTCAGTAATAGCTCAGAAAGAAGACGAAATACAGGATTTGTCACAGATAGTTTGAGATTTAACAATGCTAGTATAAAGGATTAATAGTTTTTCTGCTTCATAGCCAGTGAGACTTTTAAATTCTGCAGTGTTTTTATGTACTAGCTTTCTTATTAGCTTCAAACAACTTTGAAAAAGGTAATGTTCATTAACCAAAGATCCCAGTAATCTGGCACAGTTCAACACTTCTGTTTTCTTCCTTTTGATTTTAATTTCAAATAACAATATCAAAGTATTTTTAATCTCCTAGTTTTGATAAACTAAGTTTTTCTGCCAGAATGGTGAGTGTCAAATTCCCTTTTGCTGGCTTCTTGATTGTGCAGTCTAGTCCAAGTCAGATTTCATTCCAAGTTTGCAAACAAAACACCCTTTTCATATCACGCTACTGCATTCCAAGTTGAATTGTTCCAAAAAATAACAGATTTAGACATCAAACTACAGTATTAGAGATCATTCATACAACGCTTTGCTATGAACTTCAGCCCGTATTCCTAAGTTTTAAAAATCAGTTGTCTTTGGTTTTGGTTAGTTTGAACCTCATTTTGGAATGCTTCACTGGATCACAGTAAGTTTTTACTCTTCATTCTACATGGTCTTATTGTGTACATAAGTAGATATATTAGCCTTTCTTTGGAATCCTTTGGACACTTGTGAGTAAACACATTTGAGATGCATAGCTCACAATTTTGTTGATATTTGGCACTCTATTTGATACTGCTGAGATAGTTCCACCTCCATTTAATGTTCTTTACACAACATGACACAGCCAGATATATAGCACTTGTTTATAACCCAACATGTTCCAGTTGAATTGAGATTGAAAGTTTTATTGTTTTGAGTTGGCTTAGTATAGCTATTACTGTCGCTATTGGCTCTCTCCAGTAACCTGTATAGAACTTAAAACCTATCTAGTTTCAGTGATGCTACAAGTATGCCGTGTGATAGAACATTGCAAGTGCTAAGTTTAAGTTGGAGTTAACACCTGTTAATTGATGGTTAAGATTTTTTTTTTCAGAAAATAGTTCATTGTATTATATGCACAACAAATTTGCTTTATTCTAGTTCTACATGTTCTGTTAAAGAAAAAGGAAGAAAAAGTGTTCAAGTCCCTCTTTTTCTTAATTTACGTAGGTATATGAAACAAGAGAAAAAGGAATGGCAATGAGAAATAAAACCTGGCAGATTATAGATTAATACAAAAGAAATCACACATCTCAATCTAAAGTAATTTTAAGGAAAAAGACCCACTTTGGAATATGTAGCAAAATGCAGGGAGCTGGTACTTGTTTTGTATCATAGTAACTTGTTAAGGTAATGGTCCCATTAAAATTACTTCAATAAAGATTTTTATTTTTTTTTAACATGGAAAAATGTTGAAATTTGAGAGGAAAACAAACCATGGATATCCATGAAGTAATGAAAATGATGAAAATTCGTGTAAACATTAAGATACTTAATTCTGCTGGTAAAAACGCATGTCACAAAATAACTCTTTTTGAAGAAGTCTTCTTGTAATGCATAAACTGAACATGATTAACATAATGCTCTGGTGGCTTAAATTATTTTCAGCAAAAATTTATCTGCTGGGGAATTCCTGTTCCATCCTGCCTTGTAGTAATGAGAGTCTAAATTCCACTTACACATAAATGGTGGAAGACTTGTTTTACAATAACGGGTTATGTTACTAACTTGAAGGAAATGAAAATACTAGTTTATTTATAGGTGAGACATTGGTTTAGAATTTGTGTGATCTTTATATGTGTGCCATATACACTCAATTATTTGCCTATTTGCTCTTAGATCATCCCATTATGCCATGAAGTGGTTTAGGGAACAAGCCTGAATCTTTCAACGTAGAACTGAATTAACAAGGCTATTTTTAAAAATAAAGAAAAACAAGTCATGGAAACTTACCTTGCATAAATACATAAAGCTTGGAAAAAAGTCACAGGGTTTGAAGTGCTTACTTCTTGGAGAAGGCAGTAAAGGAGTTATTTAGATTCACAGAGATTTTTATAGTAAGAAATGTCAGTCAGGCCTTAAGAAAAGGTAATTTTTTTTAACAAGTTCAGTGGCAAATATTCTTATTTCAAGTTATCTTGTGTAAGAAACTTGTAAGTTTCTCTGTAAGAGAAAACTTACAGGTTTTCTCTACCTTTCAGAATGAGATGATAAGAATGTGGTTGCTCTTATGCTTTTTGACCTTGGACTTTTAATAATTAATATCACTCAGCATTATTTTGCTGTAATAATAATAAAATGTTTGTTTACTATTAACTTCCTCTAAATCCCAGGAAATGAAAGGCATTTTTTGCCTGCTACAGCACCTGTGCAGAAACTTTATTTTGGGATTCACTATCAAAATGCATGTGTGTGTCATACATGTGTGCATCATTTACTTGTCTTTTATTGTTTTCCTATAGCTTACTTTTTAGCACTGAAATTCTTTCTTTAGAGCTTGATCCACATCAGATACCTGTCAGGGATGTTTAAAATGCCACAGACATAGGCAGGAGGTTTGAATTAATTCCAGAGGACGTGCAGCGGGATGCCTGAGAGCCATCTTGCGAGGGAATTCAGAAGACATATCGTGGACCTCAGGACAGTAGCCGTCATCGGCTGCTTCTTTAGGTTTCTAATCTCAGCCTCCTCATGCTTATAGACAAACAGACTAATTCTCAGCTCTGCATGGCAAAAGACCCAGGGAAAGGCATGTCTTAAGTCCAGACTAATTTATGTCCCAGGTGTAAGGTGTTTTTGGAGACCTTCCAGCAGTGGAGGGGGCTGGACGCTTTTTTTACTATGTGTCAATTCCTCTCCAACTGCTTTATGCTCACGGAGTAGTTGGCACGTTTCAGTCTTACTTGTGCTAGTGAAGGTGGAATTCTTCCCGACTTTCTCAGGTTTTGGTTTTTGTTCTAAAAAAAAAAAAACCTCTTAAAAAAGCCAGTAAACTTCAGTCCACAGGACTCAAAAGCTCTTGGACAAAGAGTGATACTGAATATGGCAGTGGGTGAATGGAGTCCAGTGCTGCCTATAGGATGCTGGGACAATCTGTTTTCTTCTTTACTCTGCCATTCATCTGTTGAGTGACATTAGGCAGACCCCTGCCCTCCCACAGCTGTAGTTGCAGCTTGCTTGTTCTCAGTGTTACACTTTCCCTCCTGCTTCTCCCTCTTTTTTTTTTTTTTTTTTTTCCTCGTTCCTGCCTTGAGCCTTTCCTATTCAGGCCTAGCAGCCCTCGTTGAGCAAGAAGCCCGTGGACATCTCTCTGTTTACTTTACACTTGATGATGCTGCGTTTGTGCTGAACACAAGAGCAGCTACAGTTCCGCTACCTGGTTCTGTGAAGACTTGACATTTTTAGTTAAATGGTTGACAGATTTTTCACTGAGGGTTAGCCAAATCCATAAAGTATTAGGAATTAAATATTCCCCCCATCTTGATTTACTTTCCTATAGTTTTTCCTTCACTTGCTTCTTTTGCATGGGCACTCATGTTAATTTAGTGGCTTGAACTTGTGTGTGTTGGGGATAGTTTTGGACACATATGTGAGCAAAGATGCTTTGAAAGGATTCATTGTTAGCTTTACAAAAAAAACAACTGTGCAAGTCAAATTCTTAGATGCTAATTTAATGAAAAAGCGATGGAGTTACCCCTTCTTACTTTCATCCTAGTGGTGTTCTCATTTGTCTTGGTTGAAAATATTTTGACAGAACGTATCTCCCGTGCAATATTCTGGTTGAATGGAACTGACAGGCTATGCAGTACCTTAGCAATTTTTCTCTCCAGCTTAGACCTGTTTGCTTTAGTGACCACCTCCTGTGGACAACTAAGTGTCATGTCATCTTTAATTCCCAGTGTCTGCAAAGTGAGACTTCCCTGGGTGACAATTTGCTCTCTGTCAGGCACGTGCCAAGGTAAAATCGCCTCATGTCAGCAGTGTTTTCTCTATGGTAACTAATTACACAAAAAAATTCTCAATACTTTATAGGTAAATAAATATGAATAAAAATGCTAGATGACTATGTTATGTATTATAGAGCTCACTATTTCAGGCTCCCCCCCCAGATGCTGAGAATAAACATAGACCAAATTATGTGGCTCTACTCCTGTTTGCTCTCCTCTTCCCCCCTCCCTCCCCCCGCTTTTTTTTTTCCTGCTCCTCTGACTCTTTCTATATGAAAAGTACTGGATGAGCATCTTCATATCCACGAGCACAGATAGACTGCTAATCCACTCCACCACTAACCTACAGACAAAAATTACTTTGCGAAATGAAAATGCCTTTATAGTTTATTAACGCGAACTATAGACTGGATTATACTGAAATTAGATTATACTGAAAGTGTTAATAGGGGAAAGTATTCCCTTTCTGTTCAGTTACTTTATTGTTGTCGTTCTTTTCATGGATTAATAATTTTTTAAGAGTCCATTTTACACTTCTGAGACATTAATAGAGTTTACATTAAAGATGAGACAGCGGTTAAAGCTTGCACTTTGGAATCTGTAAGCCAGATGCTTTAGAACTAGAAATGCAGCTATTTGTGGTGTTGCTCTTTGAGGAGGGTAACACAAAGCTTTGCATTTTCTTGTTTAGACTTCTTCCTTGTGAGGTGAAGAGGTTTTGTATGACAGTAGTGTAAATAATATTTGACACTGTCAAGGTGAGCACATCTATCTTTTATAGGACAATGCTGCAATATTTTATGGGGTGAATTAAAGTCAATATTCTTCACTGTAGATTTAGATAATTAGTATACAATACTAATTATAAAAGAAAAAACAACACTGATTCTTTGTTGCGATATACTTTGTGTACAGTATACATTTACACTATCAACGTAACTATCAACATAACTCCTGCTACCATCTGGAGAAATGGCAATAAATGTTGTGGTGGTGTCAGTAAATGGAAGTTTCTGCACTGTTCATCAGAGATTCTTATTGAGCATTTAGGATTCAGGCATAAAAGTACATCGATTATCTATTGCAGTATTCCTGAGCTTTGGGGTAAAATTATTAAAGAACTTGTAGCTTACATGAGAATTTCCATCTGAGCTTTATATCTTGACTCAGACTCTACGTAGAACTGAATTAGCCATGGTTTAACAAAAATGGTATGTAGGCTTTTTAAATATTTCATACAATGTGGTTTGGCCTTTCCATTCCTGAAATAACAGGAAAAAGTTAAAGTGCATTTTAAAAAAGTGTTTTATTCCTGTGCCATTCTCTTAGCAGCATGAAAGCAATGTTTTTTTCTCCCGTTGCATCCAGTTACACTTCATATGCATTCACTAAAACTATTAATATCTGCAGTATTTTATTTTGAAATTAGGCTTCACTGCACCTACCTGTGGCAACATGCAAGATGTGTGTAAAGTACTTTTCACCATAAAAAAAGGCAGCAGGATTTCATCCCATATGTTTATTGATGAGTTTGTCCTCTGTGCTGCCTCCTAATTCCAAACAGTACAAATGTAGTAAATGCTCTATTTCCAAATCCTCTTTATCACGTTGAAAAATAGAACATTGTATTTTAATGAGAATATTCATGACTTCCATATCAATGAATTTATCAACTAATCCGTTCCACTAAGATATTTTTTTTCCTCGTAGAAGTTGTCAGGTGCCCACTCTTCTAAAAAGACTAGGGGGAAGTTAAGATTTTATTTTTATTTTTGGGTTTTGTTCTCTTAAAAAATGAACATTTTTTTTAAGAATCTGTGGTATGGATTCATCTCACCTAGGTTTACTGCTTACAGCGTTGTTTTGAGTGGAGAGGAACACGTAATTCCTAGCAATTTCTGTTATGTGGATTAACTGGATTGTTAATCAATTTACAGAATTACATGGTATATTATATTATTTATCTCTTAGGTTAAAAATTAAACTGTCCATTTGAGATATTCTTTGTTCTAAATTATGTTATGGGGAATTTTTTTTTTACATTGATTTTTCAAGATTCTGTCTTGAGATGTTATGTTCTAATTTTAAAGCAAAAAAAATAACCCCAAACCAAAACTTCAGCTGCATCTGTGTGAGTCAAAAGGAATTGATTTCTCTTTCAAAAACCAAAATTTATCAAGACTATTTTTTTTCTGGTGGAGAATGGATAAAACAATGAGACGTTTATCTGTAACAGTTATGTCCTTGAAATACTTATTAACCTCTCTAGGAGCCAAAGGCTATGAATGGTCATGATAATTTAGTGTGTCTATCTTATATATGCAATAGCAAAGAAATAATACTGCAGGATATAGTTAGCAAGTGGAGATTTTTAGATTTTATGTAACTACAATATAATAACTTTTTCCTTTGAAACGTAATTTGCTGTTAATAATTTAGCACACTATTAATAGTAAATTTTATTTCATTTTTTTTAAATTCATTTGCTAACTTAATCATTCTAAAAGCTGGTTGGTAAATGTTCTTGCTTACAGTAAAAGAAAATTAAGAAAAGAGGTTTTGAGGATCTGTGCACTCAAATTTGATTGTATATTTTGCTCTCATATGATAACAATTTGCCTGTTCAAGCTGTTTGTGCTGAACACATATAAAATTTAGGTTATGGTCAAAATACATGAATAGATTATAATATAGGTCTTACTGGTTCTCCACACGTAATTGTCAGACCCTAGACTAGAATGTATCAGTTATTGTCTCTGCTTCTTGAACATTTGACCTCTTTGTATGACACAAATAGAAATAGTCTCATCAAACAACTACCCTGGTTCACATGAGACCAAAATTATGCTTCCATGGCTCCTCTTCACAACAATAGAAACTGTGAGTGCTCAGCCAAGGTCAGCATTTGAGCCTGACTTTATTTACACTGTTTCTGTTTAATTCCTTCTTGGCCTTAGAAGTTTCGTTTTTGAGTACAAATTCAATCATATGCTTTGTGCGTAAATTGATGAACTTTCACAGAAGTTATTTTCTACTAGTTTTACTCCTTTAGCAGTGGAACATTAAAATGTTAATTTAATGTTAATGCTATAATTACCACATTTTTGCCTTTATAAAACGTTTATTAATTATCACGTGAGCACTACAGAATAAGTGACAACTTAAGGAGATGGATGTAGGTTGATAGATAAAAACAGCATTCAGTGGTAGCTCACAAAAGCCAAGGGAGAAAACATTTAGCTTCTCCAAATGTGGAATTTGGAACTAATATTGGATATGAAGTTCTATTAAACCATATACCCAGTGCCATTAATTAACCTTTCCTGAAAACAACACTCTTTTCTTTACATAAGTCCAGTAGTGATTTCTTGTGACTGTCTTGTCGTAATGATCCATTTCATTGAGGGATAGCTGTACATGAAAACAAATTTTACCATTTATTTTGATTTTTTAAAATGGTGAAGCCACAAATTTCTATAACTTTTTTTAACCAGTTTTAAAAAAATCATTTTGTTCTCCAAGTCTCACTGAGACCTAATCTGTGTAAAACTGATCTAAAGCTTTTGAAAAGATGTGCTTGTTTCAATGGAAGATTAGGAGCATCTCTCCTGCCCTTTTTTTGTCATTAATTTTTGAAACTCGGAGCAAAACAAGAAGAATCTGTTGCTGTAAGGAAGTATTAAATACAGAAAACATTTTATTTGGCAAAGATTAGTAAACTCTAGAGATCCCAGACTCAGCTATTTATCAGAAGGGTATTTTCCAAAGACCAGCAACTATTAAACTCAAGACCAGATATAGACTGTCTCTCAAGTCGTCCCTCAAGTCATAAATTGGCGTCAGTTGATTCAGACTGCTTTGTGTTGTGCTATCATGGCTTGTTTTCAACTTGCAAAATGGATTTACCTTCAGGTTTAAAAAACAAGCAAAAAACCCCCATTGTCTACCATAGCAGCTCATGAAAATTCTAGTATTTTTTCAAGTTAGTATTTCAGTCATGGCAACAGATGCCAAAATGCTTTAATGGTTTTAAACACTCTGTTTAGATAAATACATGCTGAAATCAGAACTGATTAAATCATTTTAGATTTTCCTGTCCAAAACAGGCCTTCTGCCTACCCAACTCGATGCAACCCTATTTGCGCTTCTGAGAAGTCAAAAGAGAGAGGCAGAACCATTGCCTTAGACGTGCCATCTTCTGTTAGTTATTAGCTTGTGATCACTTTTGTAAACAACTGAAATAATGTTAAGTAACTTTTTAATTTACATAAAAACCTTCTTCTAAACTCTACCACAATACAGGATAGGATAAAGGAGATGCTTCCTCTGCTGTATTTCCTACCTAAAGCCATTGACAGTCTGGCTTTTCTCATATCGTCTTAAATATGCGACCGCCTTAAATACAGTAACATTCCTGTGAATTTAAGAGTAATTATTTATTCGTAAGGAGATGTGTTTATAACTTTTTGTCAAATGCATAGCCATAATAAATTTCTGTCTTATTTGAAGAAAGGCTCAACAGCCTTAAAAAGCTTCTAAATGTAAAGGAAGTGGGTTTGTGCCTCAGTCTCAAAGTTTTATACGTTAGACTCCCTGTGCTTCGTCTAAAGGAACTGGTTTCCACCTCAGCTGTGTTCAGCCCCCAATCTGAAACCTTTCCCTCTCCTGGACTTTCGGTTTTCCTTTCTTCTTTGGAATGTGATAAAGGTATAATCCTTGATCTCTACACATCTGAATTTCAGCCTTGATCCTGGGCACAATTTGGAATCTTGCCATTAGAGCAATGATGTATTTAAATAAGCGTGCTTGATGCAAACGGTTCTGATGTGGCAGGGGGCCCCAAAGATACAGTACGTGGCCTTTTGGCTTAGCAACTGACAGCTTCCTGCTCCCCTTCTACTTTTTTATTTTTCATGGAGCATATTAAAGGATCAGTTAAAGATGACCCAGCTAAGTCACAAAATGAGAGTTTCTATTATATTTTTTTCTTTTAACTGACACAGATATTAGTAACACTCTGATATGGTTTTGTTCTAATACATTGCTTCTATGCAAGACATTTGAGGTCAACTTAGCTGAGCGTCAGCTTCTGAAATTTCTCAACTCGTCTTCAAGGTAACACTTTCAAAAAAGTTTGATTAGTAGTAATTAACCTTTTTACATTCTGGGTTTCTCTTCCAATATTGGAACAGAGTAAAGTTTTCTCATTAGCTAGCCAACCAGTTAAACTGATATAGATTGCATATTCATAAACATTGTAATTGATCATAATATTTGAATATTGTTTTGAAAAGTATACTGAATTCTTTTCACTGTATGATAGGATTTCAAAATTTCTAACTGAAAAGGTTTCCCAGTCAAAAATTTCTGAAGTTTATCTTGCTGTCATTTCTTTTTGTTCTATTATCTGATTATCAGGACAATGATCTATATTGTTTCACTTCTTCATCCATCTTCACTGTATTGGATGAGATTTTTATATATTTTTTTAAAGACTTAACACAAGCAGCCAGTATTTCTGTGGAACCTGACTGATTGCTGAGGACCTGATTCATAATGCTTCCAACTATATTACCATTTTAGACAGTCTTACGAAACAGTTTCCTGTTTCTGGTTTGGGTACCATCCTCCATGTTTTAAATCTGGTTTTAAATCAGAGAAAGGAGGATCTTAGTGAAACAGTCCTGGAGAGGATTGCTTGGATAAAGCCAACCTTTCATAAGGTTGCACGCACAACTGAAAGGAGTCACTTGGTTCCCTGGCTACTCAAAAGTCAGGTGGAGACTGGCCAGAGTCCACTCCAAAGTCTTTCACAATTACTTTTATTGTTCTTTCCTTGTTATCATTCTAGGTTAGTAAGCATTTTCCAACACATTAGGATGGATGTTGCTGAGATCCCAGTGTTACGATGTGAGGAGCAGCAGGCAGGTAAACTCAAATTAGAAGGAAGGAATAATTCATTTAAGTTTTACAACTTCAACATAGATCAGTAAAATTCAATGTCAAAAGCGTGGAAAAAGTGAGTCTATAAAAGGTTCTTATGTGGGGCAAAGAAGTAAAATCAAACATAAATCTATCAGAATTCTTAATATTCCTGGTCTCATACCCTGGTAGCTGTCTGAGATTTATCAGGGAAGTAGGGAAGGTAACATGCAACTGCAATGTTTTACTTAGGCAAATGTAAACATAAAGTGAACAAAACCAACCCGCATTTTCCCTGTTTGTTAGTATAAAATTTTCAGACTATTTTGTTTAGCTTTTTAACATGGTGGTTCTTTTGTGCTAGGAAGAATTTTCAATGTGGAAACCACACCAGATATTCCCTAGACTTGTGAAACTCAGTGCATTTTCTAACATTGATTAGACCATCTTTAATTACATAATCTAATTATGCTGTTTATGGGAAAGCATAGCAAAAAGTAAAAAATGCAACACGTTGGCTTTGGGCTGCCTAAGTGTTCCTAACTGATACAGCAGCCTGTTATATGCCAACAGGTTATAATTTCCACTTGTAAATAAGGTCAACGTTTCTCTTTTGGCTTGACCAGAATGGTGTCCACTTTCTATGTTCCATGTTTCTATGTGAAATATATTTCCAACACAAAAAATTTAGTGGAAGCCAAAGCGATCTGCAAGTAGAAGGTAAAATCAATATCTAAAAGTGAACTCCAAGCCAGTTTATACCTTGAGCTTAAATAAAAACAACCCAAAAAATCCCTCCAAACCTCCAAATACCCCCTCCTCCTCCTGATGTCAAGGATTAGTTACTATTGTGATTTCTTTTCTGTATACGTGTAAAACACAGACATCTATTACAAAACATAAAGATAATCCTGGCTGGCCTAAAAAAACAACAAGCATGTATTTTAAATACTAATATTCTGTTTTGACTGAGGTCTAGAAGTACATTTAGAATTATGTGTAAAACCTTGTCACATAAATCAGGTAAAATGACAGGCTGGCCTTTTAGTTAAACCAGGTTTTCAGAAATGACTATGCTGTTTGTGCTAATTTCTTGGTTCGTGTTACTTAACTACTTCCCTGTGATTTACTGAGGGGCAGGAGGGAGAAGGAGTCATTTGGTGTTTCATAAGGCTACAAAGAACCCTGTTTCTGTTTCCTTCCCTCCAGCCTGCCCCAGTCTCTCAAAGTATATATATTAGCAAGCCAAAGAATGATATCATGGTGTTCTCGTGCTGAAAGTGTACATTGTTCTCAAATCTCCCTCCTCTTCACTCTGGTTTGGTAGAGCAGTGAGGGTTTGGTGGTTTTTTTTGGTTTAAATTAAACACAGTGTTTGCAAAAGAAAATATAGGAAGTCCTACATAAGCAACTGTGAACATAAGCCTTGATTTTGGAGGAGTCAATGAAAGCCTATTCTGCATGTATTTGTAATTGGGTTTCGTTATCTTACAGATTCAGGTATAACATAGCTAATTTGCTTGGCGTCAATGTCTTACTGGCCTAATTTTAGAACATATTTTCCAACAATGGAAAAGTAATAGATATGTGGGGTATTTTTTTGTTTGGTTGGTTTGGATATTTTTTTTTTAATCAGATATTGTAATTTGCTATTGTAAGTGCCCGAGCCCTGACTCCCTTGCAGGCAGTGGGGAAAAATAAATAAATAAAAAAATCTCTGTGGAGTTAAGTACTTCAGAAAGAAAATCCCATCAGTACAAAAAAAAGCTAGTAAGGAGAAGTAAGCTGCCAGTGGGTTAGAAGCACCTGAATATGTGTAGAACGGTAGGGGAGAGACCTTTTGTTGAATGTGCAAAGCATCCAGATCCCTTGTTTCAGCTCATGAAAAGCACTGCAAAATGTCCTTAACGTACTGACTAGGCTTGCGATACTGCTTTTTTTAACTCCTCTGTCTTTTCTCCACTGTGGTTTCAATTTTTGTCCAAAAAGCTGGCCTGAGGGTTAAGCGAGATGAGATGCCTTCAAGCTCAAAGCTTTATCCTGTGTAATATGGCGTCTGTGCTACGAAACCTTTGCTGTAGGAAACGTGGGGATCAAGTGTGTGATCCAAGTCTGGCAATGTATCTATATCTGTATAAAAGGCTGGTCAATGAATTCTAAAGCCAAGAGTCTGGCTGCACTTGGCTTAGAGCCATCAAGTAATTTTTTGCAGGTTCTCGTGAATATTAGTATATTGCCATTTAATACTTCAGGAGTTGTTACATAATATCCCCATTTTGCTAAGAGTGAAGTAAAGAATCATATACCAAAACATGACTACACTGATAATGAGAGATGATGTTGACATGAAAATAGAAATCATTACATTTTTACACTGTCATCTTCACAAGAAGAATTCATTCGCGTTTCATGGCTGTTGAAAGTTCATAGTACCTGCTTAGGAGGTATTTTGAGCAGAGAATAGTACGGTAAGAATTTCTCAGATCTGCTGCTTAGTGTTAGCAGTGCTGGTCTAAGGGGAAGGTGTCTGTAGCTTTGTCTGGGGCTACTGCTTGGGGTTATCTATGACCCATGGAACAAATTAAAACCAACAGCCTTATCCTAACAATTAGTTTCCACTTTCAAGATTAACCTAATAACAATAACTGCTTTAAAAGCAAAGTCTTCGTAGAATGAAAGCTAAAATTAGCTTAATAGATTCTCCAGCCTGAAGACGTTTTCTTTTACAGCACACGATTCTTTGGCTTTAGTCATAATACAGAAATGGAAAAGAATGTTAAGAAAATATTTTATGAACCAGTTGACCTACCACCCAAATACATACATTTGCTTTTAGAAACTCTCATCTGCTTTATATACCATGTTACCTGGCCACACTGTACTTCGCATATTTTATGTGAAGGGGTGCATGTGTGCACATCTACATGTGTCCCACACTTCTGATTCTAAACTATAGTCCTCTGACCAAGATTCAGAGAATCATAGAATGGTTGGAAGGGACTTAAAGGTCAGCTAGTTCCAACCCCCCTGCCATGGGCAGGGACACCTCCCACCAGACCAGGTTGCTCACAGCCCCATCCAGCCTGGCCTCGAACACCTCCAGGATTGGGGCAACCACAGCTTCCCTGGGAAACCTGTTCCAGTGCCTCACCACCCTCACTGTAGAGAATTTCTTTCTGGTATCTGATCTAAATCTCTCCTCTTCCAATTTAAAACCGTTATCCCTTGTCCTGTCACTGTGCTTCCTGACAGAGTCCCTCCCCAGCTCTCCAGTAGGCTCCCTTCAGATTTTGGAAGACTGCTCTAAGGTCTCCCTGGAGGTGATGATGTCAACTCAAAATACATCAAAAAGCTCTAGTGTCCAGCTGATGGTCTGATTTGCTGAACAATGACTGCAGTCCAGGAGAAAGCACGAAGCAGACTCTGAATGCCATGGTATGTCAGGCTGCAGCAGCTGCAGCTTGTGCACACGTGTGCACTCTCCCAGGCACAACTCCTGTGTCAGCTGGGTGGTTGTGTTTCCATTCTGTGCTGTGCTTTGGTCATGGGGCCAGTTGTGAACTTTGTAAGATAAAGGACGAGAAGACTAATAAGTTCTATTTTAGAAACACTCTCCTGCCTTTTCCTGGTGCTTGAAATTCCCCATTCCTTTCCCAATATTTATCATTGTTACATTTTTTTATGTTATTCCCCCATCTTCCAAACTTAAATATTTTCCTTCTGAGAAATGGCTCTTGACCTATCCTAAAGGCATGCTTACTGCCTTAACTGCCCCACAAAATGCTTATGGCTTCAAGCCAGTTCAGCCTAGCTAACCACCACTCACTTTTACAAGTAAGCTGGTCACCTGCACGGGCTGGCTGACCTGAGTGTAGCCGCCTCCTCTTGGTGTCATCTTACCTTGCCAAATTCCCACCTTGCAGAGGTGGGAATATGCACCTGGTGAGAGACGTGGTGAAGACAGTAAAAATTAATATCCCCAGGGCCAGGTGGGAAACTGATTTCTCACAAACAGTACCCTTGAAGTAAGACCTGACTTATTTTTTTTTCCATAAGATAGATGCCACCAGCATCTGCTTTCAAGCAGATATGGCTTAGTACCTCTCTCTAACTTGCCACGCACTTGCAATCAATTTCTTTGCAGGACTCTGGGCATGAAGACTTCGGCCTTTAGTATCTCCTTTGAAAGTATGTGCTCATTCACTTTTGCTGTTTAATATGTTACCTTTGTAGAATTTCAGTATATGATTTCAAGAAGTCAAGAATCGTCGTGCTTTTTTCCTAGATTATCTCTCTATTTTTTTAATAATCATTTATTCACTGTGGATGGGCTAAAGGATCATAATAAGGTTTTAGGGATTTAACAGACCTGTAGATTCAACTAAGATTTGTAGGAACTGCAACAGGAGTTCCTTCTCTGCAGCTCTTCGATTTAGATTTAGATTACGAGATAGATGTAGTTTTGGATACATGGGCTTTCTTGAATGCCAAGATTGAGTAGGCAGCAAGAGCTGTTGTGGCTTCTTTTCTGTGGAAACCTGAAAATAAGAGGAGGGATAAGGTTAAAAAAAATATGTTGTTTTTTGGATTAAAATGTACCTGGGCACACTATACAGGCATGCAGCATAGGAATTGCTATCTACCCCACAGTTCAGATGCAGCAGCAATGAATGAGAGAGAATATTTGAGAAGGCATTTCAACCAAGAATGTTTCCATTGCTTTTTCAGGCTTTACTGGAGCATCACCTGAGCACTTTAAGGGGAAGAAAGGAAAAAAAAAAAAAAAAAACAACCACAAGACAAAGCTCCCAACCCCCCCCACAGAGTGATACAAATAAATGTCATCACTGTACAAGGTCATCTTGAAACATTCATTAAATTCTCTATTGGACCATTATCAAAGGAAAATATATTATGCTGAGAGTAAGCAAAAAGCACTTCTCTGAAGGAAGTGAAGTCTAAGGATGAAGTATGCAAGTATCCTTGCACACTGGGTTTGTCTAAAGAGAATTTTTCCTTTTGTTAGAAAGACTTTTTTTTTTTTTAAGGAGTTTTCCATAGTTGTGCTATTGAAATCATGGTTTAAAAGCACACATGCAATAGAACTACTGTTTCTATCCCTATCTTGTGCGTATGCGCTCTGTCTCCTGCAACGTAGGGCTAAATGGTATAAAACTCATTTGTGCTTCTGAGTAAGTGAAAACTGGCGTGTGTATTCCAAGACAATAGAATTGCACATGGCCCAGCCATACACAAACTAGCACTGAGGAAAGCACCTTTGCCAGGAGAGTCGGTTCTAAATCAGAAACAAGTTTATGTACTAAAAGGAAAAGGATAGAAACTCCAGGCTACTCTGTTACAGTAATCAGTGCCTTTTTTGGCAACCAGCACAATTTCCCATTCCAAGATCCTTGCCAGAACCTAAAAAGATCTTTCTTCTGGTATTTGCGGAAAGATATAAAACTGATGAGTGCAAAGAGATCCAACATACTAGAATATATACAACAGGGGATTTCCATGTGACTAAATCTAAGTGCCGTCAGGTTACAGCTGGCAGCTATCAAAACTAAACTAAATTACTAATACTAACTTTAAATAATTCATTCCTGTGTCAAGAGAGTTATCAGAATCCTAAAATTATTAAATACCCTAACGAAAAAGAGCACCACATGAAAAATCTGTGCGCTGTTTAATCTGATTTCTTTTCCCCTTGCCCCATCAGTTTTTTAACTTCCACACCAAGGAAGTGGCTTTTTTTGGTAGCACCCACAGCACTTATATGGATTTTGGGGCTTGGCACTTGGTCAGCCACTCACGAGTGTCATAAAAATGCAACACAGTAAACTGTCCTAGAACTCATTCCAAAGATAAACTTGGAATTCTGCAGAACAAAAGTGATAGGATTACCATGATTTTTTCCTGGATCTGTCCCATGGAAAAGTGAGGATAAGGCACAAAGATGTGCTCTCAAAGTAGGGCTGAGGAGAATGAAACCATCAGTATTTACTCTTTTATCACTTGAATTTACCTAGCTGGTAAATCTTGGAAGTTTCATGTCTATGTAAAATGTATTGTCTTGTGTCAAAACAATTAAAAAATCAACATTACCTCAACATCAACCTAATTGAGACTCTGATTTCAGCTGAATTTCACTTTGCACTAACCTGTTTGAAAAGAAATGCCTGATTAAAAAAGATGATTCATATGTGTACAACTGAGAACATTAGAAAGATTTCTTTTTTTAAAGTTCCTGAGAACTGAAATCACTGTAATTTGTATGTTCAGTTATGTTCAGTGTTGATGGAGTGATAGTGTAGGACTCTATATGGGATGTTGGTAAGGAATTCCAAAAACTAATGTAATGACTGTGACAAAGTAGTTGTGTGTGTGAAATGATATAGTCAACATCAATATGTAAAATTCATACGTTTTGTAAGCTGAAATGAAGATCCTTTATTTCTCTGTAGCACTATAATTTCAGAGTAAACCCATTTTAGATACAAATGCATTGGAAATTTGATTCAAGGTGACTGCAAGTGTTAGTCTGATCCCAGAAAGAAAGGAAGAAGGTGGAGCAAGAAACTTTGGTCATAGTGAAATATTGTGCAGCCATGTTGTCATATGGTAACTTGTGCTTATGCTACCCTCATCAATGTGATTAAATCACCTCTGATTTGCATTTGGATGACTGTTTTTTAGAAGCTGGGAGAGTGACCAGATGTAGATTTCCTGCTTTCACATTGTTTCGGGAGTAAATTTTGTCCAGTTGGTGTGCTAGTTTAAATTTTCCAACCATTTGCACTCTTCCCAGTTGTTGTACCCAGTGTGTAATTTCCAGTATTATTTATACTCTGAACAAATTTTGCCCAAGGACTTCCACGCAAGCTGCAGTCGCTTGAACTATGGTGGATTTGAATTTAGGTAATACACTACAGATTGCACTTGACTGGATTTGGCTCTATAGCCAAACATATATATATATTTTAATTTTTCTTTTTGGATCCGTAGACAAGACTGATGAATGCGGTTTCAAGTAAATAATTTCTGGTCTGATATCTTAATTTTATTCAAAGTTGTTTATTCCATTCAGATTGTTTTCATAATTTTTTAACACATTAGTATAGCTTTGGTTCGTTACTTACAATGTTGCTTTCATAGATTTGCAGTGACATAACTTCATTCCAATGTTGTAACATCATACCCCATAGACTCACACTGACATCATTTTCAAAACTTTGAGAGGATGCTTTGTACTATTTAAAGGAAATTAAGCCTAAGTATAAACATTATTGAAATTTTGCTACCCTTGTTCTCCCCTCATTACCCCACTGTAAATTAGAAGGCATTTAAATGGAACCCATGGAGTTAAATAAATTTATTTCAGGCCTGTCCATTTAAAAGAATAATCTCTAGTCTTAATTCAAGCAAGATCTGATAAAATAATCTGTCTCTAGATACTTTCCAAATGTAATTTTCTTGGTTATGTATGTAGCTCTGTTGATTTAAAAACCAGAGGATGGAGGTAGAAGGCAGTTTCCAAATCTCTGTGTCTTACTTCAGGATATCTGTGACTGTTTTCATAATTTTGGTGTTACCCTGAACTGTTCATATATAAGACTGTGGAAAACAAATCTTGACACTTTTGTGTTGTGTGTTAGATCTTATCTAAGTACACCTGGACTCAGGTTTCCAGCATAACCAAGAGTCACAAACCAGAAGGAAGCTGAAGCCCACTGCTATAGGCGGCCAGATAGTATCTTGGGCTACCTGTGCTTTGCATAAGTTTCATGAAGTTTTTTAGAGAATCCTGACAGGTCCTGTGAATAAAATCAGTCAGGGATGGTTGCAGGCATGTTCCCTAAATATTGTCAGCTCACAGATATTTTTACTGTAAGCCCTTTAGTTTTCCCGTAGAAGCTACAGCTGCGCCACTTCCAGAGAGAGGACAGCAGGATAGAGTTGGCAGCGTACTTACTGCTTGGGATTTCAGATCCTTAGTCAGTGTTTATTCCCTTACTGTGTTATTTAATCCCAATTTATATGAAACTAAAAATATTTTGTCTTTAGACTGTACCATATATGCAATCTGAAAAGAAATTGAGCTGGAATTGGACAACAGTGAGTACACTGTGTTGCTAGAAGGGATAAGACGTACCCCGGATGAGGCAGGAGTGGCATTGATCTGAAGCCTAGGGTTCCTTACTTCTTATGATACATAATGAGGGTATAAGGTGCTTAATGCAATGTGGTGCTCTCTTGCAACTCATCAAGGGAAGGAGGTGGAGTCTGGAGCAGTGGAAACATTCCTACTGGAGTGAGCCTGAGTGGGAGGAGGTGGGATTACAGCTCCTGCCGCACTACGCCATGGGGGGAAGCATTCAGAGGCCAAGCCTTCACCCCATGGTCCAGAACTTTTTGGAAGAGAGTCAGACTAGAAGATCTGTTTCAGTCTATTAAGAATTAATTTACATCTCTGTGGAGAGTTAGATTGTGCTACTTAGATTTTTGGGCAAATTAACCAAGTTACTTTTAGGGTGTGAGTTAACAGCATGTCAACTACTCCACAATAAGTCAGTCTTTCACCTTAAGCTAAATGTTAAGCAATAGTCCCTGCTGCACTGGTACTAAAATTGTATTGTACCTATTGGAGGACTATTTTGGCCTCAGAATACCAGAGAGCTAGGAGAAGGGAGTGAGAACAGTTCTCTGTTTTCTCCTCCTTGCTATTTTGGAACACTGGATTGCCATGGGGCACTTGTAAAGAGAAGGGTTGTGCCCTTCTCCATTTCTGCCCTTATTCCTTTGTGCTTCATATTTTGGCAGGTTTTAATTTTCTCTCACCTATAATGCAGAGAGCAGATTTCCCTCAGTCTTGTGGGTTGTGGAAAGTGAATGAAAAAAACAGCTTGTAGAGGAAAGATGGAGGAAAAATGGATGGATTAAATGATTGAAATGTAACCCACCCTTTAACATGACAAATGTACCTCAGTGGTGTTTACTATTTCCTTTTGCTATTAGAAGAGATTTTGCAAGCAATGTCCTCCCTGTAGCCACATTTTAATGAGTCTTTTTCATAGAGAATAGTATAAAGGAATAGTTTCCTTCTAACAGACTGTATTGTTAAATATATTTAATAAGGCTAGACAACAGCATGTAACCTTTTGAATTAGTCAGAATAAAGGCGCAATTAATTTCTTTACATCTCTACTCTAGGATCACTAAGCAACCGAGGACAAATGGCTTTATGTCTGGCTGGTACATTGTATTGCTTTTAAAAAGAGCATTAGTTCTTTGGCACAGAAATAAATGGATTGTAAGCATATTATAGATCCTCTTGAATCAGGACACATTTCTAGGTTTTGGCACATGATGGCTCCAGGGCAGAGTATTCACGTGGCTGGGACTTCCCCAGTTTTAGATTTCTCACTTTAATTAAACTTCATAACTCTCGTAATTACAGTGCATCATGTTGGTCGTGTTCTTTTGTGTGTGTTTTGCTGATTGGTTTTTTTTTTATTATTATTATTTTTTTTTTAATAAGCTGCAGTCACACTGAGGTAAGGGTTTAGTGCACATTGAAATGATACACTACAGTTGCTGCTGCTTCGAGCACATGTAGGTGGTTAGACAACCACAGATCAATTTCATCTGCAGGCGTTCAGTGAGGAGTCATGATAATGCATGTATTAGTCTTAAAAACTGCTTTTAATTTCAGCCGTGGCTACTCTCAGATTGGTTTACATCAGTTATTGGAAATTGTAGTTTCTAATGGTGATGTTTTATACACATAGACTGAAAGATCCTATTTTTTAATAGCTGGCAAGGCAGTACGCAGAAGAAATGGAAAAAAATAAGTCTTGTTATGCCCAACCTAGAGACTTGAAGTATAGAATTACAGTATATTTACTTGCTGAAGGTCATGAGCAAAGTATGTCTTAGAGCTTATAACTAAACCTACATCTCTCTCGTAAGTTTGCGTAGGTGAAATGGTATTATAGTCATTGTATATTATTTACTCCACTGGGTTGGATCAGATTTCCCAGCACTCTGCCGGTCCCCACCGTTATGCGACTAAGAGGTAAAAAGTCTGAGTAATCAAGGCATTATTGAATTTTTCATCAGAAGAATTCTAGGGAACTTATGCACTTGAAAATGTGCAGGTTACTTTGAGAATGTCCAGAAAAATAAAAATCTCACTGGCATTCTTTTGTTGGAGCTCTCTCTGAAGAGTAGGGTTTTTGTTTCAGTGTTTTTGTTGCTTTCCTGGAAAAAGATGCAAGAAGTAACTTCCTGTGTAAATTCCAGAGGCAGTATCATCTCAGTATAGCACAGACTGAAGGAGATAAAGAGATGCTGCTGGATGCGGCAGAGAACGTTACGGTTGCGAGAGCTTCCCTTGGTACAGCTTCAAGCTTCTCATGGTGGGTATCTAAGCCCAGACACAGAGGGAGCTGTTGCCATCGGCTTCAAGTTCAGTATAACAGTTCTTGCTGGGTGATTGTTACTTGTGATGTAATTCAGCTTGTGAAAATCAAATATGTGGATACAGGGAGAGAGAAAGAATCTTTTTCAAAAATCTCTTCAAATTAAAGGTAAGCCCGAATGGAAATTGAAAATAGGGACATGCCTATCCTTTCAGGTATCCGTGCTTGAAACAATGGTTTTGTGTTTTGGCTTAAACCCAGATACGAGATTTTCCTCTGTTTCCAAAGATCAAACAAAAATAATACCCTCTTTTCCATCCTAGGAACACACAGCCTTTGTGATATAGATAAGGTCTCACGGGTAAGGTGTAAGCTATGTTGCCACTGTGCGGGCCTCCTTTCTCCAGTCTGTAGAACACCTCAGGCTGTTGCCTTTCCTGTCGCTTACTTGGTAGCGTCATCCAAACAAGGAATGTACTAATGCCAAATGAACTTATAGACTGCAGAAAATTATCCAAAGCCAAAGTGCTGGTTATGCTGAGCAATGCAGAAGGCTTCTACTGCATCAAATATTTTTTTTAGTTCTACAGAGAGATAAATCTGCAAACTGAAAATACATGGCATTCCGTTTCTTGTCATCTATTCACGCGTCCGGAAACTTTTAGTTTTCACTGCACAAGCAAGTGAGGAAATTCTAACTGTCCTTTATGAGATCTTCACCTGTCCTGAACATACTTTTATTTCCTTTCTCTCATGTGTTTAGCTGATTGTGGTCGTTGTCTGCCTCCTTGTGCTTCCCTTTGTAATTGCAATCCTGATGTGTGTGGTGGTTTTGGTTTTGAAGTGGTTTGTGGTGGTTTTTGTTTTTTCCGCATAGGCAGTGCTAAGCAATTGTGGTGATTCTAGGCATGCCCTTTTGTATTTATTTCTCAGAAACACATGAGAATGATGCCCTTGAGAGGCTCAGTAATGGACAGATGAGTGTGATCCCATACTTTGTCATAATTTTTGCTTTGTGTAACTGATAGCTGATGCTATCATACTGACTAGTCAGTGTGATGCTGCCATACTGACTCAGCGGTGCTGACTAGGTTTTGAATGTTGTGACTCAGTAAGATATTGCACTATCCTAAAAGTGACTTCATCCTTTGCGTGGCGTTTTGCTGCTCCAGGGAACACTGTTTTCTATTTTTAGTAATGTTATATTTATAGTATGGGATGCACAGCTATGAAAAGTAGCTGTTTCGTTAAAAAAGGTTTGAAAATAAAATGGTTAGAACCAAATCCGACTGTAAAATACCCAGATATTTGGGAATTATAATAAATTATTCTGTTATATGTCTGTGTGACTTATCACATGCATATCACTTCTGTAGATAGACAGACATGGAGAAGAATCTGAAGATGAAGGTGGGTTTCTTAATTTGGTTGCAGGAAATATTTTCTTTTATTTGGCTGTTTTGAGGCTGTTATTCAGGAAATTAAGAGAGACAGAATGAGTCTTGAGGAAAAAAGCTAGAAAACAGATGGCACTTTAGGGTTCAAAAGAACATTTTCATGTACTTCTGCAACGCTATAACACGAGCATGTTCATATGCAACCCACGCACATTTGCATGGTGAAATCCTAGATTCGCTGAATTCAGGGGCAAAGTCTACATGGATGGTACATGAATACACTCTGTAAATGACTTAATATCCTTAAAAGAATGTAAATTAGAATCTTCATAGTCTGGGTAAAATGAATTCCTTTTGACTTTAGAGAGGTTTCTGTTTTAAATTTGTGTGCTGTTTATAAGCAGCACTTGAACTTTTATTTCTCATTAAATTTTGCCTGTCTAACTCATTCTGAGCAGTATCTCACTGCTCCAGTATATAATTTCAGTGATATTCCTTGAGGAGTAAAACCTTACTTAACTTTAGAAAGTGAGACAGAATTGTCCCCTTAGCTATTTGTTTTTAAGAGAGCTTTTCCAAGGCTCAGAATGCTAATAGAAACATTAAATACGTACAATTAAACTCTTTTTTTTTTTTTTTAATTCAAAGATAAGAGTAAAGCCTTTTCTTTCTTTGTAAGCAGTCACTTATAGTGACTTATAGTTTGGCAGTCTCATGCTTATGTTTTTGAAATGGTTTTTCTGAAAGACAGTCTTCCACTCCCCCCCATTATTTGATCTTAGTACATCTGGTTTTCCATGTCTCCATCCAGAGACAGCATTTTCCAGTTTACGCTTTCTCTTTCACTTAACCTCATAAACTCTGTCTGATGCCTTTTTCTGTATTTAATCTGTTTGCCATATCATCTCTTCTGCTGAGTGTTGCATAAAATATTTCTTGTGAGTCAGTGCTGTAGCTAAAAGCGACTAGATTTCTGTGAAATCTCCCCCGTTTCAGCTAGATAGAGACTAGGTGGTCTTTGTGGCTGGCTCACACGTAAATATCTGGAGGGGGAGCAGCAAGAAGGTGTCACCCTCATTGTCCTCGTAGTCAACCAGATGCAGGGTCTCACCCAAAGTCCTTGGAAATGCACAGTTCCTTTACCTACGAATGCTGTTCTGAACATGACTCCCACATCTAATTAATTTTCCTCAACAATATTTCTCCTTGTCCAAGAATAAAAGCCTCCACTTGTCAGAAATTCACTTGTCTCTTAGTGAATAAACAAGTGTGTTTACTTCTGTCTGCATCTGAGTCATTTCTCACACACAAAGTCCTTGCCTACACAGGATGCTTTTTTCAAAGAGCAGCCGAGGTCTAGTGTTAATTAGACACCAAACATGAACTAGTCCCAAATTCTATAAAATGGTGTCAGACAGAAACTAAAAGTAAGGTTTGAGGGAAAGTTTAATGAAGAGTGAGAATCCCAAATGTCCAAACTCTCATGTTATTTATATCAGCATGCATCCATGATGCATCCATCAGCATGCTGTATTCTGAAAACTAGTTTCATCAAGTGCAACATTTGTGCTACAGACAATACTTTAATTTGACCTTCCCCGGTGCTTTCCCTTTGTAAAAATGGTTTATGCAATTTTGCGTTTTCCTTAACCTCTAGAGGTCGACAGGCTGTTGACCTTAAGGTGTCTGTGCCGTGCAGGATTTACATGGCTGTGGTGCCACCCTCTGAGCCAATTCCTGGCTTCTTCAGGTATGTGAAAAGTGTCTAAGCTTCTGTTCTTTTATGATCTAGAGCTTTGCAAATGAGGTGGGCTCCTTGGACGTGTATTCAACCCAGAGCTGAACCAGTGGAACAGGCAATTTTCTTCATTAGTTTCTACCCATGTGAATTAGTGGTTTATGCCATTATACCAAACATGTTCACTGCATCTCTTGCCAACAAATAGAGGGATGAGATTGCAATTTTGCAATGTGAAAGGGGAAAAATTCCAGTTTCCTCACTTGATTATTTATTTTGCGGAAGGCACAATGTTATTTCATGGTTTCTAAGTATCCTGAATGGTAGAATCACTGTGAAAAGGCTACTCCCCAAGCTGGGACTTCTGTGCAAATCTACTGCTTGTTCCTCGGTGCCTCAGGCTACTGGGATCTTTCCATTCACTTCACTGTGCAAGTGGACCTTTCTTCTTTCCCACCCCATTCCTCTAAGATTCTCAGTTTCACTGACACTGCCTTCCATATATGTCTTTGTATCTCTCTCAGGTCCTGATGTCAGGTATAATGTGCAATTCTCTTGGTCACTGCTCCATAGTTTCAATCTCTACCGTCTCTTCAGACGACTGAGTGTCAGCTAAAAATCATCTCTGTGCTAGATCCTATAATTTATGGGACAGTGTTGTCACTCACGCTTCCAGTTTGTCGTTTGTCCTTTCAGTCTTTAAATTGTCTTTCAATAGTTTCAGTAATTTCTGTTAGTTGTCTCGAGATCTCCCTCTCCATCCTTTAATATTCCATGTCTTATATCAGTTCAGGACTTCAGTATGCTGCTTGGTTCTTGCTTACTGTTAGATTCCTGATGGAAAGAAACTTTCTTTCCCCTGGCTGTTAAGTACTGCTGTCACCCATTTGTTGTCATCTCACTCGTCCCTGCATCCCGGGACACCCTGTTTTCTACTTTCCCATTCTGTCACCACCCTGCTGTTACTGTACTTCTGATAAATCCACAACTGCTGATCTTCGTTGTTACCTGTGTATGCTGTTAGATTAGATTTACAGGAGCATTGTTTTCAGCAATTTCTGTCGCCCCTTTTGGGAGGCTCTGTGCTGTTCTAGTATGATCCGCTGCTGAAATATCAAATGGAAAAATCTTCTGGCACATCATGCCCGGTACCAGCAGAAACATGCCATTTGCCTGTTCTCTGGCTGCTTTGAAGCAGAGGTCATGGTCTTAGTTATTGTCCGTTATTCCCCTCAGATTGTATGAGGCTTTAGTCATTGAACATTCTATTTATTCTGGTTTCTTAGACACCCTTGTGTCTTCATGCTCCAATGTATGTTTCCTGGCTTCTTTCAGACCTTTGTAAGCTGCCCACTTTGAGCAACTGTTTCTTATAAATGAGGATGTAACTAAGAAGCCATCTCGACTTTTCCACATACGTACCTCAACTAGGGGACAGCTCTAGGAACAATTTATAAACTCTTTCCCCTTGGTATTGGGTTTCTAACCTGATTACATGCTAGTTTGCTGAGCTGTGACTAAATCTAAATGAATTTTTGTTTTCATTTCATATTGCTGTGATGCTTGGTGAGAAGGATTTGCCTTCTGCATAAAGAATAACAGAGGAGCAGGATTTAGCTCGGTGCAAGGGTGAAGGGCAGAGGCTTGATGCACCTGTTAGCGCTGCCCTCAGATTTTTAAAGGGTTATACAGGTTCCACTTGCCTTCCTGCTAGAGTGAATTTTAAATTGTGTATGAATTATATGTCACTTAAGCAGTATTAAAGTATTTTAACTTTCTTCAGCAGGTAACCAGGTAATATAGGTCATACCAACAAGGTATGTTAATATATGAAGCCTTTGTTTCTGGGCTACAACAGTCTGATTTCAGTCGAATCACTAGACACTTATTTTTTGTGCCTCTCTGCCTTCAGCAGGATACAGATCTCTTCAGTTCCCATTTGCATCATCAGCCCTGTGCTGAAAATGTGACATCTTATAACAGTGTGCCATAAGCATTATTAAGGCAGAGTTTTGACTGATAAGGTGGTTTAACAACTTGAGTAAGTATTGGAAAAATAAATTGAAAAGATGTGAGGTGGAAATCTCAGATGAGGTCCAAAGATCCTCTAGCAGGAACTTGCAAATGGAATAAAGGAGGTTTGAAAAGAAACAGAGTCCCAAGAGGCAAGGGTGTTCTCATTTCAGGTTAGCTTTACTTGCCCTCCTTTTGCTTAAGTTTTTCATGGGAAGGAGTGCTTTTGCAAGTTGCTGAATAGACAGTGGATGGATGGACAGTAATGTCAGTCTAGAAAAAGGAGAAATAAACATGCAAGCAAAGTAACTAATTAATTATGTAAGGGTGAACTGGGTGAAAGCAATTCACTTCCTATTCTAAAAGAAGACAACTCTCCGTTGTCATTTAATGCAGTAAAAAAAGTTGCTGCTGTTATGCAACTTTTCATAGAAATATCTGTGCAATGAAAAGGAGAATAAGAGGGCTGCTTTTCAAGGAGTGGATTTAATTAACAGAGGACATGGTGGATATGGTTATAAAGCCCTTATCCTTGAGGCTTCTTCAAAAGAGAAAAATAAAACTTACTTATTTTAGCAAAAGGGCCAGGTTCATATTTCAGAAAAACATGACCCAAAATACATTTTAAAGAATTGGACAAATTCCCGTTGACTTCAGTAGGAACTGGATCTTAATGAAAATGTTGTGTAACTGGTCTCATTCAGTTTTGTTAGATTTCATTATGTTTCCTCTGAGAGCTTTTGGTGCATATGTTAGTTAGTCTGCTAGGAGACCAGGAGTTATGTACCTCACATAGATCATTTTAATATCAATATTTAAGTATTTGGAAGCTTGCAAGCATTATACTGTAAGTATTGTTAGGGAGCCTTCTGGTTTTAGAATCATAGAGTGATTTGGGTCAAAAGGGACCTTAAAGAAAGATCAGTTAGTTCCAACCCCCCTGCCCATGCAGGGACACCTCCCACCAGACCAGGTTGCTCAAAGCCCCATCCAGCCTGGCCTTAAACAATTCCAGGGAAGAGGGGATCCATGACTTCCCTGGGCAGCCTGTTCCCATGCCTCACCACCCTCACAGTAAAGAATTTCTTCCTGATATCAAATCTAAATCTCCCTTCTTTCAGTTTAAAACTCTTACCCCTTGTCCTATCATTCCATTCCCTGATAAAGAGTCCCTCCCCGGATTTCCTGTAGGCCCACTTTAGGTACTGGAAGGGGCTATAAGGTGTCCCCAGAGCCTTCTCCAGGCTGAACAACTCTAATTCCCTTAGTCTGTTTTCTTAGGAAAGGTGCTCCAGCCCTCTGATCATCTTTGTGACCCTTCTGTGGACCCTCTCCAACAGGTCCATGTGCTTCTTATGTTGGAGGCCCCAGATCTAGATGCAGCACTGCAGATGACGTCTCCCCACGGTGAAGCAGAGGGGCAGAGTCACCTCCCTCGACCTGCTGGCCATGCTCAATTACCTTAATTGGAGAGGGACATTCAATGTCCTTGAGGTTAAACTGCTTTTCTTATTGAAACTCATTTTGGTTTGGCTTTTCTTTCAATCACAGTGAAAAATATACAAAGTCCTACTAATTTTGGAGAAGGAATAGGAGATAAAAGCATATCTGTTGTTGCGTAGGCTTCCAAAATTTGGAGAGCGGATCTTCACTTTATTTCTATACCTCAACGTTTCTATTTCTACTTTACTGAAAAATATATTAATAGATATGTGTGAAACAATAGGTAATACCTATTTAATACTATAATGCAATAATACTATATTATAATAAAAATGAATTATAGTACATATTGTATATTAATACTATAAACTATCATTTACAAATGATGAAGAATTTCTACATCATTTTTGAGGTTCAACTGTATAATAGAAAACTGATAAGTGTCTCAGTAGGAAAGACAATTTAATGAAAACACAGTTATAACATAATTCAAACTCAAATATTTTTCCCTTCATAGAATAGTGGCTGTTAAAGGTGGCCCACTAAACATTATGTTTTGACTTACTTAAAGATAAGTGGTTCTTTTTTAAAAGCCAAGTCTCACTGTTAATGTGAGTCTGATGTCTGTATCTGAAGCATTTGGAGTTGAATACGGTAAAAGGTACCAAAATATGTCCTTGTACCCTAAATCCATATTTGTTGTGTGATGATGCCTTTGGGCACTGATCAGGATTCCTGCCATATTTATAGTGAAAGATAGTGTTTGTCTTCAAGATGGCATTATAATATGTTGCACCCCTAACATTCCTTCTTTTATCTTTAGCACTCCAATATAATAACAGTTCTTGCCTAGGAGAATGTATGGAAATTAGTATTCAGCTCAGAAAGGCTCACTTACTAGATTTTAACTTCAAAACTGATAAGGATAAGCTTAAAACCACCATCTTCACTGTGGCTGACCTCCTAAATGAAAGTCCCATCCGCAGAGAGCTAAGTCTGTAGTTTTCTCTGATGAATTTTGTTTGACTACGTGAAGTGATAACCAAATTTGGAAAAGGAGAAAAGCAGATAGTTACACCTGCCATTTTCTATTTCATATTTCTCATGTTTAGATTGCCTTTTGGGTATTTACATGTGCAAATGATTATTTTGATGCTTTTTGTATTTGCATACACAAAGTCTACTTGTTCTTTTGATCTGAAACAAGCATTGAAAAAATGACTTGAATTATAGAAGGCTTCTGATCAATATTTCCTGTAAGGCCTAGTCTATATAAGCTTTGAAGCCTCTATGGCTGCCTCATCTGGAAAATCCATCAGGCTTCAATGACTGATCAGCTGCCACTGAGAATCATTCCAGCTGGAACTACACGGATAGAACTTTTTGTACCACCTATTTAAGTCAATACTTCTTTCGGTGTCATCCGCCCCCACATGTGAGTCAATAGACATGGAGAATAGAATTGTGGTGGTGTTGCTGAAGCAATTGGGAACTTTATTAGGTTCTTCATGAAAACTGAGCTCCTTGTTCAGTAAAATATATCACTCAGCACAAAGAAATAAAAGTTGTTCTGCCCCAAAATGTACATTTAGGGATTCTGATGAATGCCTCTGTTCTGGCTTATTTTCCACCTTTAATATTTAGTATAAAATGAGGAATGTTTACATTTGGTTTGTTTCAGGAATATAGACTCGAACCAACAAAGCTTATAAATATAATATTCCATCCCAGTCTTTGTTTACACAACATAGTATAAGAGATTGTTTCAATAAACCGAGTGGATACCTGTTACTGTGTTCGATGCCGTGATATAACATTAAAGTGAAATTCTTTATAATTGAGAAAGTGTGTTAATTTTAAGACCCAACTCTAGCACAGCTAGAAATATTGTGACAAGCAATTAATCCAACAAGTATGCTCTTGATGTCTGTTTTTCAAGCTGAGCTTTTTTATAATGCTTTTTACAACTAAGTGAGATCCATTTAGTGTGATTTACTGCATATAAATCCCTGAAAATGAGAGGGAGATGTTAATCCAGCGAGCTGTCTCTTTTCCATGTCATTATCATGGTGTCTGCAGAGAGGGGAAGTGCAGGCTCCCTTATTGGGGTTTTAGAATGACAACACAGAAACTCAGTGGAGGGCCCTAAACAAATCCAGATGCAATGACTGGAGTGATCAAGCTGCGTCATTTAGAACTTTTAAAACTAGTAGACATAATCCAAAACATTTTTTGTATAATTCTGTATCAAGAGGGGTCCTAGGCAAAATGTGATTTAATGAGGGATGACAGGGAAAAAACGAGCAGTGCGTTCTTCCTGTATTTCAAGGAAGGAAAGATTTTTTTAAATTTTTTTTTATACAATCATATCAAAGCATAATTCAGGTTGGAATCAACTAAAATACTATTGCGCTATTGCGTGCCAAAATGCACATTAATATGCTACAAGTAGATTACTTCAGTGTGGATGAATAATTAATATCTGGAATTGGCTACATAATTTGCACTTTTTCAGATTTGCAGAGTCGAGGTTTGAGTTCCTTAGATGTGCACTTAGGCAAATAAGTGAGTTCTTAAAAGTCTAAAATAAGCTTTCTGTTTTATCAGACTCAAACTCTTCTCCAAAAAGACAACACACACAAATTCAATGACAAAAGGGGAATGAAAGCCAAGAAAAGGAACAGTTGGAGGAAAGCTTTCCAGCTGGAGGCTGGTTTTCTTCCATATCCTCTTGGGAATTGCTCCCACGATCCCTCGTGTCCATGAGGGTGAACTCTATTCATGTTGCAGCAGTAATACCTTTTATAAAATGTAGGCTATAATGGCTGCAACTTTTTAAATAGAAATGTGTCTAAATCTAACCTGACTGATGTTCAAATCTGATGATACAGCAGAATTTTGCAATAAATTTTACAATGAACTCTAGAGATGAAGGTGTATAATCTCTGCAACAAGGTGGGTTTAACGTCTGTAATTGTGTGGCTTGCGGCAATTAACCAGGAAACTATTACATGTTCTTCATGGTGTTTTCAGGTCACTGAATTCTCAGAGAAGCAGAAAAACTTCATATAACTACAAATATCTGAAAATTCACTTCCCTGTTTAAATGTATTTAGAAGACTTGGTGTAAATGCCAAGTAAGACCTACTGCTGAATTTACTGCATGGGCACGTACTGGAAATGAGTAAACTGTTGATATGGTAGCATTAATGATTATGGAAATATGAAGTTGTTATATATCCCTACTAAGGACCACTAATCCATCGTCCACAGGCAGCACTGCAGCTCTTTTTCTTTTGCCCAATGCTTCTGCACTTGCTCATATCAGGTCTCCTCAAAACCTCCAGGGAGCAGGTGGGAATTCTAATGCCAAGCTGCTACTGGCTTGTCCCCATCAGAGGCCAGCCTCTCTCAGCATGTGCAGCACATCTGTATAGTTTCTCTCAACTTCTTTTTTTAATCAAACCCATTTTTAGACCTTTAAGATCATCTAGTCCAACCATCAACCTAACTCTGATAAAAAAAACATCACTAAACCACGTCACTAAGCATTATGTCACCTGTCTTTCAAATATCTGCAGGGATGGTGCCTCAACCCCTTCCCTGGGCACCCCATTCCAAGGCTTAATAACCCTCTTGGTGCAAAATTTTTTCCTAATATCCAATCTGAACCTCCCATGGTGCAACTTGAGGACATTTCTTTTTGTCCTATCACCTGTGACTTGGGAGAAGAGACTTGACCCCCCCAGCTACACCCTCCTTTCAGGTGGTTGTAGAAACCAATAAGGTCTCCCCTCAGCCTCCTTTTCTCCAGGTTGAACAACCCCAGCTCCCTCAGCCTCTCCTCATAAGACTTGTTCT
>JAOQGH010000040.1:61355113-61378457 GCA_025769975.1 Gallinago jamesoni | reverse complement strand
CACCAACTGGATCTCACTCCATTCCCCACCACTCTCTGGGCCCAGCCTCCGGCCAGTTTTTAACCCAGCCCAGAGTCCTCCCGCCCAAGCCCTGGGCAGCCAGTTTCTCCAGGAGGATACTGTGGGAGACTATCAAAGGCCTGACTAAAGTCCAGGTTAACAACGTCCACAGCCTTTCCCTCAGCCACCAAGCAAGTCACTTTGTCACAGAAGGAGATCAGGTTGGTCAGGCAGGACCCGTCCCTCATGAACCTGTGCTGGCTGGGTCTGGTCGCCCGGGTGTCCTTCATGTGAACATAATGTCACTCAGGATGGTCTGTTCCATGACCTTCCCAGGCACCGAGGTCAGACTGACAGGTCTGGAGTTACCAGGATCATCCTTCCCACCCTTCTTGTGGGTGGGTGTCACGTTTGCCAAATGCCAGTCAGCTGGGACCTCCCCAGTTTGCCAGGACTGCTGGGAAATGATGGAAAGAACTAACTATATTGGGCCAGATTTTCAGTTCCCATAAAACAGAATAGATTTTTTTTTTCAAGACAGTAAAACTATGCTCATTTATATGTGCTTGATATCTTTACATGCAGCCTAATATCTCTTTAATAAGCCATAAAGCTCTCTAAACTTACTTATGTGAAAACCAGAACTGTTCAGCCTATATTTCACTTTGATGCCAAAGTCCTATGCAATGACAGTTTAGTTCACCTCAGTTCTATTGACTATTTTTCATGTTATCTCTTGATACAGCTTTAATGCATACCAAACCAATCTATAATGTCTCCCTCTGTGACGCTGTTGTCTGGTCATCTGCTTCCCATAGGTTCTGCTTAAACACAGATTCTAGAGGGAACAACTTTAGTGACAGCCCTGCTTCAGACACAGCTGAAATAATGAAGATTTACAGCAGTTGTAAACATCATGTTAGATGTTAATTTACGGAGAGGGTTTTTTCAGTTTCAATGGGCTGGATAGCAGTGTGAAAATACATGTATGTCATGAATGTATTTACATTGATAACTGATTGATAAACTTTATTTCTGTAGAATCCAACTTTTTCTTCCTCAGAGATCTCATGCAATGGAAAAGCTGAATTGGGTGGATCAGAAAATCTCAAAAGTTTCTTCAGCTGAAGTATGTTGAGAGGAAACTGCTTTTTCAGTTAGAAAGTAGAGCAAGTTATTTTATTCTTCTCCTTTTTTTCCTGGTGAGAAATCCTTTGTACTTCTGTGAAGCTGCAGAATTCTGAAGCTATCAGAAATATTCTGGATTTGTGCTGGTGTTACTAAAATAAAAATACAGCCACAGGAGTAAAATGCTGCTTTTGTGGCAGAGCACAGCATGAACAATGACTATATTTGGGATGTAGGAAAACCCAGGCTGTATAGAAAGCAAGCATTCAGTGAATTTTATAATAGTATAATAATACAAAGAGAAAGCAAAAAGAGGGGAAAACCAAAAGATGTACATTTAACTCGGGCGTCAGGAAATAACATAGCGGCAGTAGGTTTTATTTGTCTGCACAGTAGTCCCTAAGGACAACTGAACCAAATACACTTTTTGCTAACTTTCCATTCCTAATCCTTAATCAAAAGTCCAGATACTGGCTGCTCTTGGATCGTGAACCCCCCCTGTGACAATATGTGGAAGCTGAAATACAGCAGCAACAGTTAACTCCTTCCCACACCCACATCCCATGTTGCAGTGGACCGAAGGTGGGCTTAAAATGCCTTCGTGTGAAAAGTTTTTGGGGCATTTCTCGAATGCTTTTGTAGGCATTCAGAGAGGAGAATGTTGCTAAATAACATTCTGTAGGCTCTTTTGTCTCGAGGCTGTGTCACCGTTTGAACTGCAGTTTTCAAACTTGATGTAAAAAACATTTGCTTCTGCCATGATGTGTTGTCCAGACTGAAGACTTGATTCAAATCTCACGCTGCCAAAGGCTGATTGTACCATTGTCAGTTCAAAATGAAGTCTTGAAACTAAAATACAAAGCTTGAGAGGAAAAAGTGTGATTGGGGAAGATGTGGGGCTGGTTATTTCATACCCATGTAAATCTAGAGAAAAACCTCACTTACGACTCTTGCAGAGGCTCCTACAACCCAGAGCAACAGCACAGGCAGTCTCAGTAGCTGAGAGATGGTAATTAAACAAAGAGTACTTGAGTGTGCTCTCATTAGGATGAATCAGAAGGAACATTATTTTTCAGTATCTCTGAAGCTGAATTGCCTTCCCACCCTGTTTCACACAAAAATCAAAATGCAGAAACAAGTATTTCCTTGAATTAAAATATTTTAAATGCAAACTTTCTAACAAGAATTCATTTGCAGCTGCTTATTATTAAATGAAGAATTTGATTCCTTATAAGCTTATCCTAATTTTCAAAGTTCAGGAAGTTGTACAGCTTACCATGCTTTCTTCACTCCAGGTGAATCTGTCACCGCATATAACAAAAGTCAAAAACCATATTTTTAGGGTGGGGTGTTTGTTTGTTGGTTGGTTGAGGTTGTTGGGGTTTTTTTTTTTGGAAGAGTTGCGGTTGTGCCTTTTGTTTTCTGTGATTTTGTTTGATTGGGAATGTTTCTTGTTTTGTTATCTATGCTATGTGTACTAACCTGAATTCTGCTACGTTACAAAAGGCTTATGTGCCACCTGCAAAATCTCAGCTGCAAATACAGCTCTCGAGGGAGTTCTGGACACGTAGAAGAGCCCATGGACACATCACAGCCACAGACCCACCTCGTTACCCAGACTACCTTAAACATCTTCTGGAATGCCATTTTACAGGGCCAGTTTTTCATTTCTGGTGCTTAGCATTTCATAAGATGTACTAATCAAAGTGCTTGTCAGCGTGTGATTTATGATGTGGCTTCTATAGAATATACTGCTTTGTGATACCTCATTGGTATTTATTTGACTGCTCTGTGTGGAGAACCGGAGGAGGAGGAGAGAAATGACAGTGAAATTGCCAACTGAACTCACCGGTGCAGACATGGGAGAAACTACGTTTGCACTTAGTGAAAAGTTTTATTTGAGTTTAGGCAGAAAATGAGTGTGCATCTGGAGAATGTATGCTAGAGAAAGGTACGTAATTTGGTGGTTAGATACCCCTCTCCACCTGAAATGGCTTTGCAGGTCAAGCCCCAGTGTTTCTGGAATAAAGAGAGCAAGCGTAAGCAGCACTGAGCTTTCCCCCTAGGAAAAGCCTAGGGACTTTTCTTGTATTTTCTTTCTTAACTCAGCATAAATTCAGGTATCTCCAAACAGTTCCAGATACGCTATTTCTGATGTCCCTCATTAAGACTCATTTAATTACAACAGGAAATGTTAAAGGAAATGGAACTTCATTTTCTTAAATAATTATTTTGATATTTTAGGAGATAGAGGTGATTGTTTTGGCTGGTTGTCCTTCACTGGTCCTTTTCTATAGATCCCTATCCTATAAAGAAAAGCCAGTTTCAAGACATATAAAATGGTGTCTTTACTAACATATTTTCCAAAAATTTACCTGAAAAATATTCCTGTTCCCTGATGTGTTTAGACTAAACACATGAAGAAGGGGATCACTCGGTGCTGCGGGACTAGAAAAGCATGTAGGGTTGTTTACATAAACTAGGAAAATCATTAGGTATCATTAGAGTACTGTCTGAGACTTAAAGTAAGCGCAGCTTTTCCCAGAAATACAAACGTTATTTCTCAGCGAATGGCTCACTTTCAAGAGTTTTTTGTGGTTTTTCTCCCCTATATGTAATTTCAGATGCTGCACAACAAACACGTGATGGTTCGTGTCGGAGGAGGATGGGAGACTTTTGCGGGTTACTTACTGAAGCATGACCCGTGCCGAATGTTGCAGATCTCCCGAGTGGATGGGAAAACCTCTCCGATCCAGAGCAAGTCTCCAACCCTCAGGGACATGAATCCAGACAACTATCTGGTGGTTTCTGCCCATTACAAAACCAAGAAGGAGATTAAGTGAAATAAGCTTCTCATGTGATTGTGACTCTACCTACGTAGGTCCAAATTATTTTCTCAAGTGTAGTAAATTTAGTTCATGCTTTAAAAGGACTTCAGAAAATTAAAGACAGACTGGAAATGGCAACCCATTTTGAAGATCTTGGAATTGTAGAACTATTTATTTCTAGTACTGTATTCTTTTATAGCAAATTACCCTCGATAGGCTAATTACTACAATCAGATAAGAAATAGACATATATTTTTAGCCAAATTATTACTCTTTAATATGTGAATGTATACTTAGAGTTACATAAAGGAGTGGATCCTGTTAATGGAAGAAAATACACAATACAATATATTTGTATGAAAATCGTATTACATTGAATCCTTGACTGTTAGGCTAGCTGAAAAATATATATGCAGGTGGAAAATGAGTATTTGTGGAAATTATTTGGTAATGCCTCTTGTAATGAAATAAAAATTGACCATTTTTATGGGTTGCAAGATTTTCTTAACCAGTAGAATATAAAGACTTTTTGCATGCCAAACGACTTCCCAAAGCAATTACTTTTTTTTTAAAAAAAAACAAAAACAAAAATAAAGGCCAAGAAAAGAACCCCCCCACCTTCTACTCTTTGAAGACAATGCTCACTGCTAGATCTGTACGTCGACCCTTCCTGTTTTTCACAAAGTTGCCCAATATAGAAGCGCGGGGAAGTTGCGAGGTTGCCCCTTCCTCTGTCAGACAATAGCCACGGCCAGTTGCGCGGGGAGGGGGGCTGAGGTACCACGAAGCCCTTCCACCCCAAGAGGAGCTTCAGAAGATGCTAGTCCCTCTGGACTCCCAAAACGCTCCGCTGTTCTCGAATCTGAGCTTTTCCTTCCCCTTTGTAATTTTGTTGGTCATGCCAAATGTGAGATATTCATTACCCTGTCAGTAGAGTGATTCACATTCTTGTAAATCATTCGCACACCTCTAAAATAGCTAAAGGCATATGGGGGCTTAGTTCATTATTTTGGCTACTTTTCTATGTTTATATTTGGTAATTTATGTGCCTTGTAATGTCCTAGAAAAATCATTTTATAGGATTATTTCACTGACTGTATAAATTTGAGCCGAACTCGGTTGTTTCATTAAAAATGAAATAAAATTTTCTAAAATACTCATACGTTCTGGAAGACTTATTTATTATTTGCAATATCTGTGTTCCCACACATCGCTGCTACTGCTTGGATGCCTACAATACAGTACTGTTTGCCAACCTGATTATCAGCTATGCAGTGGAGGCAGCAAGCATTCACCTAACTACAGGCAGCACAGAAATGCCTGGAATTTATTGAAATTTGATTTTCCTTTGTATTCCAGAAATCATTTTTAAAGTACCAACCGGTAGTTTTCTGTATTTTTTGAGGGTTTAATTTTAAAACATAGCCGTGTGATCTGCTCCTGTGGCCTTTAAAATTAGCAGCAAAATATCCACTGGCTAGACAGGATCAAGACCTTCTTCTTTCATGTTCCATGCCTTATTAAAGTCAGCACGTCGCATCTCACTTCCGTGGAACCATCTTACCTCACCAGCTATAAATACCTGCTAAATGCAAGCAGTTCACAATTGCTTGGTGCACCACACTAAGCAGCAGTACATCATTCCAAATATGTTTCTAGAATGAAAAATCGAAGCCCTTTACTCTCGAGATATTTTCTAGGAAGATTAAACATATACTCAAGCAGTAAATCCTTTGAAAAGCCATAGGAAGACCCAATTCTCATAGAAGCAACGTATGTAGCCCTTATGGGAGCAGAGAACAGACCATAGGCAACGTTATTTTTAAAAATACAGCACAGCTGAAAAAACCCCATGTTCTTAATATGCGCACTGAGGGAGCCGTTTCCAAATGAACAGAGAAGGAAAAAAAAAACCCCAAAACCTCTTGTGAAAGTGTCAAATATTTATTTTGAAATAATGGTTGCTCTTTTAAACACAAGCAGTTGTGTTCCCATCATCCAAGATTAAGTTTGCATTACTATTATGCTTTTCCTTTAAAATACTTGAAGGTGTTTACATGTTTAAAAAATAAAAAGCAGATATTAGTAATTATTAAAAAAAAAAAGTATTCTTAGATTTATTTAATGTTAACCTTCCACAAATAATTCTGGTAAACTCAAACCAAGATTTTCAATTAAACATGTACTACTTTACGCACTTACGCTGTAGCCATCAAAATAGGGGTTTTTTGATGCAGGATACTCAAGCATCTTTAAAATAATAAAATCCTATTAAAACACTTCCTGACTTAAAACTTCCACTTAACCAGTTCCAGAATGGGGGAACTAGAAAAGAATATTTTTTTTAAAAGTATTGCTACTATCACCTAATCTGTGCAAAAAGCTTGCAGGTGGGACCTGGGGCGGGTGTGGATTGGAAGGGGAGGAAATTAAAGCAGGAGAGTCAACAAAGCAAGCAAAAAAAAAAAAAAAAAGGAAAAAAATACACAGCAAGTTGGTTAGCTCTGGAGGAAGGAGTTAGGAAGATCTTATTCAGGAGGTAAGTGTTGCTAATTAGAAGAATGGCATTTTCTTAGTGTGTGAGACCCTACAGCAAGGCAGGAGCTGGGGGCTTTATTGTGACTTGGAGCGCTCAGAGGAGTTAGGAGCCCAAGGCCCAATTTACAAAGCCAAAGCTAAGCAGCAAAGTCTTGCTGGAAGAGGTGTGGCCCATGGTGTCCCCATGTTACGGCCATGGGGACAGGACAGGCTTCTTCACGTAGATGGTATGTGGGGAAGAAAAAGCCCCACTTTTTGACCAGCAGGCAGTAGTGCATGATTCCTGAGGTGTCTATGCCATGGTCAGTGTTATTAAAGTAGGTAGTGTAGATTTCTAGAAGGCATAACAGGATGGTAGAGTGCAACAGGGAAGACCTGCAGCTCCTCTCCCCCAGATGAGAGGAGTGCTGAGAGTGTGAAACAGTTTCTTATTAAAGGACCAGGTGAGGAGATGCTGAAATGCTGAACTAGCCCTGGAGGATGACTGTAAGGAAAAGTGCCACATAGTGATTTTAGCTTACGCTGTTGCTGTAGAGCTCGGCTGAAGGCGAGTGGTGAGGGGGCCAACAGTTCTAAAGAGCTGACCTGTTATGAGCTGTAATGGAGACTCTCGGGGTCCTCGTTGGGCTGTAGAACATGTGGGAGCTCCTGCAGGCTGTGAATGAGAAACTCTGCTAAAACAAAAGTCAAGATGCTTACGTTATGTAAGACAGCTTTTAAAAACCATTATAATAACGTGAAATAAGCATTGCTATGCTGGAAGTGATTCAGAATTAGTTTGGAAGCGCAACTGTAACATCTTTTATTGCTCATTGCAGGAGGTAACTTCTGTCACCTTGCTGTTCATGTATTACCTGGAATTTTTCTTCCAAGCAGGATTATTTACGTAACTGATCGAGGATAGGCTTTTTTTTCCTTCTCTTTATTACAGTTGCTCCTTCCTTTGCATTACCACCTTTTCTCCAGCAGCAATTTAGAGATGATACACAGAAATGTATGGAAAGCAATTCAAGGGCCGTTGGTGGGGATGAGTGAAACAGGGAGGTGTCAATACCTGTGTGTAAGACCCAACACTGAATTAATTACACCTGTTTGTTTTAGACCAGGGAGACGATCTGTTTGCCACAGCGTGCGGTTAAAGAAGCCTCTTCTAGAGAGGCTCACGTGGGTTTGGTTCCTCTGGGGCTTAGAATTTGTAGTGCCTGCCTACTGACACGCTGTACCTGATGGGGAAGGAGATAGAGGGCTTGGCTTTTTCTTGGCTTTGTGTCTCCTGCTGTCTTAGCCTGTGGTACGTCAGGAATCTAACATAAGGTGGAACAGACACGTGGGATCACAGTAACGTTTATGGGGCTGGAGAGGTTTTTCCACCCGGCTCCAACTGCTGGCGCCACCTGTGCCTGATGAGCTGTGTCTCAACCACTTTGTCTCTCCCTGGGCCAGATCCACATGCTGAAGTCATTTGCTTTCCTACGGGCCCACGGTGGTGCTACCTGCCCTTGTGGAGACGCAGCTTCTGTGTTCTCCCAAACCTCAGGGAGCTCTGCCCCAAGCGCACTCTCCCTGGCATAATCCCTGCGTCTTAACGATGTGCAGTGGGGGATGGTTTCCTCACTTTAGGGGCATTTGAGTGCCAGTGCCAGGAGTTTTTCAAGTGATCTGCAAGAAACTGAAAATGTTGTCAGAAGGTGGAGAAAGGAGGAACAGTGGTACTTGCTGTAAAGCAAAAAAAAAAAAAAAGTCACTGCCTACATAATCAGTATGAATGCATGCATTTTAACAGCCTCTAAGGTGAAGTAAACATCTAAGATTGGGGGAGCTAAGAACAAAATTGCTATTGTGTTTCATATTTACTTAGTGTGGTGCTAGGTGGTAAGAGAGGGGAAGCGTAGACAAGGACAGAACAGCTCTACGGTGTGTAGGTAGCTCTCAGCTGTATGTTCCTGAACTGCAGTTACTGTCCGCTTTTGTTCTCAACTGAAAATAATGTTGCCAAAACACTCAAAACAACAAGAGGTGTTTTTATTTACCCAAATGATTTCCCAGATTCAGTTCAGGCTGGCCATCAGAACAGTTAGCTGGGGATGGAATAGAACCTTCTTTTAAAAGACGGTGTCATCTGTCAGTGATCTGTTACATAGAACTATGCACCCCCAAATCCTGGCATGTTTCTCAGCTGTAGGAATAAATTTGACATTCAAAGCAAGGACTGTTAAGAAGCAGAGAGATATCTGTTTTTTACTTGAAGGATGGAGAGAGAGAGAGAAGAGCAGTATTTTCTTCTGCATTGCAAGAATCGCCTCTTAAATACAAGGTTCACTCAACCCGAGGGGGCTCAGACCTTTGCTCCCACCTCCCAGGGAAGCTTTACTTAAGCGCTGCTTAAGTGTCTTTGTGGGACACCCACTGTGGCAAATGTTGGACTGAAATTCACTTTTCAAATGAATCTTTAGTATATTTTATTATATTTCAATGTATTTTCATTAGAAATTGCTATGATCAATTAATACACTAAAGAGCAATTGCCAGCAATCAAAGGAAATTGAAGGTATTTATTGGCCAATGACACAGCGTTTTAGCTCAAATATCATTATATTAATATTGAAAAGCCTCCTTTCTCAACTCAATTCTGACAGCTAAGCCCGGAAACTCATTGTGTCAGGACTGTGCTCCTAAGACAGTGTGATACACTAATTGGGGAGGTAAAAGAATAAATATTTAGTTTTAAATAATAAAAAAAAGGCTCTGTAGGCTAAACTAGGTCAAAAATGGGGCCAGTAACATACTGAGGCCAAGCATAATGCTCTTGGGGGGAAAGTAAGAGCTAGATTCTTGGTGTTGATCATGCTACAACAATCGTGCCTCATCTATCAAAGCAGTGGCTCCAGGCCATTAGTTTGAGCCCGGCTGAACCACCACAGTTCAGGTACCTCTAACTAATCAAAGGCATTGGGGGGGGAAAAGGGGTTACAGACCTCGCTGAATAAGGAAGAAAAGTGCCAGAGCTTTGGGTGTTTGGCAAGTGTTACTGTGCTGTAACAAACCCAGATAGTACAGAAACTTTAGAAAATGAACCATCCAAGAGATGACGCAGTTAAATCTTGCTTTTTGTTTTTCAAAATCCTCAGAAGCGCAGCACTGCCCTCTTGTGGTAATAAAGGAGAACAATTAATAACAGTACTTTTAATTTAACGTTTAACTTCCAGTATTTGTTATAAATACTTACAGACTCAAAAGAAATCCACATCAGAAAACGAGAAGAACAATTATTAGACTCATAACAAAACAGCTTGCTTCCTATAGTATTATAGGGTTTACAAAGGTTTCTGTTTTTTTAAACTAGTGTCACAAAATGCTTCCATTTGTAAGGACCCACCACGGTCTGCTTTCTTATTCTGAAAAGGCACTAAATCCCTAAGCAGTTCAAAAGTCATTAGGAAACCAAAGAGAAATGCTCTCACCCACATACTCAAATATATATATATATATCTATTGATGAACAACTTTCTACATGAGGACTTAAAGAAAAGTTTAATGGTGGAGCTTCAAAAACAGAGCATCAAAAACAACACATGGGCTCCGGAGCTGTGCCTAAGCCAGTCATACGCAGACAGACAGACAAACATCAACTGACCAGGAAGCACACACATACTGACTGACTACAGGGAAGGAGGCCACTTCCACGTGAGAAAACCCATCTCACTCCCTTAACAGGGAAGCAATAAAACATGCACGTAAAACAAACAAACAAATTTGGCCAAAACTTAAGTATTCGGTTAGTTCTCAGGTTTTTTTAGTGTTTGTTTCCACATCTGTCCTCCCACAATGGCAAAGTACTGCTGAGTCTTCATACGCAAACAGCAAAAGCCATGATGAGCAAGTGCCACTCTGCTGCAGAAACTGGCGAGTTGTTGGCAGTAAACATCAATCTTCTCTTCAGAAGTCACCTCTCTTTATCCAACCTGCCACTAAAGACAAAACCAAAAAAATGCACCACAGGTTTGTATGAAGATGATAGGAGGAAAAAAAAAAAACCACAAACAAAAAAAACCCCAACAACAAAACCACTACAAAGACAATAAACTCCCTGTTATAATACCTTTTATATCCAGCAAGTGAGGGACATGCAGCCCACCATCAGCAGCTTGTACAAGCTCCTTCAACCAGCAATGAAGGAAAGAGAGGAAGGCTTATGGAGGCCATGTTTCAACAACCAGATGCATCTATTGCCTTAGAGAGTTTCTAATTCTTAATTGCATCTCTGTCTGGCCTTCTGAGACAAAGCTTGCATTAGAGAAGCAGTAGTAGTAGCAGCACTGAAGTTCAACAGTATCTATGCCAACCCTGTACGTTTCTTTTGTAAAGAGAGATAGATAAATGAAACCCAAAGCAATTACCCTACTTAGTCTCTCTTCCTGCAGAGTTTATAAAAAAATGTCTGAACTATCTCAACCAGCAGTGAAAGGGACACTGAGTACAGGTCAACTCAGTGAGGAGGTCCCCAGGGCTGAGGGTAGTGTAAAACCGACACATCATAGATGCATAAACTGGGGAGAAAGGGAGGGAAAAATAGCTTTCTGCCACCCTTGCCATCTTTTTGTCCCAGAAATGAATCCTCATTAAGAACACTGTGTGATAAAACCACAGTCTTCCATTTCCCTTCTTGCTTTTTCCTCAAGGTAGTCAATCTTGTAGATGACAACAAAACAGGATTTTCTCAGTAAATACAAGGATGCTTTTATGATGTTGTTTCTTTTTTTAAACTTACTCTCAGTCCTCCTTCTCCTCCAGAGCCTGAAGCTGCAAGTCTCTTTTCCATTTCTTCCTGTTTCTTTTTCTTTTGCTCTACAGAGTAAGTGTTCTTAATACCTCGAGAGGAAGCCTGGGAGAAAACACATTTGGGTAAGGCCAGTTCACCGTTTTTCTGGATAAGCAACACCATTTTGTGAGCTCTGGTTTGTGAGAAAAGACTGAAACGTTAAGTAATGCCACTATTACACAAGCCCAAATATTTCAAGATACTTCTTCATACTGTGAGCTCTCAGTCAGTAAGTATGAAGGTGGTTTTGTTTTATATTGTTATTCCATCTAGGTGAGCATATTTAACGCAATTACACCTACCTGCTTTGCATCCTAAGATGCAGAACCAGAACATCCCAAAAGTCACATAAAATTTTAGTCTGTTGTTTGGTTTTTATCTTCCCAGTGTCTGTGCCTATTCTTGCCCTCACAAACAGAAATAACTGGGAGTAGACAGTTCGGGCAGATAGAACTTCAAAGGACTTTAGCTGTTTCACCATCCATTCATTTCTTCTAACTCTTTTTATCAAAAGGTTACTAAGAGACAGGACACAGATGATGGAAATCATAATGACAGCTTCTGTTCCAACACTCAATAAGCAGACAGAAAAAGTCACAAGCTCTGTATAGCTACTAAAAAAAATAAATAAAATAGATCGATGGGAATTTTGCATGCAGGGGAGAGGAAAAGGTTGTGTTAGCAGTGCTGGCCCAGGCTCTCAGATGGTAGGAATATCAGAACTACACTGTTAACACTGTAAAATTAGAAAGAAAATGTTTCAAAAACTGATTCTTAGATAAGTTTAGAGTTAATGATACCATAGCATAAACTATGCAAAAGGTGTTAAAATCTACCAAGGGAAAACAGCAATGCTCTCACCTAAAATTCAGGGCTCTGACAAGCACAATTCTCAACAGGCTACTAAGGCAAATCTTACCAACAAATACTAACTTACTTAGACCCCGTGATTTCCTGCTTTTAGGCAATTGCCCTTCCAAGGGAATTAGTAACCTGGCCTGTCTCTACATCACCCCAACAGGAAGAACACTTCACACGACTTCAGGCTGAATACAAAACAGTTAAGAAGCACATACAGGAAAACACTAAGCTGGGATGGACATCTGAGCTCCTCCCTTGTCCCTCACGAGGGGGCAACTGAATTAGGCTACTTGCAAGACACCTCCATTACCTAACATTCAGAGGCTAAAATTCTCACAAAGATAGTTCTGAAAAATCCTGGTAGAAGTTTCATCTACAAAACATCATCTACAAAAAAAAAAGTACCAGAGTGTTATACTTCCATTTTTCTTTAGCAGCTTAACAGCCACCACAGAACTTCAAAGCCATCTATAACCCAAATTGCTTCATTTCTCCTTCCTCCTAGGAACGCTTTTTAGCAATTTAAGAGCTAGATGGGGACATTCCCCTTGCACGTGATTCTCAAAAGTATGTTTCCTACAGTTATGCTTAAAAACCCTTTGCAACTTAAGATTACACGTGGATTGCTTTTAGTTTGTAGTCTGACACAAAATCAAGAGCTTTTAAAGGAATCTGAAGCATCACCCACTTGTTGCTCCAATTATTCACCAAACTCCCTTAAAACCAGTTCAACATGGTCCTCATCAATAATGGTCAATTTTTAATTCAGTGTATAACATCACTAACATTCATACAAACAACACATTCCCCTCTCTCCACAGTTCAGCTGTGGTCTCCATGACACACTTCTTACTGACTGTAGATTTTGCATGGTGTATGTTATAAGCCTTTTTTTTGAGAAATAGTGGAAAAAAAGAAATAGGCTGCGTAGTTCTACATTCTGCTATGGCATTTGCACCCTACCTCTTCTAACTTTAAGTATACCTAAGTAGTTAAAGCTTAGAAAACTTAAGATAAAAGAACAAGTTAATACTTCTTTTTTGCTGGAATTTGAACTAAGAAACATGCTCAATTGTTGCCGTGTTGATAAACTGAACTTGCAAGTTCAGTACCGCATGAAATTGCCACCACAACAGTTGTTTGCCAAATCTGGTTCGAAATATTTCTCAATCTTTTATTTTCAAATCTTACAAGGAGCAAAAAATAATGTTGAGCACGCTTTTCAATTCTTAGGTTGCTTTCTAACTACTGCAAAACTTCTCCCTTCCAAACAAGCTGTTAACTCGCAATGGTCTTTCAGCACCTACCTAGTTGTGAAACTCTACTGTAAATAGATATTAAAAAATGGTATAAAATATTATTAATACTATGAAAGCATTTAATGACAATTCCCACAATCCAGGCACGGTATCCAGTGTTCCCAAAGAAGCCCTAGCTATTTTCCCCATAAACCAGTTATCAAAATATCATTTGGATAAATGGTATTTTATCAGACGTTACCTCCATCTGCCTCCTTTCAGCAGCTTCTGCTAGCTGTCTTCTTTTTATTTCCTAAATAAAATGTGAAAGACAGTGAAATTCTATTCCAATAAAGTCCATACATTTGTTTGAAAGTCTTAATTTTTAAATATGACTCAAATCTGTAATGCAAACTGCCACAAAATGCCAACCTTAAGTCAATTAGCATCATGTTTCCCTCCATTGCCAGTGTGCAAGAACAAAGTGGTTTTAGTGACTAATATGCTAAAAGAGCAGCTGCTGACATATCTAGTCAAACCCCACCAGAAATCTGTAGTCAGCTGTCTGCATGACACCTTCACTCCAAAAAATTCAGACTGGAATGAGAAGGCAGGCAGTATGTGAAACATTCTTTTACAGCCTGAAAAAGGGAGAGCTTGCTTTTCCAGGGTGAGTGGGCTCCTTGTCTTCTCCCCCATAACATCCTCAGATGAGGGTATAAAAGCATGGAGACGGGTTCTTCCCCATGTAGGAGAAACTTGATCCTGTGCAGACTACTTAGAAGTGAGCAGCACCATGCACTAGAGAGAAAAGCACAGTTTTCACAGAAATCATAGAATGGTTTGGGTTGGAAGGGACCTTAAAGATGATCTGCTATGGGCAGGGACACCTTCCACTAGACCAGGTTGCTCAAAACCCCATCCAACTTGGGCTGTTGTGCTGAAGTGTTAAAGGCTTCCAGGGATGGGGCATCCACAGCTTCTCTGGGCAACCTGTGCAGTGTTTCACCACCTCACAGAGCAGAATTTCTTCCTTAGATCTTCTCATCTAAACTCCCCTCTTTCAGTTTAAAACTGCTACCCCTTGTTGTATTGCTCCATGTCCTCATAAAGAGTCCCTCCCCATCCTTCCTGTAGGCCCTCTTTAGGCACTGGAAAGGGCTATAAGGTGTCCCCAGAGCCTTCTCTTTTCCAGGCTGAACAACCCACCCCATCTCTCTCAGCCTGTCTTCATAGCAGAGGTGCTCCAGCCCCTGGGTTCATCTTTGTGACCCTCCTGTGGGCTCACTCCAATGGTTCCTCATCCTTCTCCTGTTGGGGGTCCCAGAGCTGGACATGGCACTGCAGGTGGGGGTCCCACGAGAGGGGCAGAATCACCTCCCCCGTGGCCTGCTGGCCACGCTGCTTTCGATGCAGCCCAGGATACGGTTGGCTTTTTGGGCTGCGAGGGCTGCTTTCCCCGTTTCTGGTTAAAACGGAGGGTCATCTTAGCATCTCAGTACAAACCCTCTTCGCAGGAGATACCCCCCCTTTCCCACAATCTCCCCGCCAGCCAGAGGTGGGACGTCACCAGAGGAGGCCGCGGGGTGCCAGGCCCCAGGCTGCGGGGCACCGGCGGCCGCTCCCCCCGCTCCCGAGGCCGGGCAGCCGAAGGACGGGGCTCCCTGGCCCAGCCGCTGCCCTCAGGCCCCTCACCCAGGGCCGCGGCCTGCATTTTAAGGAAGGAGGCCCGTTCTCCTTCCCTCCCCCTCCCTCCTGAGGGCCGGTGCTCCCCGCGCTCGTCCCGCTGCCGCCGAGCGTCACTGCCTGCCCACAAACAACCGGGCGGGAGGAAGGAGGGAGGGAGACAGAGAGAGAAAGCGGCCCCGGCCCCGTACTCACCGGGTCGGGCGTCTCCACCACGTCCTTGACGGCGCCCCCCATGCAGGGCAGGCACAGCCCCATGGCGGGCCCCACCACCGGCAAGGCCGGCTGCCGCTGGGGAGGAGGAGGAGGAGAAGGCGGCGGTTGCGGCCCCGGCCCCGCCCGCGGCCCCGCGCTCCGGCAGGGCCCGCCCCGTCATGGGGCCGCGGCTGGGGGCGGGCATGGCCGGGGCTGAGGGCCGCCGGGGCCGAGCGTTCGGCGCTAGTTCCCCCTCCCCGGGAATTAAGCCAAATTAGTTTAATGCCGTTAGGGGAAAAGCGGCGCTGGCCCAGCCGATGCCCAGCTCGCTCCGGTGAGGCTGGCAGGGGCGATTGGGAGCCCGCTGGCAGTGCGGCGCGGCGGCAGGCAGGGCCTCCGTTCCCTCAGGCGGTGCTGCCATCCCCCGGCGGCGGCGGGAGGCCGGGGCTGCAGGCCGGCGGCAGGGTCCGCACGGCAAGGTCTCTTCACCACCAGCCCCCTCCCCGCCCCACGTTTGAAGCTCTTAACACGGTGCTGGTGGTGCTGGTGGTGTCTCAAAGGTTATTTCCATCCCTGGTGCCGGTTTGCCTGTTGCCAAACCCACAAGTGCCCTCGTAGGGCCGCAGCCTGGCAGCCAGCTCATTGGTAAGTGCTGAGAGCAGCTGCGTGCATGGCTGTGGCCCGGAGAATCCTGGAATGGTTTGGATTGCAAGTGACCTAAACATCATGGAGCTCCAACCCCCTGCCCTGGGCAGAGACACCTCCCACCAGGTCAGGTTGCTCAAAGCCCCATCCAGCCTGGCCTTGAACACCTCCAGGGATGGGGCATCCATGACTTTCCTGGACAACCTGTTCCAGTGCTTCACCACCCTCAGGGGAAACAATTTCTACCTAATATCTCGTCTAAATCTCCCCTCTTTCATTTTAAAACCGTCACCCCTTGTTCTAGCACTCTACTCCCTAATAAGAGAGTCCCTCCTCGTCACTCCTGTAGCCCCCTTTAGGTACTGGAAGGGGCTATCAGGTCTCCCTGGAGCCTTCTCCAGGCTGAATAACCCCAGCTCTCTCAGCCTGTCTTCATAGGAGAGGTGCTTCAGCCCTCTGGTCATCTTCACGGCACTGCTCTGGACTCACTGCAGCAGGACCATGTCCTTCTTACATTGCCAGCACTGCAGGTGGGGTCTCAAACCCAGAACAGCACACTTGCCCATGTGAAGGCATGTGATGAGAACCACAGGGCTGGGAGGGGATGGCATGGACCTGTGTTATGGTTTGAAAAAACCCATAACAATATATTGTTGTTTAGACAATTATTCTATCACCCGATGACCCCTCCCCACCCAGAAAGGGAATCAGGGAACCGAAAAAACCCACAAGGGTTGAGATATAAATAGATTCAATAGACTAAGACTAAATAATTAACAATAATACTTAAGAACCAGTATTAATCCTGATACTGATATAAGATATACAAGAATTACACTCAGACAATTATATCAGCAGGAAGCTGTGCACTCCCAGCAGTGGACAGCTAATGTCGGACACTGTGAGCGCAACAGCTTCAGGAGGAAGGGAAGGCCTCAGGGGTCCGGCACCAGGGCAAGGAGTTCTCTGGACCCGCTGCCATCAAGGGAGAGAGAGCTACGAAGGAAACTTTTCTAATTTGTATTGGATGTGACGTTCATGGTATGAAATAATCCTGTTGGCCAGCCTGGGTCAGACACCCAGGCCTTGCTCCTCCTTGTTCCTGCACCTGGCAAGGCTCGAAAACACTAACCTTGAATCCCACAGAGCCGGGCTGGCTATAAAATAAATATTTTCACAAATTCAGACACTAGAGTCTTCTAGAAGTACAATTTCCCCCAGTATTAGAAGAAAAGTTAGTCCTGTGTCTCTCAACCCAGGACAAGCTGTGCAGCCCGTTGCAAGACATATATTTGTCTCATCCAGCAGCTTTCAGCCTTTTTGACTTGCATGTGTAGCCAAGGAAAACATTATTCACATTTCTTTGCTATTCATTTATGTTCATCCTCAGATGTATGTGGGGTTTTTTTTTCCTATTTTAATATTTTTAGATGCTCATGTCATTTAGACAGCTCCTGGTTTTTAGATGGATTAATACTTTATTTCACATTCAGTCTTTTGTCCTTTTTGAAAAGGTTTGTTGTGCCTTGCTACCAGAAACTGCCTGCAAGAATTTTGCTGGCCTTTGTTTTTTTTTTCAATTTACTGATACCGAGTTTTCAAAAAATCTTTTCCTCTTTTCTGGCTCTTCTGCTTCTCTTAAAATTTTGGCACATTCTCTTCTAGTTATTTTTCTGGTAGACTCCAGCATTTCCCAATTCAACATTTCCTGAATTTGAGTGTTGGTGTGTACATCCATCTCCAAGGATTATGTTGATAATGTGTATGCTTCATAAACAATGCAACATCTACCCAGCTTCTTTCTTGCCTCTGTGATATTGACCAAGGTATCTTTTTACAGCAGTGTTCTTGTGCTGCAGTTTATTCCAGGAGTAGAACAATTTATTCCACAGGACTCAGAGAGTTTTAATTAATGGAGCAGGGTCGAGTTGGAGGCCTTTAACCAGTGGTGTCCCCCAGGGGTCAATACTTGGTCCAGTTTTAACATATTTATCAATGACCTGGATGAAGGGACAGAGTGTATCCTCAGGAAGTTCAATGATGATACCAAACTGGGAGGACTGGCTGACACTCCAGAGGGCTGTACAGCCATCCAACATGACCTGGACAGGCTGGACAGCTGGCCAGAGAAGAACCTCCTGAGGTTCAATATAGGCAAGTGTAGGGTCCTGCACCTGGGGAGGAAGAATGCCAGATACCAAAATAGGTTAGGGAGGCACCTAGTGGAAAGCACATCTGAGGAGAAGGACCTGGGGGTCCTGGTTGAGAGTACACTGTCCATGAGCCAGCAATGTGCCCTTGTTGCCAACAGGACCAATAGGATCCTGGGCTGCATAGGGAAGTGTGTGGCCAGCAGGTCAAGGGGGGTCATTCTCCCCCTCTGCTCTGCACTGGGGAGGCCACAGCTGGAATCCTGCATCCAGTTCTGGGCTCCCCAGTTCCAGAGAGACACGGAACTACTGGAGAGAGTCCAGCGAAGGGCAACAAAGTGATTAAGGGATTGGAGCATCTCCCTGATGAGGAAAGGCTGAGAGAGCTGGGACTCTTTAGCCTGGAGAAGAGAAGGCTGAGGGGAGACCTTATTAATGCTTCCAAGTATCTAAAGGGTGGTTTGAGGGAGGATGGAACCAAACTCTTTTCAGTGGTTCCCAGTGACAGGATGAGGGACAACGGGCACAAGATGGAACATGGGAAGTACCATTCAAATATGAGGAAAAACTTCTTCACGGTGAGGTTGACAGAGCCCTGGATCAGGCCGCCCAGGGAGAGTGTGGAGTCCCCTTCTCTGGAGATCTTCAAGACCTGCCTGGATGCAGTCCTGAGTAATATGCTATAGGCATTCCTGCTTTGGCAGGGAAGTTGGACTAGATGATCTCTAGAGGTCCCTTCCAACTCCAACAATTCTGTGATTCCGAGTCCATGATGTCCTACATTATTTTAAAGCACTAATTTAAGTTCTTGTGTTTGTTCCCTGCAGCTATAATTAACCATCAGAGAGGATTATTGCGTTGCTGAACCAAGTATCCTACCTGAGTCACAACATGGTCCTGAGATTGCTGTACTGGGCCTCAAAGGACTCACCATCATCGTGGGAGATTAATCAGGCTTGTGGAAGGGGAAGCAGGAGGAGGTTCACGTGCCACACATCCCTGGCTAGTGAGGCTGAGATTGGCTACAGGTGTGCACAAAAGCTCTACCACACACAGCTGGGCTGTGGCACGTTGTCCCAGGAGCTGCAGCATGGTGTAGTGGGGTATGATTTAACTTTCTGCTCTGTAATAACAGTGTTTTTTTTCTTTTTATGATTTTTAAAATGTCAAAATGCTGTTGTTTTATGGTTATGCGGATTAAGTGCTTAGTGTTTATCAAGCTTTGGGTTAGAACTGAGGGGTTCTCAGTTTATTGCAGTCTCCTTTTTGATCCATCAGATAACAGTCCCTGAACGCAGCAGCTAAAATACACTTTGCTGTATCTAAAGGGTTTAGGGGAAGGTTGAAGCGCACTTGGACGGAACTCTGCATAGGGAAAGAGCCCAGCTTGCTGGTACTATGAGCTGGTAAGACACGTAACTGAAAAGGTGGGTGGTTCAAGAAAAACTTCAGTTCTTTAGAAGTGCCTGCATAATGTATTCAGAGTGTTATTTATTGAGAAATAGCAGGAAATGTGGTAAGAACTTTATGTTTGCTAACAAAGGGCTTATAGGTTATCACGGAGGGTTTTCAATGCTTACGTTTGTACTGCTGAAGTTGTAGGGATAACCTTTCCATGAAGTCACTTAGTTTGAAATAGTTTCATAACTGGCTCTTAAGACTTCCTGGAATGATCTTAAACTCTGTGTAGCTTTAAATATATCAATAGGATATTTGTGTGTTAATATACACTGATAACCAGTGGTAGCTGAAAAATTAGATTAAATTACCCCCAAAACATGAATTTTTAGCTCTCTTATGAGCGAAGACCTAGCCTTGCTGTATTCCAAGAGCCAGTTGAGGATTGATAAGGAGTTCAATGGCCTGGAGCAGCTGATTGCCTGGGCTGGGTGTGTGATAGCACTAGTAAAACACTAGTGGTTTTTGGCTAAATTCATCTGTATTGCCTTGGAAAGCACATCTTAAAAAATGCAATTAACTTTTTTTTTTTTTTTTTTTTTTTTTTTTTTTTTTTTTCTGAAGAGAGAGTCTCCTAATCCTTACCTTTCAAACTCTGCATTTCTTTCTCTTGGAAGCTTACTCCTTGTCTCGAGTGTGAATAGTGCAGAGCAACCCTCTGTCCTCGGCCTGTAAAAAGGTGTGAAGCCCATCTTCCTAAACGCAGCAGTGATCACTTGACAGAGTGAAGTGTGCTCTTCTCAATTATGGGTTGCTTTTTGATTAATTATGTGCTGAGCATTTCTTGATGCTGTGATGTCAGAAATATTAATGCCTGGTAGTTCATTAGTAATGGATGATAGGAGTTTTTTGGTTGTTAGTGGTTTGCGTTTTTTTTGTCCGCTTCCCCCAACCTACCAAATAATATTGTAGTGGAATAACATGTTAGTTATGTAATTAACATTTTTCTTAAAAAACAAAACAAAAACAACCTCTCCAGACTTAACACTGATATTAATAGTAGTAGCACATTGCTTTTAAATGGTCTACTAGGCTAACCAATTTGATACTTTTTTTTTTATTCATGTGATAAATTGTGTTTAGTGAGTTTTGAATATCTGATTTAACAAGAAACATGTATTTAAAATGTCAGTGACCATTCTGCAGGTTTCTGGCAGCTCATTAGAACATCTGGCAATTTGTTACTGGTTTATTTGCAACGGTTTAGTTGTGGTGGCATTTGTGCAAGAATGTTATCGAGTTCCATCTTAATCTGGCTTTTATCAATGTTAATTAGTCTCTAACTCTCTTATCTTCTTGAAATCCAGCAGGTGGTACTATTGACACAAAAATTTCCTGTATTTCCCAAATGTATAACCACACCTCCTATTTATTGTTTTGTTTTGATATTACAGGCAGTGTGGCTTTGAATAGGAATGCAGATACTGCTGTCTGCTCCGCTTCTGGAAATGTCAGAAGGCTTTTACAATTACCGAGGGGACTGCGGGAGGGGAAGGGGAAAGGCAGTTTTTACCCTGCAGTACTGTGTGCGCAGGATAATGCGGGTACAAGGGAAATTGCTTTAAGAACCCTGACCAAGTGACTCACAGGTTCATGACTTTCACTTCCAGGGTGAAAATTAGCTTTTACATTTACTCATTCTGCCTCATAAATGTCTTTTTCAATACCTGCCACTTCTGAAACAGTTTATGTCGTTACACCGCTACAAAAGAGAGTCTGACAATTATGAGGTCTAAAGGGGCACAACAATTGTAGGGCTGATCTTTGAATGTGGGAACTTAATGATAACGAGGGATGCATGTTGTTATTGCACGGAAACCTAGGGAGGGAATCTGATGGATAGTTTAGCATGTTATCATGCTCATTTAATTATTTAAAAAGACAACTTATTGCCAGTTAAATTATAGTTGGGAATTAGCTCTGGAATGTTTAGTTACACATCATATCTCTCTTCCAACTAATAGAAATATTAATTTGCATTTTCAACTTCATGACTCTTTCTTCAAGAAAAGGCAAGTGATTCAATTGTAAGTGTGGTTTGGGAATCAGCAGCGCTTCTTTTCACCACAGGAAGCTTTTAAAGCAGCAAAGACATGGAGCCTTTTCCAGGAACAGCTCGGAACAGCTTAGTGCCAGGTTGTCTACTGGAAGAGTAATTGCAGTGTCTGTGGACGTTTATGTAAGTCTTTCTGACCCTGATATGTTACTTTATTGTCATTAGCCATCGGTTTAAATATCAATAGGAAAGGACTGAAGTTATTCAATACAAAGGCTGTCACTGATTTCCGTGAAAGCAGGCACAGTCCTGACGGGTGGTGATGTGCAGCGGGTGTCTGTCAGGTTTGGTTAGCAAGCCTCCAGGTCTGATGCTTTCCACAGCAGTTCTACTAAGTCAGTTCCACTTATTTCTTCTCTGGCTGTATTGTTGCATGCCACCATCCTCTTAGACTAGTGAATTAAAGGGGAAAATCAATTTCTGGTTGTAGAAGAGTTCTTATCTCTGTGTAAATGCCACCTGCAATAGAGGGGAACATGCTTACGGAGTCCTGTCTGTTACAGAACAGCAAGTTGGGGTGGAAGGGAGCATTTCCACCTCTGTTCTGTCCTTTTCAGGGCTGTTCATGTGCTCTATAAAATCTGTATAATCCAGCCAATAAGTGGTTCTTAGCTGCAAGAAATAGGTGGCAAAAAAATACCTTTTGCCTTAGGTAGGTTGAATATATTGAGGTTGGCAACAGTGCTGGTTTTAGATCCTCAGCTGGCTTCTTGGGGGATTCAAGAACAGCCACATATGTAAAGCCTTTTGTCCAAAGGGTGCTTACTAGAGATGCAGGCTCTCGGCATAAGGAATTAATAAGTAGTCTGACTCTGATGGGTTTTATTCGTAATGTTTTATTTATATGTGGGGAGGTTGATTCCCACCACAGATATCACGAAATCTTAAGATGCAAGTTCATTCTCAACTCTGTATCTTCTTAGTAGTTCCATCAGATAAGGGTCTTTTCTCACTGTTGCCAAATCAGCATCGTAATTATTATAATTGATTATGATTTGAGAGAAAAAAGACAGTTGTTTAGGAAGAGCAGAATTCAGTGACATAGTACTTTGTGTCTTTTTATCGAATGTAACTTTTGAAATACAGACATTAGAATATTAGATTTGTACCTGTCTGGAAACATGTGACAATCACGGAATTGTCAGAGTTGGAAGGGACCTCTAGAGATCATCTAGTCCAACTCCCCTACTAAAGCAGGAAAGCCTAGAGCACATTACTCAGGACGGCATCCAGGCGGGTCTTGAAGATCTCCAGAGAAGGGGACTCCATGACCCCCCTGGGCGGCCTGTTCCAGGGCTCCGTCAACCTCACCGCGAAGAAGTTTTTACTCATATTTGAGTGGAACTTCCCATGTTCCAGCTTGAGCCTGTTGCCCCTTGTCCTATTGCTGGAAACCTCTGAAAAGAGTCCGGCTTCATCATCCTTTACCCCCTACCCTTTAGATAGTTGGAAGCATTAATAAGGTCTCCCCTCAGCCTTCACTTGTCCAGGCTAAAGAGTCCCAGTTCCTTGAGCCTTTCCTTGTAAGGGAGGTGCTCCAATCCCTTCATCTTCGTTGCCCTTTGCTGGACTCCTCTCTCCAGTAGTTCCCTGTCCCTCTTGAACTGGGGGGGGCAGAACTGGATGAAGTATTCCAGTTGTGGCCTCACCAGTGCAGAGTAGAGAGGGAGAATGACCTCCCTCCACCTACTGGCCACACTCTTTCCTATGCAGCCCAGGATCCCATTGGCCCTCTTGGCAAC
>JAOQGH010000040.1:61333937-61355013 GCA_025769975.1 Gallinago jamesoni | reverse complement strand
ACCCTACATTTGTCCTTGTTGAACCTCATGAGGTTCTTCTCTGCCCAGCTCTCCAGCCTGTCCAGGTCATGTTGGATGGTGGCAATTTCTAGAGAGTGTTTGGTTTTGGACAATTAGAAAACTAGATCTTAAGTCGCTAGCTTTAGACAAAAGTTATTTTATACATGTGCATGGTAGAATATTAGCAGTGGAATAATACTGAACTTTAATTTTTTCCCCTCTACTTAGACGTATATAATTCTGCACAAAATGTAGAGAAGATGAGGTTTGTAAAGAGCAGTTAGATGAAAATACACAATTACTAGCTCATAAATGATTAAATGTATTAATTCTCAACATCATTGAAAGCTTGAGAATTCTTTTACGGAATGTAACAAAGCTGGGTTTTTAAAATCTATTTATTTTTTTAACCAGAGGTGAGTGAATACTGTATAGTGGTTAATTATAGATTTTGTACACAGGTATTCACTGTTCAATTCATGAGTTTCCTCAAATGTCATTTTATATTTTAGTTTAGGGATTTCTGTGTGTCGGACTGCAATCCAAGCTCTGTATGATCTCTGAGAGTACAGCTTTTGTTGAAGTCCGTGAAAGTGAGGTTTTTTTAAGCTCTGGCTTAACTTGAGAAACTTTCAGCTGATCTTGGTAGTTTTCCTTCATTAACAATGAATCTTTTCCCATTAGTTTCCCATTATTCCTCATGGTTTGACATGATCTGCTCCGCAGAAGCAAGACAGCTTTTCAGATCTAAGGATGTTGCTAGTTGCTGACTAAAAATCTGTGTACTTCATATAAGCCTTCTGTCTGTGCATTTTCCTTCCATGCAAAAAACCATACACATGAAGCACTGAAATTTCTGGGAAAATTCAGTGTACAACTCAGTAGCATCATATCCTTGAATAGAATCTGTAAAAGCATGTGGAAATCCTGCTCAACTGACTGTCCAGCATCTGATGATAAACTCTGGATCTTGTTGAAGCTCCTTCCAATTGCTTTTCTAGCTAAAACAAAGAATGCTTTTAGATACTGTGCTGAGCATGGTCATATGATGCATTTATCAGCCCAGTATACCACAGTTAGACAGTAATTAGGGACTGCCAAAAGAACATCTATTTACAGTCACCACTTCTAAGGATAAATTTGCATCATGAAATAGCTTGTGCTTGAGTCCAGGGCAATTAAAACTGAGAAGGAAGATTTCTCTGCTTTTTAAGGTCAAATTGCACTCTGCTTGCCTTTGTGCTGCTACACTGTTTGAAAAATCACTGATTCCTCGACAAGACATACAGCAATGAATATGCTTTCTCCTTCTAGCATGTTAGCAGAAATTTGAGGTTTTGGGCACAAAATAACTACATAACAACTTCTAAAACAAGTAAAATGCAGATTGTTTTCTCACAATTAGGTAAAGATGGGAGCAGGGGATTCTTGGCTTTTGTACATTCAGCTTGGTTTCTGCAGGCACCTGATACTCTCCAGCCCTGCCCTGGGCACCAGTTTCGTATCTTGGGTGCAGAGCAGAATTATTTTTCACACGTCTGGCTTCTATGTGTCAAATAACCCTCACCAATTTGAGGAGGGGTTCACAATCTGTTCCCTGTCCTAGTGTCTGTGTTCCTGGAGACTGGTACAGCTTTAACATATTTTATTAAAAGATGATACTCTTGCTTAAATTTTGTTCTGCTCAAAACTGGATTGATACAGATGCTCTAAAACTTTCCTGTTTGGGACTTTTACTGGTTGATCACTGGCTAACATGGGTCATATTGTAGAGTTGCCTCTTCAGACCTGCAAAATGCTTAGGTCCTTGGCATATAAAGAGTAAGGCCGTGAGAGCAGGGTTATCCTACAGTGTTTCACAAGGCTATGGTATTTTCATACATAAGTGCACTTGTACTATTTGTTTGTGTGTTTCGTTTTCTTTTTTAAAAAAACCTCTTGCGTCTGCTCAGTGGGGAACACTTGGGATACACGTACGCATTTCAAATGAGTACCGTGGCAGGTAAAAAGTGAAGGACGCTGACGTACATTTCTCTTTTTCTCATTGTGACTTAAAAATTAAGCCTGTACCTCAAAGGTAGTACGTGCTTCTGGCACCAAAATAAAGCATCAAAACTTGATGTTTGTAGTCAGCAGGTGGTGGAACCTCTGACAACATCCTTGGCTGAAATCTACCTTTTTTTTTCTTTTTTTTTTTTTTGTCTTTCACTCTTTGTGTAGAGTATCAGACTACATCTTAAGGATAAAACTTTTAGTGATATGTAAATTATTCTGTCACCAAAATCCATGGGTGCATGTTCTGGCATATATTTGTAGTGTTGGTGTTTCATGGTCTCTTCACTCATATGTCAACCTGTCTGTGTGATTCCATGAACATAGCAACATTTATTTGCCTTGATTATCTGCCTGAAATGAGAGAAGAACATACCTAAACTTTACCTGGACACATGGACTACATCTAGTGATAACTCCAGGGGTAATGATTTTAGGACTTCATTTATAGTGTAGTTCCACATTACAGTCTAATAATAGAATTCAGAAAGTTAAAGGTAAAAATCAAGCATATAACATTATAATGGAGTTCTAGGAACCTCTGATAATTTAACTTGTCAGAGCTATAAGGAAAAACAAGAACAGCTGCCAAATCATTAGAATAAATTTATATAATTCTAGTGTGCTGCTTAACAATAAATGAGTGATGGCATTTCTTTATTATTCCATTTGAAATAGTGTGTTTTGTAGGAAATAATATATATTAACCTTATACAATTATATAAACTTTTGCTTTCCTGTTACTCATTACTGACTCTAATGAAGGCTGATAATAATTGAACAGAAGTTATTGTGCAGAAGTTATAGGTTGCATCCTGATGACTGTAGTGGAATTCAGGAAATAAGGAAGGTGTGGTAAACTCCCAGAACTTTGCCTGTGTATCACGTGACCAACAAATCTTGTTCCAGTGAGTCATCTTTATTCACTGGTGTTTCCAGAAATGCTTGCCATTGTTCCCAGTGTCTCTCAGGCTGTTGATATTTTAATCTCATACTAGAAGACGATGGCAATGGGAAAAGAATTTCATGTCCCTGGCCCTTTGCTGTCCTCTGATACACGTTCATTATGAATCAAGCGTATTCTTATTAATTAGCAGCTAAAGAGCAAACAAGCCGGCCAGGATCCAAATCAGCCTTTCCAGGGAAATGCACTTTGAACTATAGCAGAGACCTGTGTACACATGTATTTATAAACACACATAAATGTATTCTTATTAATTAGTGTACTCTTATTAATTAGCAGCTAAAGAGCAAACAAGCCGGCCAGGATCCAAATCAGCCTTTTCAGGGAAGCATTTTTTCAACTATAGCAGAGGCCCATGTACGCATGTATTTATAAACAGATATAAATGCTTAATGGACACAAAAGTGAAAAGTTTGAAGGATGACAAAGGGATTTTTTCATTGCTATAGAATCGCTCTGAGAGTTTGCTTTGTCTCTGAGGTAGAAAGTTTCCTGATGGCAGCACTGTTAGTTTGCTTGGGAAAGGCCAGCTTGTAGCTGTTCGCAAACTGACCATCACTCCACTGCTTAAAATGCTGACCGCAGAAGGGACGGGGGTTTGTCTTGGCAGGGGAAGCATCTCACTGGTGTTTCATAACCTCATTCCTTCGTCCTGTGACACTTTAACATTTATACTACAACGTTTTGAGTCTCGACAGCACTTCAACTTTCATGTTCTTTTCTCTCAGCTTCTTGTAGTTTTCCAACTGCTTTTGTCAGGGGTGAGTCTTCAAAGCCTTCTGTCCCTCTACTGACCCTGCAGAAGAATACTATCTCAAGTCTACGTTTCCACACCACATTCTTATTATAGACAGAAGTGTTTGTGTCACTCCTTTAAAGTTTCCTGATGCTTAGTATGACAAGACTCGGGTTTCGACTTGTTCTAATGCTGCCAAACTTGAGCTTCTTGGACTGAAATGCTTCATGTGGGTGTTTGCCTAAGGCTGCCTTTCTCTGAGAAACTTCAGCAAAAAAGTTTAGCTACTACGAGTGGTATTTGGGAAGCACCAAGGTGGATGCTTAATGCAAACCACTAACCTGAGACTCTTGTGTGCTACAGCTTGTAGCTTGTGTGCTACAGACCTTAGCAAACATCTTACCCCGGGCTGTGATTACGGTGCCTCAGGGATAAGATGTGGCAATTCTCAGTGTTGTCCAGCGTTGGGAATGCATGGGAATTTTTTATGACTGGTCGTGGAGAAGAAGCTGTGCAAGTGGAAGAGTAAGTGGGAAACGTAACTGCTCCGTGCTGGCTCTCACTTCGATATTTAGTATCTTCAGAAGCACTGCTCACTAACTGGCTGCAGCAATTAAAAAGAAATGCTGTCTTTTCTGTGAACTGGAGATCAAATCTGAAGCTCGTTAGTATAATGTTTCCATGGCAACATTTTGCCTGTTTATTCTATGGAGTTGAAAACTGAACTTGGGTTCAGACAAACTTTTTTCCATGCAAGTAACAAGGTATCATTTTAAAAACTGAATTAAAACAATTACGCGCAGCTACTGTTGGTTGATGTGTACTTTTTGGTGGGGTATCAGTCCTAATGCTGAATGTGAGTCACTTGCATTTGATAGTTGAGTATAAATAAATGGGAATTACAATCTTCTCTTTAAGCCTGCCCGGTTAACAGTCAGACTTTCTTTGAGTATCTGTTTGGACTACAAAAGAAAAGTTTCTTTAAGTGCTACAGATTATGGATATTCCGCTACAAGCAATGGAAACGGTGTCTGTAGAAGGACATGCATTGTAGAACTAGCAGGCTTCTCTTCGTCATCCTTAAGGACTCAAGGAGTCTCAATGAAATCCAGGCTAGAAATTAACTGGATTGGCAGGGTGAGAGGTGTAATTATAGCTGTATTTAAGGAATTATTAATGACAAGTATGCCTCAGTGTCTTCCAAGGCAGTGTTACTGATAGGCTATATAAATTGAAAATCATCCACAATGTTTTCAAGCTGGTACCTTTTTAAAATAGTACTCTAAATTAGGTGTGGAATATATTTATATTTGGTACTTGAAATGGAAATGTATAAATCTTGTAAGGGAATGTGTGCATCCTACCATCTCTTTGTGTGTGTGTATATATATATACATGCCCACACGCACATAGATGATTGTCAAGCGTGAGGTTATGACAAGTGCTGTTATAGCAACACATCTTCTCTATTGGGTGCTGCTACGAGTGCAAATTAAAGCAAACCAAGAAGGATGCTGGTGGGCACAGTCCAGAAAGCCAAGACATGACTTGGAAAAATACCAGTGGAAATTGTTTCAACCGTGAAAAGAGAAACTGGTGTGTAAGAAACAAAAAGGAACAATGCAGCACTATTAGATATCTGATTATCTGTGACAGAATTTAATGGCAAGCAAATAATCAGTGTGTCATTTGAGCACAGATGTTTCTGAGTGTCTCAGGAATTACATCTAGATATTTGAAGAATGTCTTGTATCTCTATTCTTAATATTTAATTGTAAAAGCCAGCAGCTGATTGTTTGGGAAAAAGAAGAGTTTGTGATGATCCAGATTCCAGAACTCCACTTATTGTTTGACAAAATAAGCTCTCCTGGGGACTTCATGATATAAGACCTACTATTAGATATGACCACTAGCACAGACCACTTATTCATATGCTTAAATCAACGAGTAATGTAAATGTATGTATTTTCTAATTAGCAATAGCTGCCTCTTGGCTCCCCCCACCAAGCTTTTTGTGGTCTATTTAAGCACTCAGATTGACAGAAACACGTTTGGACCCCGAGAAATGTGCTTTTCTAGCTTAAAACTGAGTAGCTAAAAAAGCTTAATGCCTTCTAATGGGGAAGATGTTGTCACGTGGTCCAAGTGATTTAGCATGAAACGAGAAAATTCATGAAGCTCCAGTGAACTCTGGGGGCTGTCAAATCTGGCATTTCATAGTGGGAAGGGGAGACTTTGCAATAGCCTTTATGTTTAAGTTGCTGTTGCCCGTGAGTTACAGCCCAATCTTCTTCCACTCTGTCATGCCGTTTGCTCTTTCTTGATGTCATTAAATTTAGTTGCTTTTGGTGAAGAAAGTCTATTTAACAGAGGTTTGAATGTGTTCACATGCTCCCTAGTTCCACCAGAGTTTTCTTATCTAATGAAAGAAAAGTAGGTTAGGAGTTAAGGAAACTTTGTTTGACTGCTGTTCTCCTAATGAAATCCTGCAGTATATGCTCTTGAGCATGATCTTTCTTATCTTTTAACTGAAGTCCTGTAAGTAAAAATGTCTCGAGTAGTTCATGTAGCAGTGTTAAAAGCCCATACCTGCTTGATAAAATCTGTATTTTCTTGTCAGCCACCTAAAATTTTCATATGTAAAGGTACATGCTGTTCAGAGGCATTAATTCAGCAGTATTGAAGAGTAATTCTGGTTGGTAATAACTGATTTCTATGCTAAAGCTTCTAAGATCAGTGCTTTGCTTTCTGTTGTTCACAAAGTTTCGCTATACCTTCATGTATGCATGCATTCACAAGGTGGCAGTTGCTGATAAATTACCCTGAGATCTAATATTTGCAGAATACCATCTTCTTAGGTTACTTCCTGCTTAATGTAAAGTAGCCTGTGTTTATACATCTTAGAATCGCAGGACATTTAACTTATGGCTAAGACTCTTCATTCAGTTCTGAAATACATTAGGCGAGAATATATGTAAAAGTACTCCTATGCTAAATAAAATATCAGCACCATAAAACTAGGAACTAGTTCTCTAAAGGAAGACTTAGAAGTGATGAAGATTTAACTTTCTCTGTCTTTAGAATTCTATCCATTATTTCTGTAATTCCTTCAGAAATTACATCTTGTATCTACTGATGTCATAGTAACATTTACAGTAAGATCCATTCTTGGTGAAACCAGTAAGATGTAAATGTTCATTCTCATCTGCATAAATTAATTTTATGGAGAAATTTCTAATCATGATAAGACCACTTATTCTAATACCTCAGTTTCAGATGTGCGTCATTCACTGCATGTTTTGCAGAAATGGTACAACTTCACATCAAAATAGAACCATGGTCTTTCCCCAAGAAATGCACCTGCAAAGAGAAGTTTGCCCTTCTGTACTGCAGAAAATTGTGTGTTTCTGGCACCTAGGGAGCTTGGAGGCTTGATGACAGTAATGCGCTTTTTCTCCAAGCCTATGCTTCCATGAGCTCCAGTGCTCTCCTTCTATCTCCCTGTTAAGAAATATGGACATTGAAGACACAATACTGCTTCTTAACGATCCTAAATAGAAATGAGATTCCATTATACAATACCATTATATGCATAATTGTTACTGAGACAATATTACACCATCAAGGTCGAGAACAACTTCCAGGAACCACACATATGACTTTATGGCTGGAACCTTGGGGCACAAAGCGTTTCTCCAGATTCAGCAGGAGGTTCCCAGTGAAGTAAGGGGAAGGACTTGGAGCTCGTGAAGCCCCAAGTGCCTACAGCTCAGGACTGATATCTTAAAACGACTACAAATTCCTGCCCAGACTGGCTTCTCCCATAGCCTTGTTCAGGTGCCAGTAGGTACGTTCATAAGATATGTATCCCCTCTATATAAAATACATCTTAATGGTTTGCAAGTGAGAGGGTGTGAAAAGGCTCATATATATATATATATGCATATGTATGTACATATATATATAAAAAACGTATTTTTAAATCAAGATAATTAAGAGGTTGGAAGTTTTGACTAGAATGGAAACGGGTGATACTGTTCTTCAGAAGTATTATTTATTGTCTTGAAATTTTTTTCCAGAATGAAGTGTAACTGGTTTATTTTGGCTGTGCATCCTGCAGTTTTATGTGATAATCTGTATAAGATATTTGGGGCTTCACTCTTCTTTTTAGAGCTCCTGTTATTGTTTTTCTCACTTAAGATGTAAATGCAAAGCAAACCACATTTATCGAATCTGTTAATCTCTGGATTAACTGGAGTTGTTAAACTGATTTTCAGAGCTTGTTTTGAGAGCTATGAACTTTCACCTCTTTTCCCATAGTTGATTGAATAGTGTTTTTTAGGATTACTGTAGAGTTTAAATTCTCTTCGAGGCAGAAACCATGATTTCGGAGACTTTCTATGAATTGTAGTAGAAGCATTTCTGTTTACTTATAAATGTACGCAGTTTATGGAATATTTTTATTTTCTATTCGCTATTCCAGAAGAAGAAATTGAAGTATTTTCAAGCTATTTGGATGCTCTAGAGCTTATGTGAATGAAAAGATGTAGGTCTGAGTTGAACTTCATGTCTAATACTGTAGGTCTAATTAAAGTAGCCGTAGAAATTACAAATGAGTTAAAAAAATCTCAGGGGAGTTGTGTTTTCATTTTAAACTAGCCCTGTCCTTTTTAATGTAGGTCAGAAAATGGTTTTATTAATTCATGGGATTAAATAAATTTAAATGGTATTTTTTCTTCTGAAATTAATTCCATTATGGAGAGTCCTATGGCATTTAACAGGAATGAAACCAGTAAGGTTTTATACATAAATTATATTAGAAATGTGCATATTTTAAAGGAATTATCTGTTATTTAAAGAGGGTTTTTGAACCTGTCTCCAGAATTGTATTGCAGGGATAGAATTATTTCATCAATGCCAGGAGATACTTTAGGAAGACTATTCCTTTTGTGATATTTTAGTAAAACTCTACACAAGGGTTTCCATCATAAGATGTTCTGCTATAATGCAATTTGTGACATTTTCTTTCAGGTGAGTCAGATGTTTTGCAGACTTGAATTTAAACATGAGGTGAAAAATGTTTGTTTTATTTTAGTAGAACCATAGCAGAGTAGGTAAGGAGAAGGAATGACTTTTACATTTCAGATGTTTAAGATGTGCATGAGTCATATTTTGGCTGGCCATGACCTGCTTTGAACTGCACTGGGCTATGTGGAAAGTTACTGGCTGCAAGCACAGTCATTCAAGCACTTAAATGTAATAGACGAGTGAAATGGAGCCTGGCACCCTCTTGCTCACCAATAGGCACCAAACCCATAGCAAAAATGTCTTCTGGAGTTTCTATTAGATTACAAGAGATCCATGCAAATACTGAAAGCAAAATAAATGAATATTGTCATTCATAAGAGAAGAACTATTACCCTTTTTCTGTTCTTGGCCATATTTCACGTTACCATGCCCAGTTAACTTGTGACAATAGCTTTCCGATCTTGTGCATTGGTATCACAGCTGTTGTTATTTGGCTGAGACAGCAGCCTTAAAATAGTTTTGATCAATACATACATACTTAGAGATTTAGGGTTAGCTAAATGCTTGGACTGTTTGGTGTAAGGTAAAGTGGGATCCCCTGTGAGTATGAGCCATTCATACCCTGGGCTTGGCTCCAGGAGGTTGTCACTTGTGAGGACTGGGGAGGGGGCGGGTGTGAGAGAGGTGGGGAAGTGATGCCTGGCGTGTGTAACAGGGAAGAGGAGAGCTTTGGTTCTGCTTTTACAGTAACTCAGCAGAATCGTGGACAGAAATGAATTATTTTGTATTGACAGCTCTGGGTCACAGGAGAAGTGTTGCTTCTGAGAGCAGCTCCTGACTGGCAGTGCTTCCTCTCTTGCTTTCCCATCAGAAATCTGGTGGCAGAAAGTAGTCTTGGGAAGTTGGAAGTGTTGTTTTAAATTCTGAGGAAGAAGAAATTGAATCATGTCTTGGTGCTGCGTCACCTGACCCATGCCTTCCTTAATTTTGGCCCACGGTTAATGAGAGGGTGTTTGATGCTTGCTATTTAAAAATCCATCCTGCCTTTATCCTTTTCTCTCTTGCTTACTTTAGGGGAAAAAACATCCATAAAAACTTCTAGGAAAGGTTTCCAGGTCTTTGGTCCAAGGAAAAGCCGAGGGTGAGGTGCTGAAGCTCCAGAGAGCAGAATTCAACATGTGCTTAATCCTTCTTTTGTTAGCCTCCTGCTGTGACTGTCTTTCTCCTTGCCAAAGTCTGCTTTGATGCCGAACTTACTGTCCCTCTGCTTAATACAAAGCTTGGCACCCTGCTTTCAGGGTGGGTGTTTTTAAGTGAGGTACTGCAATGCCATTTCTGATGTCGAAATCACTTTATAGCTACAGTCCTTATGCTGCATAAAGTCTGATTACAGTCTAATTCAGTGTTCACAGATGTCATTATGAGAATATAATGGCTTAACACGCATGACAGCCTGCAGCTGTGGGCCTCCATTGAATAATTTTATTCTAGCGAGTCTTTTCAAAACAACTTCCAGTTCTTTCTTGTCACCAAGTTTGAGATGATAAACTGGAGATAACAATGATTTTCTGAAACATGTCTATTATTAAAAAGCCAGCAGCAGCAGTAAGGGTTGAATATTCAGCTTGTGGAGAATTGCAGTGTCTGCAACATAATTGTGTCAGAATAGCACAATGTGCATAGTTGCCCTGGATGCCACTGTGCTGCTCTTTCCTTGTTAGAGAGCAAAGATCCAACAGACAAGAATAGTCCCTGAGTAATAGCTCTCTTAAAAATCTCAGGAAAGGCTCCAGAGGGAAAGAAATAGAAAGTTTTGAGCCCTGGAATGAGGAAGGAGGGTTTTGTGGCATTCAGACTGTTACTGGTCAAAATGGCCCTGTAAGGGAGGCTTGTGCCTACAACACGCGTTGCAGAGCAAAGCTTGGGCTGGGGCTTGTGCCAGACACTAACTGATACCCATAGCCCTGGATCAATATCCAGTGTTACTCCCTCTCCTTTGTTCATTGCGTAATAAAGCTACAGGGCTCAAGCAGCTCCCTGGCCCGTGTTAAGAAGCTAAAGGTCATATTAATGAAAATCAGAAGACTGGGAGCCAAATGGAGCACCTGGTGTTAGAGCAAATTTGGGTTATTGGTTTACTACTGGGGATTTTTCTGTTGGAAGACAGTTCTTCCTATGAGTATGTTACTGGAGTTCAGTCCATGCACCCAAGCAATTAACACTGTTATAGAATAGTTTGTTACAGAATAGACCTGTGGCTAGTATGGTGGGGAAAATGATACAATATTATGCTTAAAAACAGATGAACTTATGCTTTGTTGTTAGCTGCTGTGCTGTGTGGTGCTAGAACGAGAGAGCTGACTTGAATTTTGTTGCGGGCTCTCATGCTTGTGACCCTGGATAAGGCACTGCACTGGGTTCCCGTGTGCCCCTGTCAATGCCCCACCACAGGACCCTGCTACTTTCCGCTTAGACCAAACCACTACCCATCTCCATCTTCATCACTCTGCTTTCAAGAGGGAAGCACCAGAGGAAATTCTTCTACTTCTTAAACGCTTGTAATGCTTGTTCATAAATGCAGCATCCTCTAGTTGCGTTGCCACCACCACGGGTAACCTCTGGGACTCTGTGCTGCTTGTACAAAACTCATTTAATTTGAGAGATTTTTCTCTGGCTGGATTTGGTCCTTCGTTAGATTGCTTTTTAGCATTTTTGGTACCTGAGGTGCCCTGGCTTAACACACAAGATGCTGAGGAAATGTTATTGAAGATCAAGGTAGAAAAATGTGCATCCTGTTTTCCTTGAATATCGGAGTATTCTTTGCTGGGAGACCTGTGAAATGATCAGTATGCTGTTTAGTTTAGACTGGTAAATTGAAAAGACATAGCAATTCCACCAAAAGATTACCATTTTAAAATAAAAATAATTAAGTTCTAAACTTTCAGGTTAGTTTCACTACTTGTTTTCTATTCAGCTTAATTTCTGTTGGGTGTTATGCTCACTGGAAGTGAGCTCAAGTGTGCTCAAGTGTTAACAATATTTTTGGAGTTCATTTTTTGAAGTAGTGTGTATTAGCCTTTAATAAACCAGAAAATTTCATTTTCTGGTTTGAACAATGTGCCCATAATATAGAATCCTGACCTTGTACACTTGTCTTCTGTAACCTGCTCTGTGGGCTTGGTTTTGGTGTGTTTATGTCCTTCACAGGCTTGCGCTAACCTTGCAGCTAATCTGATATTGATTTCTTTCCCATAAAGTTATTGTTTGCAATTGGAAGTATTTTTCAGATTGGCTGCTATACTAATTTCTTGCCGCACAGTGCCTGGGTCGCTAGCTGAGATAGAGAGGACAGGAGATCCACAAGTGCCCAAGGTCTTCGTCTCTGGTGTGAGCGTTCCTGAAATACCTGGTCATCTCAGCTAAATTTGATAAGGCTCTAAAACATAAAAATAAGATTCCTAGTCAACATCAGCATACTCATTGCAGTGGGTCAAATCCTGAATTCTGTTACACGTTTATCATGAAAAGAGAGTTGCATCTTTTGCCCAGGAAAGCTTTAGGGGCTTGATGGTAAACTAGAGGCCAGAGAAAACTACCTGGAGTCTTTCCATCCATAACAGCCCTTGCTTTTCAGTCCTCGTACTTATTGAGTATGTAATGTAGCCTTTCTGACTCGAAACTAGGTATTTTATTTCCCATTTCAATTACTCTTTAAAATGCACCATCCATCATAGTGTTTTAGCATGCGAATAGCCCCAGTGATTGCAGATTGAATCAGATCAGGGCTTACAATAAGACATCTGTCGAGAAAATATACTTACCAACAATGTAAATATTGTATTCAGATACAAATGTGAATCCTCTTGAAATTATGCATTGATTTAGATCAAATGAAATGATATTTATCTCTTTTCTCTCTCTCTCAGCACTGTGTCCTACCATACAGGAATGCTCCTATCTCTATTATGTGGCTCTCTTTTTGGTGCCTGCATCCTTTCACACTCCTGGGCTGCAGACAAAAAAAAAGTAGATTTTGGGATGGGTGTGAATACTGTTCTTCATGATGAAGAATGCATTAGTTTGAAACTAGCACAAATCAACTTGTGGGCAAATCTCTGAGTAAATTTTGACCCACTTCATTGGAACCAGCTATTAAAATAGCTTTCAGTTCTTGAGCTAGCAGCTAAAAAGGTTGCCTGCAGCAGGCTCTGCTTCCTTCTGCACCTTTCACCAGCTCTTGCTGTTGCTGGTGTTTCTTGATAGACTTACTCTTGTGGACTTTGGTGGGTTTTTTAGCTCAAAAGAGACTGTGGGGATGGAGAGTCCATCTGGTTTCCCGCTCCTGGGCTGCCCTTTAGTCCTTTGTCTTGAAATTATCTTGGCAATTCTACCTCTAGAAGGAAGGAAGTGAGGACTTAGTCCTTTGTGCCAGCTGCGAGTGTTTCAAAAGAATATTTCGGAGCCGTATGCTAAAGGTTACAGCCCTGACACTGGGGGAGCATGCCTACAAACGTGTAAGTAATCTGTCCAGTAATTTTAATAACTCAAAGTACTCCCAAGCTTCCTTGAGCAAAGGCTTCTTCCTCTTCAGAGTGTCTACCACTTCATATCTGAATTGATGTGGGGGCAGTCAGCCAGGTAGGCTACCCCACTGTGTAACAGAATTATCCCTCTTTGTTTCACTGGAAATCAATTATGGTTACAGAAGGTAAGACATTTGTTTGGATGCCGAACATTTAGCTTTTCAGGTAGAATATTTTCACCTTCCACTGCGTTCCTCTTTTTGTCTCTCTTTTCTAGCAAAAGGCAAGAATAGATAACATGACTGTTTCCTGGGGGTCTGTGGGAATTCACTGGATGGTGCATGTTTGCCATCTCTTCTCACATTAGGTGTATAGATCTGCAAGTGGAATTCTACTGTACTGGGTTTTTCCCCATGCAGATTTTCTAAATGTACAGCCCCAGAGCAGACCTGTCTGCAGTTTCTGTGGCTATTCAACCCTCCACCATTATAACCTTTATTTTTCTGTAGAGAGGGAAAAATGGCCCCTGTTCTGATGTCTAGCAGAAACCCTTGGACTAGTCTCTGTCCTATGAAATCTTGTGCCTGGCAACTGCTTGGCTTCTGCCCTCTGGACCGGTGCATAGTTGGTTTACAAGGTTGGTGCTGATGTGGTTTCATTAGAGTGGAAGAGGTGTGTGAGAGCATAAGGTTTTTGGAAGTCATGGTGTGATTATTTCTTTCAGTAGCTCATTTCTTGGTTATCTTTGTGGATTTTTTTTCTCTACTTCAAGAATATTCCCCACAAGCCAATTCCATGACAAGAAAGGTGACCGTTGTGATTAATGTGGAGACTTGCTTTTCAAAACATTGCACTAGAACACCGGCTGAAATTATTTTTCTACACTTATGTATGGCTCCTTTTCCCACCTTTTTCTCTGAAACCAATGTAACATTTCAGTTGGTTCTGTCAAGAAACTGAAACAGCTATGTCAGGTTTCTGCCTCACGCTGATAAACTTCAGCTTCACAAAGTTACAGGTAACAGAAATAGGTTTTGCAATCAAAAGCCAGAGAAAGCATATCCACTATTATCTGAATTGTCTTTCCTATGTGTGTAAATAAATAAAGAAATTAAACAAGTCAAATGTCTCCCACCCACCCCAAGAAAAACCTTCTGCCAAAGCAGAAGCCTGCTTAGGCTTTTCTGTTTAGACAAGTACAAGCTGTGCTCACAAGTGCTTCAGTATGCGGAAGAAAGGGTCTTTCAAGCATGAATCCCTTTCTGGAACCCCTCTATGCCTTGAAAGACAAGGACTAAAGATGCCAAATCTCAGTGAAAAGGTTTTGGACAGTATCAGTGAGCTTTATGCTGCATGGTCACACTCTATTCTGCCTAAATCCAAGAGCTGGAAGGACTTTCTGTGGGTTGGGGCTCTTTGAAGAGTTGAGGGGAATTCTATGCTGGAGCATTGAAATCTTTGGAAACCTAGGGAGCAACAGGAGGATTCATTTCACCATTTGTTGGAAAGCAGTAACCATTCCTCATCTACAGTTTCCTGTATTGACTGTTCCACATCAGTAGATTTATGATGTACAACATGTCATGTCATGAAATAAGCCAGGCATCATAGTGACTGCTTTTTAACAAGCCATTCACAAAGCTCTGCGACATTTTGCAGCATTGAAAATTGGCTTTAATGACGCTGCAGTTACATAAAACAATACGAGCTTGCAGTGGCTGCCGGTCTGTTCAACATTTGTGTGCCTGCAGACTTATTTTTCAGGCATTGAAACTGTTCTGCGTGTGCATCTTGTGCTCATGCAAATTTCCAGTCTTTTACTGGTTTTAGGCAAGTAAACCCTATTAAACAGTCATACGCTACTAAAGGTCAAATCCTAGATTTCTTTTTCATGAAAATTCCCACTGAAATCAGTAAGGCAAGTCTTGTAGTCCTTACTCAGTGAAAGCTTATTTGAGACTGGATCTAGCCCTGTATTAGTTATTTTCATTCAGTGGATGTACGTCCCCTCCTTTCTTTCTCCCAAAGGAAATCTGGCAGCTTGTCTGTTCCAGAGGCTGTGAAATATTGGCAGGTTTCAAAACTAAATGTGTCAGCCTCTCTGACAAACAGTCAGTCAAAGGGCAGACACGTTCCTATCACTTTTTCTGAAACCAGCCAGCTCCACGCTAGAGAGAAACCGGCTCCACGAAATAAAAGCTGCAACAAGACATTTCCCAAAGTGCTGCCTGTGAATGTGCATTAATGCTGGAGACAGCACAGGCTGCACCTTGAGCCGTACTCTGCTGTTTCCAGAGAAGGAAGAAAAGTATCAGACCCGTGAGGCTGAAGGTCTTTTTCTTATGCTGTGGAACCCCATGCGGGTGGTTATTTGACCAGCTCTGGAATCAGATAAAGAACTGTTGTGGGGAAGCCCCCTAATGGCTTTGCCTTGGTTCTGGAGGAGCAGACGGTTTTGAATTTTTGACTGTGCTGGTGTTTTGATGGAAGATTTGGACTTGATGATCAAAAAGGTGGGAGTTTTCTTTTGAGAGGGAAAAATGAAGTGTGGTCTTTACATGCCTAATGTCATACATATAATCCTGTACCTGATACAGTCATAAAATAGTTAGGGATGGAAGGGACCTTTGAAGATGATCAAGTTCCAGCCGACACCTTCCACTAGTTCAGATTGCTCAGTGATAACATTGGTTGGGTGTGAACCAATTGGTTGGGTCTGTCCTCTGTGTTTGCGGGAGTGTGACATAAGAATGGTCCTTGGGGTCTCAGTCCAGGCTTACAGTGCTGTGGGGTGAACACAACAAAGCATTTAACTGATGCTTCTTGGCCTTCGCTGTGGAAACTGGACAGCACAGATGTTTAGAGTTGTCCTGAGATCAAATCGATTGCAACTTGACGGGTTTGCAAATCTTAATCTTTTAACCCTTAGCTTTGGACAGCTGCTGGTACTTTACCAATAAACAAATTAACTGTTTCAAGCTATAGGTGGCTTCTCTTTTGTATTTTTTTAAACTCTGACAATGAGACTATACTCCAAGGGCTTTCTAGTGATGTAGTAGTAATAATTCTGGCATGACACTATTTAAACTCCAGGCCTGTCAGTCTGACCTCGGTGCCAGGGAAGGTCATGGAACAGACAATTCTGAGTGACATTATGCAGCTCATGAAGGACACTCGGGTGATCAGGCCCAGCCAGCACGGGTTCCTGAGGGACAGGTCTGTGACAAAGTGACCTGCTTGGCAGATGAAGGAAAGGCTGTGGATGTTATTTACCTGGACTTTAGCCAGGCCTTTGGGTAAATAGGCCTTTAGTAAGGCCTCCCACAGTATCCTCCTGGAGAAACTGGCTGCCCAGGGCTTGGGCGGGAAGACTCTGGGCTGGGTTAAAAACTGGCCGGAGGCTGGGCCCAGAGAGTGGTGGGGAATGGAGTGAGATCCAGTTGGTGGCCGGTGACGGGTGGTGTCCCCCAGGGCTGGGTACTGGGGCCGGTTCTCTTGACCATCTTTCTCAGTGACCTGGCCGAGGGGATGGAGTGCCCCCTCAGTCAGTTGGCAGAGGACACCGAGTTGGGTGGGAGTGTGGCCCTGCTGGAGGGTAGGAAGGCTTTGGAGAGGGGCCTGGACAGGCTGGCTGGCTGGGCCGAGGCCCATGGGATGAGGTTGAAGAAGGCCTAGTGCCGGGTCCTGCCCTTGGGTCACCCCAAGCCCAGGCAGCGCTACAGGCTGGGGGCAGAGTGGCTGGAGCTGCCTGGCAGAAAAGGAGCTGGGGGTGTTGGTCGCCTGTCAGCTGAACAGGAGCCAGCAGTGTGCCCGGGTGGGCAAGAAGGCCACCAGCATCCTGGCCTGGATGAGGAACAGCGTGGTGAGTAGGACCCGGGAGGTGATTGTTTTGAGCCCCTTCCCACAAAAAAGACATTGAGGTGCTGATGCGGGTCCAGAGAAGAGCAACAAAGCTGGTGAGGGGTCGGTAGCACAAGTCTTCTGAGGCGAGGCTGAGGGAGGTGGGGTCTGGAGAAAAGGAAGCTGAGGAGAGACCTTATTGGTTTGTACAACCACCTGAAAGGAGGCTGTAGCCGGGCGGGGGGAGGGGGTCAGTCTCCTCTCCCAAGTCACAGGCAACAGGACAAGAGGAAATGGCCTCAAGTTGTGCCAGAGGAGGTTCAGACTGGGTATTAGGAAAAATTTTTACACTGGAAGTGTTATCAAGCCTTGGAATGGGCTGCCCAGGGAAGTGGCTGAGGCACAATCCCTGGAGGTGTTTAAAGGAGGGGTAGATATAGTGCTTAGTGACATAGTTTAGTGATTATTATTTTTTTTATCAGAATTAGATTGATGGTTGGAATAGATGATCTGAAAGGTCCCTTCCAATCTGGGCAATTCTATGATTCAATGGCCTATCTGTTGCCTTTTCAAAGCTGTCAAAATAGTGTCGTTTTGGGGATTGTGTACTTCAGACATGATGTTACTTAGTTCCCTTGCTTTGTCCTTACTACCTTTACAGAGAAGCTCCAGTATTTCCATTAGCTAGGGGATTTCTGCCAGAAATGATTTTAAGTCTGCCATGGAATAAACAGTTCATTAAACTGGGAAATCATTTTAACGCATTCAAGAGCCTAGGGCTATCATAACAATCAGGGTTGCAAATGGTTCCCAGCTTTAAGGCATATTTCTTCTTATTTAGCAGGATTGGGGATTTGAGTACTGCTTGCAACTTTGCAAACTCAGTGTTTCAGTTCTGAAGTCATCTTTTGGTGGTGCTTTCTTCCGTTAAACAAACTAGTAGGTTAATTCAACAATACTTTTTGAAGATGGGAAGAACCTATGTCCTTTTCTAAACCAGCTGTAACATGCCTTAATAGATGAGTGTACTTTTATGCGGCAGAGACCAGAAATACTAAAATACCACAAAGCAGATTGTGTGTATTTCTGGTATGCTTGGAAGCAGGAAGGGGAAATCTATCAGCAGATTGTTTTTGTGAGACTGATAGCCAAGTGCTACAGATTTTCAAGCTCTGCTTTAAATAATAAGTGCTCTAATTAAGGGCATGTTCTTTTTGTGTGGTGTGTTGTGTTTTTTTTTTTGAAGACAGAAGTTGATTTTTAGAGTTCCATCTGTAAGCGCTTGGATTCATATTCAGTTGAATTGTGAAGAGTAAATGTAGCACTTTGGGAGCAGTTTACAGTAAAGATACATTTATGAAGATGTAATATGTAGAAGTAGATAATAAAACACACAAAGAGTTGTGGCCCTGGAAGTAATAGACCTGAGTTATTATGATACCCCCCTGAAGTAATTCACTCACGTTGGGATCAAACTCTAGGAATCATATATGTCAGTGGGTAGATTAATGCTGTGTGTCATGGTATATATCACAGTATGATTTTTGCTGCTCTTTGAACATAGAAAATTAACTTTGAATATATCAGAAGAGTCTTGACAAATATCTGACTGACATAAATACGCCATAAGCCTGAAACAAGATAAAGAAGGACAGCAGGGATGTCATGAACAAGTCTTGCCAGTGTTACCCACTGTGATTGTAAAGTATCAAGACTTATTTTTAGGGAATTCTGTAATGTATAAATAGATGTTTAAAAAGATTATCAAAGAATGGTATTTTTCACTAAAAAGAAAAGTAAGTGACGTGCATTTTAATAGGGAATGGGAGTATGTTGGGAAGGAGATTTTTCTCTGTTAACGCCAGGGGGAAAAAAATATTAAAAGGGTTTTCTAATGAATTTTGCAAGAGAGTAAACTTGACACCGTGGTTCATGATGTGATTTTCAGACTACTTGAACCTCGTTCATGAATAGACATGTGTTATATTATTCATCTTCAGGGGAAAATTTCCTAGGATTTTATGCATTGAGACAAGAAGCACCATAGATTCATATTCAGCAGATGATGAAAGGGTGCTGAAAAGATCTTGTTTCTTCTGTTATTTGAACTGATACTGGAGATTAGCTTTGCTATTGCAGAATAATATTTTTCTTGAATACTCTGTATTTACGTGTCAAGATCCTTAGATCAGAGAGAACACTTTGTGTGCATAAGGAAGCGAGAAGACTCCTTAGTCTATTTTTTTTTTTTAATACTGTCATTAACACACAGTTTTACTACAGTTTTGATAACTTGTTTATTTGAGCAAAACACTGTCGTGTTTATCTTCAACATGCATCAAGATAATCAGTTTCTCTGGTGACTGTGCAGAAGCTTTTAATCTCTAAATTCATCATGACATTTCACTTTCCCTTCTTGCAACGAGAAAAATGTTCATACCTTGGAAGTCATGATTATTTTGTTCATCGTCTGTTTATAAATGATCACTGTCCCTATCTTCTGTGTCTACATGCATTTTTTTTTTTTTTTAATACTTTCTTAATGCAGTTGAAAGCCTTGGCTATTTACTAGGGTGCAGGGTAGATGAAGTGATACAGTGATACAGTGCACACAGCCAGCCCGGGAAATGCAGGGCTTTTAATGACAGGGATTTTTGTTTAAGAAACCTCCTCAGTCTACTATTGGTGCTAGGAGCACAGGACAAATGAGCAAAACCAGTTCAGAAAGCTTACAAAGTGCAGCGTAGGTCCTTATTCTTGCACAGAATCTCTGATGAGCAGAGAAGATGGTACCTTGATGTAGTATTTTCTGTATGCCAATGCAAATCCGAGGTGTTTATGTGACTATGAATTGTGAACTGAAATACATTCATTGTGAAGCAATACTCTTAAACTTTATCAAAGTGACACAGCAAATATAAATCATAGAAACTATCTGCCGACTTCTTGTTTACTTGCTTCAGGGAAAACTTTCCTGCTGATCATTATCCTATATTTATCATGTCTTTCTGATACTTTGTGTGCTTCTAGCTCCAATCTGTGATCATTATGCTGATAATATTTTGAAGTCTCATCTGAAAATAATGTCAATGTGGAGTAGGTGGAGAAATGGAAACATATGAAGGTTTAAAAAGTTACTTTTTCTTCTGTTCATTGTTGTGTGAGATAGAAATGCAAAGGAAAGAAACTGTGAATGTAATTGTTTTGATTTACATAAATGCCATTTTAGCAAAAGTTGAATGAGTAAAATCAAGTTTTTCAAACCAAACTTTTCCCATGTCAGCCAGCGTGTGAATGAATTCTGCAAATAGCAATAAATAGGCTGATTCGTTGTTGAAAAGTCATCATAACAACTTTCAGAGCAAATAATTGTTTAAAATATGATAAGAAACCACGTTGGAGTGACAATAAAGATAAACAGTACTTGAAAATAACCTGTATAAGTCATCTTGGGCAGCAGAAATTGCTTACAGTGCCCATGACATCTTTAAAATTGAACTACCATAAATGGCATTGCTTCTGCTCTCTGTCCCAAAATGTTAATAATTGAAAAGAACTTTAAGGAGGTGGGGAAAAAATCCTTGGTAAGTAGGCTTCATGAAATCCAACTGCTATTTTGATACACGGATAAAAAAAACCCCCGTCCACTTCCTGACAGCCCAAGGGGAATTAGTTATTCACCGCCATACAGAGTAATGAAGTATCTTTTCATGCTGGTTTTCTTAGTTTAGGAGACACTCTTTGCAGTAATAACGTGGGAAAGGAAGCAAGTCCTAAGTGGAGGTTCAGAGCTCCGAGCAGAGGCAGACTGACTCTACTTGGGAATATTTTTCAGATTATTAGAAATCATTTTGAAGTTCCAGGGCGGGGGGGGGGGCACCCAACCCAAAAAACTGTAAATAGAATACCAGAGAATTAATGCCCTACAATAAT
>JAOQGH010000040.1:61282923-61333927 GCA_025769975.1 Gallinago jamesoni | reverse complement strand
CCCCCCCCCCCCCCCCCCCCCCCCCCCCCCCACCCAACCCAAAATACTGTAAAGAGATTACCAGAGTATTAATGCACTACATTAATTCTTTTGTTCTAATATAGACAACTGTTTCGTAAAGCAAAATAGATTAAGTTGATTCAGATAAAACATACTCTCTACAGGCAACTTCCTGTACTATTTAGTTTCCTTAAACACTTGATTGACAAGCATTAATTTTATGTCTCGTCACTTCAAAGCACTTAAATCCATTATTGCTAGCTTTGTTTCAAAATGACTTTAAGAAAGGAAGAAAGGCAGGAAGAGGGTGTAAGAGTCAAGGGCTGAGCTGAGCTTTTGTTTGCAGCTCTACCTGTGGATTTGCTGTAGGACGTGTGTTTGCTGAGCTTCTGCCTTTTCCAACTGCAAAATAGAGGTAATCACCTGCACTGTTTTCTTTGGGACTTGGCTTGCTTCTGATTACTCAATACTATGATAGCCTTGAGTATGCACCTCTGGGGCAGTCCCGATGAATCTGTAAGATGCTATGCTGATAATTATAAATTACTTCGATCAAGCATTGTGCGGGGCAGGTCAGAAGCATAAAGAAAACTTGATCATCAGTGCTGGGCTGGCACCAGTTATTGTTAGAATTAGGCTGCTACTGGCCCAAATGCAGTGGTCAAAGATTGGTAGGGAGAAGGTGGCCATCTGGGAGACGAATGGGTGATGCATTTTGTCCTGACTCTTAGATTGTCTCCCATGCTTAGAAGGCCAGATAATGAATTTCTTTTCAGTGAGAAAGTTACTCCTCTCTACTTAGAATTACTGAGATGCTGGTCCTTGCTAACCTCTCTAGGAAATGACACCCTGTGCCTGACTCTCTCAACACAGCGCTTTGCTCACCTGGTGGATTACTGTATTTTTTTATCTGGTACCCAGCGGGTCTAGGATTCCGGTTGTTTCCCTCTCCCATGAGGGAGTGCACTAGCACAAAAATGACCTTCCTGACTTTCCCTTTGATCCACTTCATAGATTCCTTTGGTGGCAAAGCGAGTCCATCCAGCCTGAAATTTTCTGCAGTCGTTTGAAAGAAGCCAATTAAATTACTTCTTGTTATTCACTGTGTGCTAGTAGTATCAGGGTGGCAAGCTGGGGGTTTGTTGGGCTGTTTGCCAGTGTGGGAGTGCACTTTCATAGCCTAACCTCTCACGGTTCATGCGCTCTCTCCATTTTTTGTGTGCCTTTGACCATACAGTGGACAGTTACTTTATTTTACAGCAAAGATCAAGTGCTTCCTCACTTGAGAAAGTTTGATTGGTGCTTTTATTTTTGTTTTTTTTTTCTTTCTTACTCCCTCCAAACTTCCACCCAAGTAAATTTGTGGGCATGCCAGAATAGCCTTTCTTTTCTAGAAGTGCTGTAAACCCCTGCCCTGATAGATGTTGGCAGTCCCCAGGACTCCAGGATAGATTACATGGAATCATCCTATTAAGTTTACCGCACCTCAGCTATACCGTTTTTGCAACAGTAACTATAAAATCAATATGGAGGAAACATCCAGATAAATCAAAGGTTGAAAGAGTGATAAATAGAGGTTCATTGAAACGGAAATAAGCTTTAAATACACCAGATGTAAAGTATATAGAAAAAAAAAAAAGTGTGAGCTTACTTGAAATGAGAAATTACCCTGGAAGGCAGCAACTAAAAGGACCTGGGGGTAATAATAAACCAGCAACAGAACATATGCTCTCTGTGTGATGCTGTAATGGAACAAGGTGAGATGCTCTGCAGGGGGATGAATAAGGGAGCAGTAAATAGGAACAAGGAAGTGATAAGTCTCTTTACAGCCCCAGTGAGAATGGTGATACTGGTATATGGCGCTGAGTTTTCAGTAACTTCTTCTAACGTTGTGACATGCAGTTGGTGATCTAAAAGGAAAACAAAGGGTCCAACACTATTGAAAGCAAATAAAAATTAATGATAATGACAGAAGGATCAGGATATTTCGTACTTAAAAGTCAAAGAAGAAAGGAAATAGGAAGTGAGAGTGCCAGAATATATATAACTCTAACAGGAGGAAAAACAATAAAAACCGAACCACTCACTGATCATTAGCGCTTCAGTCTGGTGGTGCCCAGAAGCTGGAATCGGGGGGAGTTGTGGGGTTTTTGTTTGGGTTTTGTCCCAAATTAGATTATCTGTATTATTATATGGTTTATTTCCATAATCTCACTGTTATTTTAAGTCAAGACTGACTGCTCTGAAAGATGCAGTTTAGCAAATGCACATTACTGGATTCACTGCAGGAGCAGCTGTGTGAAAGACTAAAGTCTTTGGCCTTACGGGAGCTCAGGGTAATGAACTAATATCCCTTCTCAATTTATCTCTGTTTTCAGGACCTGCATGACCTTTTTTGTCAAGTCAGCTTTGTAACCTGCCCCACACCACTCAGGTGGTTCAGGTGGTTTTTTTTGAATATCGGCTGATTAAAGGAATCTATCAACTCTCTAATTGTTTTTTCTACCTTTTTGCTTGTAGTGAGTGACTGGAGTGATAATTAACTTATATATTTTCCATTTCCCTATTTATTTGACTGAACAACAGATGTTCTCATGATTAAACAGGGCTACCCTTCTTGCTATGGTGCATAATATCTTCACATACTGGGTGCTGCTTGAGCCTTTGTGCAGCCTGTATGCACACATACATATGTGTATGCATATTAAAAATATTTATGTGAAAGCATAGGAAGAGGTTTTTAAAGAAAACAAAATAAATATTGGTAGACTGCAAGGGGAAGGGCAATTATTAAACCACTCACCTCGCTTCTAAGCAGACTACAAAGTTGAGACCTAGGTTATATTACCTAACAACACCGTATACAGCTAAAACATTGCTATGGGTGCCACTTCTCTCAAAGAACAAATACAGTTTCCAAATTCTTAATTTCTGGCCTCTGCTCTTGGAGGATTTATGTTCCTCTGACACCAGATATTGGCCACTAAATCTATAAAACCAGCTTTTTGAGTGACCCGTGTGGGGCATGTTATAAAAATCATGGTTTCAGGCCTTTTGTTTCAGTTGTTTTTATGCACCAGTGATCCATGTCACTTGTTGTCTTTCCAATTTGGGGTTTATATATTAATCTCAAAGCAAAATTCCTATTAAACCAACAAGGTTCAATGATAGCAGTGAATTTCTTTTTTGTTATTGGGCAATGCTTTATGATTTCACTCAGAGCTTTGTGGACTGTTCAGTGGCCATGAGCCAGGCATGGTAGGCTAGATCCTTGGCTAGTGTAAATGACTTTCATCCTCACTGCATCATTGATCTGAATGAAATTACAGTGCTGTGTAAGAGCTGAGGATCCAACCTCTCTATATAAATCCCAGAGTCTGAGAAATTTTATATAGCTCTTGTTTGAGAGAAGACTGAATTGTACCAACCTGCCTACTGCAGCTCTTCTGAAGTGCTGCTGTGAACTACTTACCAGCTACCATATGCTTAAAGCGAGTGGCCTCATGATCTGGTTGATCATGGAAGTTCTGTAACACATATGGGAGGAGGAGTCCTTTGGCTGTGTCTTTCCAAATTGCATTCCTCACTGACCTATGTATTAAAATATGTGCCACATAGCAGTACAGACAAAACAACTCTAATGGGTTTGAATCCTTAGACTGAATTTCTGATGCCTTGGAGATATATTGCAAGAAAGAAGGCACATAATTTCTAGTTTATTAGTTCTGTTTCACTGGTGTTATATTGCTGGTTTGATCCTGTTTTGCTTAAGTATGCAAAAAGGGGGCATGAAAATGACATTTATTAGAAATGTGTTGACTGACGTGGTAAAATTTGAATTCCAGCGCACTGGAGCGTTTTCTGGTCTGTGCACAAAGCTGATAGTTTGGCATGGGTTCTGCTATTTTCTACCCAAAAAAGCTTTTCCTATGCTTGTGTTCCCTATCAAAAATGAAATTTCTAGAGAAAATAGGTACTATAAATTTGGATAGAAAACTACTATGTTTTTTTCAGTAAACATGAAGTGAATATTTATGGAAAATCTCCTATCATTCGGCTAGCTATTTGTGAACAGCTTGCAAATAGAGATAACGGGAACTAATGCAACTCAAGCTTTTTATTCAGCAATCTGCCCAGTGGCAAAACTTATTTTGTTGTGGAACTTAATTTTTGTTGTATGCATCACTAGAGATGATCCCCAAATCACTATTTTCTGAGCAAGTCCTTGGGGATTAAACCTACCACATTCTTCCACCAAACCAGAAATAACCTTGACCATCTGACAAAGCAAGTGTACATTAATTATAGCAGACTTCTTTTTGCACTCAGCTAGCCCTAGGAAAATAATTAAAGTGGCTTCTGGTTGTAGCATAAACAAAGATCTCTCTATTTTTTCTTCTCATTAGCCTAGTGTGGAAATTTAAATGTGGCTATTCCTGCTGTGACTATATGGTTAGTGATTCATTACTGCAAGAGAATTTTTCTAGCACATCATATGTATATATGTTGCAGCTAATTTGAGATTTGTATAGACTTTTTTGAGATTTTTATATGCTGCTTCATGAAAAAAAAATATCAGGATGTGTGTTATCCATTGCTTATAAATATTATATTATGGAAATAAGCAATTGCTTGTCAGAGTGGTAGACAGCCTTGGTTTCGAATTTGGGATAATAAAAATAGCTAGATACTTCTCTACTAATTTGCACTGTGACCAGATATGTAAACTTTTTATAAACAAGCCCATTCAATTTGTCTGGGGGTGTTTCTGCTTGCTTTATTTTGGTTTTGAAATGTTTTGGGTTTGTTGGACTTAGGGATATTGTACTCTGAAGAATCAGTAAATCCTTATAGAAAGAGAGAGCTTCAGTCTCGTTAACCTGATTCCCTTTTTGCTGAAGAGTTAAATATTTGTCAGTGTAACAAATAGAGCCGGTATGGCTTTAAAGCCCGGTGGCTCTGGTAGTTAGCTGGGAGCTAAGGAGACATCCGTCCCCATGTCGGTGCTGTTCAACACTTTCTTTACATTAAGCATTCATCAGAGCAGCACAGAAAGCTGTGTTTCCCTGGTGAATAGTCAGATACCCAAACCAGTGGTCTATGAATCCTTTTTCTCCTTTTCTTGGCTCAATGAGTATTTAATTCATCCCTGTGAAACAGTTTAGCTTCAGTAGACAGGATTGATACCATTGCATTTCCTACCTCAGATGTCCTGTATCTGGAGATTTAAATGTTTCCTGTGGCATAAGGCAGCTTAAATAAGACGAAGGATGGAACTGAGCTCATCTGCCATATCATCTGTCACTGGTTTAATGCTGGCACTGAGGAGTGAGAAGGCAGAGCAGCACCGTCGCCATCTCTTTCTCTGGCACCTTGTTCACCAGAAGTACTTGCAGATCAGATGCCAAATGAGGAATGTTAATTTTGAAAATTTAGGTCCTGTGGATTTTGAACTGACTCTGCAGTTGATTAGTAGCTAAGGTGGGGAGTAACCTCTGCATGGATTTAGTTTGTAGTGTTTGAACCTCATTTCTCTACCAAAGGAGCTCCTATCTCTGCCTACTCTAGAGGGAAGAGGACAATAAGGCAATGTTGAGACTGGCTTTGGTTCTGTAGCTGACAACACACTGCACTCTAGTTTTGAGTGGGTTTGTACACTAAAATAACAATGAAATGCTTTGATAGGTAGAGTTAAATATGTTTTAAAGCCTTTTCCAAATTGCATTGCCTTTTCTTAGCTGTGGGAGGAGAGTTTGTTTTTGATTTTGGAACCTCAGACCCTGCTTAGAACTTCTCAGCATCAATTTGGTTGTTAATTGATTGGGTGGGATGTGGCAAGTTTGTCTGGGCTGGAGTCACTTTGGAGGGAAGACTTGAAAGAAGATGCTGTGTATGGACAATGAGGAATAGTGGGCTCCCCAGTTCAAAAGACAAGGAACTGCTGGAGGGATTCCAGGGGAGGGCTACAAAGATGATCAAAGGACTGGAGCTCCTCTCTTCTGAGGAAAGGCTGAGAGACCTGGGTTTGTTTATCCTGGAGAAGAAAAGACTGGGAGGGGTCCTCATTGATGCTTATAAATATCTAACAGATATTTTTCAAGAGGCTGGGGTCAGACTCTTTCCATTTGTGCCCACAATATGACAAGGGGTAATGGGCACAAACTGGAACACAGAAAATTCCATCTCAACATGAGAAAAAACTTCTTTCCAATGAGGGTGGCGGAGCACTGGAACAGGCTGCCCAGAGAGGGTGTGGAGTCTCCTTCTCTGGAGATATTCAAAACCCGTCTGGATGTGTTCCTATCCAGCCTGCTCTGGGTGAACCTGCTTTGGCAGGTGGGGGTTGGACTAGATGATCACCAAAGGTCCTTTCCAGCCTCTACCATTCTGTGATTCTGTGACTAGAAAGGCTGTTTGATTGCACCAGAGATGAATGCAGTGTGTGCAATCAGTGAAAAAATGTTCTTGCTTCTGTACAACTCAAGAGCAAAACCTTCACCGACTCAGAGGTGCAGGTTCAGAGGAAGATTCAGAAAGGACAAAGTGGAACTTTGCTCACCGGGAGTTCCCCTTAGATTTTTGTTTTGCTTCCCCAGTGTTAGTGCCTCGCACTGCTCTCTAATCTGCGTTATCTTGGTAAAGCCCATTAATCTCAGTGGGACAAGTATTCAGTATACTGTCTTCCAGTGCTTGTTTTGTAGCTGTACCCGTATTGCCATCATAGCTGAGAATAAGTAATGCAGGTTTCAGTTTTCCCAGATGGGGGAAGGACTATCATTCAGATTCTGGTTTTGTAGCTGTAACGTTATAGGACATAACACATCTACTTGTACTCATTTGGGATATTAAACTGAGGAAAGGCATTGGAAAACTCTCATACTAAACACCGATGTTGTTGTGATTATTTCATGAAATGCTCATACACATTTCTCTTTAGGATTAGGAGCACTGTGCTGGTGTATCTGTCATATGGTAACAGCTGTCAAGCAAAAAGGCAGATGCTGTTTGTGTATATAAGAAAAGTCTTGGAAATATTCCAAAAAATAAGTAGATTCCTTCTCTGAAACTTTTTTATTTCTAGTTAGGTTTAGTACTGAGTTGGCTGGGACATGATGAGTTATTTTTATCTTATGAAAAATTGATTTAAATTACTGCATTACATGTGGTATATGTGAGCCGTGGAGAAGGGAAGTATAACCTCGCTCTATACCTGAGTGCTGTTTGGAAATTTGGAGTGCCAGGCATCTAAACTCATCTCTGCCACATTAGTCCATGTTTGCAAGCTTCCCTACAGAAAATAATAGGACACGCACTCCATTTCCTTGCCCCCAAGCCCCTGTAAGACAGCAGCAGCAGTGGGGAGGTATTGAGTAGTGTTGCTCTCCCTGTCCCATAAATGAGAGTGAGTCCACGTAGCCATTTCTCTTCTCTCGTATTCTTTTGCCTGGCACTTAAATAGCTGTTTTAAGTTTCTTTTGCAGGATCAACGTGTTGCTTCATATTATTAAACAATGCAAGTGGACAGTACAGGAAGTAGAGAACATGCAATACATAACTTGGATTGTGGAAAATAAAGTAGAAGCCTTATCCCAAAATACTGCCATAACCAGTTTATATAGCTCAAATTGCCACACGTTTGCCTGTGTAAGCTTTTTATAAAAAGTGGCAGCTTGTATCTCCTGATATGTGTTACCAGTTAAACACGCTTCTTCAGGCTGGTTCGCAGAGAGCTTTGATTCAGCAATGAATCAGACCAGAGATAAACATTCATTCCTGGTGTTTGCAGTGCTCTAATTTCCCTACTCAAGGCATGAAAATAAATGACACTAGAGCCCTGGAGCTTAACTGCGAGACGTTTGGAAAAATCTCCCTGGAAGGTCTCTTAAATTTGTGATATTGTTACACTTTGTAGGCTGACTTCTGCTACCAACTCATTAGGCTTTCTGGGTTGTCTCTGGTGCAATCTTGCATTAGGTATTATATAAAGTAGTGTTTTAAAAGCCTGAGGTGTAATATTTTTATTAATAAACACTTATATTACGCTTATAGTACTCTTGCATATAACCACTTAATATAAATATTCAGATATTTCCATAAAGTTGCATTGATGTGATCCACGTGGCCTTTCTTACAGGAGAATACTACTTCTTAGGTTGTGTGCCTTTACCAAACCAGGACAACTTAGCAAGCTTTGTCTGGAAAACATTTCCTATGTGTCCTGAAAAGTATTAAAAATGTGCATATTATCAACTGTAAAAAATTTCAGTTAAGAATGCAGTACTCTCTCCTTGGAGGTTATCAGGGATTTTCAGTTATTTATTCAGAATAATAGAAACAGATCAATATTTTCTTCAAGCCTACCTGTAATCAAAATTCTATTGTTTGGGGCTTTCGAAAAAGGAGGAGAAAAAAAAAAGTACTGAGGACTGCTTAGTCATGCAAATTCATGTATAATTAAATGCCACAGCACTTCCAAGGAAGTCAAGAGATTTTGAAAGTGAATAATAAGATAGGCTACAATCTACTGGCAAAACATCACAGCAAGTCACTCCTCAGTTTTCTGCAGGCTTGCGAAAATATTCATGACCCCAGCCAGGTCCCCAGTTTTTCTTATCTTCTATTTGCTTTTTTCTTACAGACTACCAAATCCCTTATTTTGCCACTCTGTTTTTCTGAAACATCTTTCAGACCTTCTGAAGCTTGCAAATGACTCCTACATGTAAATGAAATGGTAATCACCTAACTGTTTATTACCTAACAAATGAGGAATTCAGTTACAACTAATAGTGAGTCAAGTCACGCTTGGTATTTAAAGCTTCCCTTTGTGTGTGTGTCTTTTGTAAAACACTGTATATTCCTGCGGAGGATGCTTCAAGGTTACTTTAGAGTGTTTTTACCCTGTTTGAGTTCTTTAGTTCTGAGTTTTTCATTTGTGTAATGACTCACCCCTACGGTTTTCAGGGAACTTGGGGAAAAAATGGCATCCTATTTTGTCTTGTTCACCAATTTGATACATTACTCTATTACAGGCACAAAGAGATACAGTTCTGTCAAAATCTGCTTTGCTCTACAAAAACAGACCCTGACCCAGAGGTATCACAGTCATAAAAAGATTTTTGAGACAGGCTGCAGCACATTTATCTCTGTGGCTTGGCTCAGAAAGAACACAATTTTCCAGCATCTTTTCCTTTCTTGTTATACGGATCGTGACTGAAAAAGGCCAGGTGCCTAACCAGATCTAGCCTGCGGATACGTGACACTGTTTCCTATTGTATTTGGATTAGCTTGTACCCATTGGCTGGGAATTTTGGTGCATTCAATTACAATGACAGGGTTTTTTTTTCTAAATGACAAGAATAGAAGAAAACTGACCGGAGCAGGTGGGGAACTACACTGTACAGAGAAATAATACCCATGAAATAAGTTTTTATTTGGTTTCTCGGATTTTTTTATCAAATGGAAGTACTAAAATACATGCTAAGAAATGAGGTTTCTGTTGTGTATGGACTCTCAAATTTACTGATCCCTAGACTAACACCACAACTGATTTTCATCTCGGATCATCTAAGGAAACACCAATGGATTTTAATATAAACAATGGCTTATATGGAGACTGCTGAAATCATGAGCCCTACAATTCTTTTAATTTTTAAATCATTTAAATAATGATGTGCTTTCATTCAGTTAAGAATTATGGCATGCTGCAAGAAACATTGAATGAATTTCTAGGATTCATGTGTTTTTATGGGATTCAGGATGGCTAATAGCCCTTTTTTCTAAGATAGCCTACGCTTGAAAGGCATAAATTAAGAAAACTGTGTGAAGGCATGTTAAGAAAATAGTTATTTCTGGGAAGAAGGCAGTCTACATGAGGAACAATGTGCTTGGATTTGGGAGGGCTAAATATTAAATTAATGATTGTGTGGGAATGCCTGAAAACTGTAGCAACTGAAGTTGCTGTATTTGCAATTGCACAGCTGTCTGTTTCATAAATAATATCCTGGGATTTCTTGATACCACAGCTATTGCTTGCTCTTTCAATCGCTAGACTGTTTATGCAAAAAAAGGAAGATGCAGACACTTTTTCCTTTAAATATGACCTCGCCAGGGATTTATCAGCACAGGTTACGGGGAAAAAACTTGGATTAATATTAGAATCTGTGTGTCCTGCCTATCTTCTTGAAACAGCGTAGCATTGTAGGAGTATTTTTCAAACATTATTCCATGGATGGTACATACAGTCTGGTTTTGGTTGCAAAGTCAAGTCTGGTTTTCGATAAATATGAATAACCAAAAATCAAAAATTAAGGTGCTTTGCTTCTTTTTGATTATTCATGCTCTACTAGGATTTCATGGTTCATTTATGCTGCAATGTGGCTGTTCTATGGAGAATGGCTTTCTACGCCTATCACAGCAAGCTTTGCAGCTTCTGCTCTGACCTTATTCTTCAGCAGAATAGGTAACATAGGATTTCAGTGCTTGAAAGGACAATAGAGAAGAGGGGATATTTATTCACATGCATTATTCAGAGCAGAAAAGAACAATCACAGCCCACTTCTCCTGTGCCCTGCACCATTACTGTGTTCAGATACCTTCAGAAACAAAGTGAGCGTAAAATATTTTGATTGTGGAGCACTGTCCACCTCTTCACTACTTTTGCGCTACCAGGAGTAGCTTTGACTGATCAGCTGGTTGGTGGGAAAGGAAGAAATTAAACGGGAAACAAGAAGAGTGGGGATATACCAATCCTGCGTAGTTATGAAAATACTTTTTCACTTTTCCCAAACAAGACTCAGCAGCATGTCTGGCATGGAAACCACTTTGGAATAGTAGAAACTGCTTTGGGAGGTCTGCAATGATGTTCAGAAACCTTTTGAACTTCCTGATTTGTAAGACACTTAAGGCAATTCTCTGCAAATGCCAGATATCCCCAGAAATGCATTAGGTATATAGCTGCACCAGAGATGGGGTTGGAAGCCTCACTGTTTTGTTAAATGGTGTGGCATACAAACAACCTATAACGTCTGAAAAAGGGCGGGGGGTAAATTCTCAGCCAGTCTGGTTTTTTTTTTTTTTCTGTAGATCACCATATCTGTATCATTAATTTTTGCTTGAATTTGTTAAAAAGTGCTACCTTGTTTAATCTGACACAATGACTTCTTTCTTGTACCTTTTTTTCATGTTTTCCTGAAATAGCATAGATTTCTCAAAGCGCTGGAGTAGTGACATTAGTAGTGATGTTGAACTCAGTTATTTGTGAAAATGAAGTATTTGAGTTTGAAGATTCTGCTGTGACAAATACCCTGGGAATTTTAGTATCATTTGTCTAAATCAATGAAGGCACGTGTATTTTGTTACTAAAATTGTTAGAGCTGTAGGAAACCAAGTGAAGAAAGCCATCTTTCAGATAAGTGTATAAAAAAACCCTGGATGCATAAGTGTATTTTTGGGATTTGCAGAACTGTGTCAGAAATCTGAGACTGTCAAACGTTCTGCTTTCTAGCTATGTTGGAAAAGCTGAGGGTGGACTCAATTTTCCTTTGTGCTCCTGCAGTTCTCCTTGTGCTTTGCGTCAGTTTTGTAGTGCACCAATATTGTCATTCTCTGACAGATTATGTGTATGAATGAGGCAAGATATGCAAGAGAAGTAATATGAGATATGGTTGGAAAAAACGAAGTTATGCATGTATGAGGCTGAATTTAAAAAAATGAGCCTGTAAAAGGTCTTTCTTCATCTATCAGTGTAACAAAATATACTACCTCATCCTACAAAATTCCCCATTTAATCAAGTTTCTGTGTCTACTGGAGTTTTTAAAATAATCTGTAAAATAGCAAACTATGGTAAATATGTACATAAGAGCCTGAGATATCATTATTTTGATCTCAGTGGGCCTTAATGGTTTTGTACCACAGCTAGCTTCAAATTATATGGCAGGTGTTCGTTTATTACTGACTCTATATACCTTCCTTAAGTAAATGGAGAGAGAAGTAACTCTGCCTGTCCTGGCTGCAAGAGGGGTATTTTCACGTATTCCTGTGTTATAGTTGTTTTGCTGGTATAACAGATGAGTTTGGAGGGCTAGGCTGTAAAATTAACTTTTTCCTGAGATGCCTTGCATGCATTTATCTGAACTATATAGGTTAGATAAAGTGCTCTAATATCCCTGCTGACCGGTAGAGCTTGTAGCAGGAAGTCTGGGTTCTCGTAGTATTTTAGTTTTCATAGAAAAGGAAGAAAACATGTAAGAGTCTCTCTGAATAAGGTAGATCCAAGGGTGAACCAAGTCTAACAAATGCAGAGGGATGTGCACAATCAACATGTGCCACTGTACTCTGGTGACACAGCTCAGTGGAATGTTGCTTGTAGGAAGAGCTTGAGTTGGGCTAATTCGTCTCTTCGTCTGTAATTCAATTTTGGCTCAAGGCAACAAAAAGGAGGGTAAAATGAGAGCGACAATAAAACTGTCTCTAATCAGTTCCGTGCTGCTTCCTCATCTGCAGGTGTTGATGAAAATACCCATGGTATATGATGAGAAAGGGCCTGCCTTCCTAATAATTTTTTTTCCCCTCCTATATCTTTTAAGGGTTTCGTTAACTTAAGGCACAAGAGGAAAAGATATGAGACAAGAAGCCATTATAAACAATAATCCTTTCTTGAGTCCTCCGATTTAAGAATACCTTCCCCTTCACCTACACAAATTTTTCCATGGTAAGCTTTCTATATAAAGCCACTATGGGGAGAAGAAAGAATTTTTGTTGTTGTTTATAACTAGCTGCTAGCTGTCACAGCTAATCAATACAAACAACCCCTAATCAATCTAGCCCAAACATACAGGAAGAATTGAGTTTTCAATCTTTTCGTATAGTCGAAACCAGCCACAGCAATTGGATTCTGTGATGGAAGAAGATAGAATTTCTTATCAGGATCCGACAAGGTAGTTTTCCTGCCTCCCAGAATGATGCAGAAACTATCGTGTCCTGTTTTATAGATTATGATTATTTTACAAGCTTATACAGTCTTCCTCTCTGCTTATTTTAATATGTTATATGAAAACAAAAGGATTATAGATCTTTGTATGGAGTTCCCTATAGGAATAGCTTTCTGGTACTGCTGCTAATTCATTATGTGCAGTCACTTTTCCCTATTATTAAGTGGAGAATAAGCAAAATAATTCTCTTAAAACTTTACTGCAAAATTAGGTCTAATTCCACAAAGCACTCTTTTGAAAAGGGAACTGATGTACATGACTTGTTCAGGTAATTTAGAGGCTACTGTGGGCATTTCTTTTTCCTGCAGTTATTTGTCCTGAATACCTGCATCTCGGTTTCTCTAAGACTGCAAAGGAAGGTAAAATTATCCATTAAAAAAAACCCAAACAAAATACCAAACAAGCCAACACTTTGGTATGGGTATTTCAATTTTTAATTTACTTTTTTTTCGACCCATGAAGCTTCCGTATTATTTTTGTATCAGTTTTCTCTCTTGGACTTAGGTGAGCTGATGGAGGAGAGTTAGCATACTAAGTCAATGCAGCAAGAAGAGTGGTATTCTGTGGGTTACAGGTAGAGCTGTTGAGTCCAATCGCAGAACTTTTAAACTCATTTTCTCTTTGAATTGGAAACCAATTAGACTGCCTCATTGGTTGTACAAAGCTAAACTTCCTTTTATTTATTTGTTTATTCTGAAACTGGCCCAATCTCAGCAGCAGCAGTTGTTCTTGAAGTCCCTCCACTGGTTGGTGCCCTTGGAGTGGCTGGCTCTGGGCAGCCTGAAGGGTCACTTCCTCACCACAGGCTTGTTATTCTAATTTTTGTGGTGGAAATCCTGAGGCACGGAGCAGTTCTGTGCCTGGGGTCATGGAGCAAATAATCAGCAGAGAGGGGAGGAAAATAAAGAGCTTCAGACTCTCATCTGTTTCAACCACTAAATCATTTATCCCGCAGGAAGTCAAGAAAAGTTTGATCCTTCCATTTGGTACCGAAACTGTTTTCTCCCTGGCTGCCTACTCTCATGTAGCCTTGCTACAACATACCTTCAGCTTTCATACTCCTCCATACCCCTGTTGATTTTTATCCGCTTCATCTTCCACATGTTAACTGGGGCCTGGTCCTTTGCAGCACCCAACTAACCCCAGTGCACTCCAGCAGTGATGCAAAGTGGTGCCATTATGATGTTCAGCCTTTCTTTGAATCCCTGGGTTGGCTCCCTTTCCCACCACAGTAAAAAAGATGTTTCTTTTCTATCCACCGTAGCCCTTGATAACCCTTGTACTTGCCTCTTATTCTTTCTCTTTATCTGCACAGTGACATGAGCCTCATCTGAAGTTTGCTTGGATTCTCACATATCGCCTTATATCTTATATCTCTGTCCTGTAAATATTCAAATCCCTCCTGATCAGCCACTCTGCTGGTTTTGTATGAGGCTGCAAAAATTCAGAGAGAATCTAGAGAACAAAGTTTTTATTTGTTTCTTTTTTGTGCCTCAAATTCATCTTATTAGGGCCATTCTTTCCTACCCTGTTCTTCTCCTTTATTTCTTTTTCTGTGATTGTGACTTCTAAGTTTATTATTTTTTAGCTCCTGGCCTCTGCTGATCTTTCCAATCCTCCTTTCGTTTGGAAGCAGCAACCCCTTCCAGTCAAATTATACTGAAAATAAAATCAGCTCCTGTGAGTTCTTGAAAAGATAAAGGTTTGGCAATTGACAGGCCATCTTAATTTGTAGTTCAAGGGTGAATGGGTATACCATAAGTACGTTTGAACTTCATTTTTTCTTCAAAGAACAGTGGTGAGAAGAGATGTGCTGTAACTCAAGCTGAAGCTAAAAACATGAAGTGCCTGGAGGAAATATTTGTAAATATCCCTCGGTTCTAGTTGGCTTTGAAACCAAATCTTTCGAGGCGCCTGGAGCCCCAGACTGACTGTAACTAATCTTCTAGCCTTTGTCTCTGAATAACTTGAACTCTCCTAGTCTGGTTTCCATTAAACTGGAGCTGTTAATGCTCCCCATGGATCATATGTAGTGCATTTTCCTTATCTGCTCAAGATAGTCTCTAGGGGCACCCTTTTACTCAGTGCATCAACTTGTCTGTATATTGTGGTGAGTTTTTTTCCCCCTTCTATCTGTACCCTTAAAAAGGCCAAATGCTTCTGCAATTGTTCCTTCTTTTAAAAGTGTATTATTCATTCTTTTAAAAATGTAAAGGCAGTGAATATATATATTTTTTTTAAATGTGGAAGAGGTTTACCAGCACCACCATATGTAGGAGGAAATTAAGTCAAGCAGCTCTACTGTTAGCTTTCTGTCCCTACGCTACTGTTCCCGCAGAAGTGCTTGCTTGCTTACCTGGCACCAAGGCATCGCAACGTCCTGTAGTTGCTTGTTCTTTGGAAACTAATGGTCGCTGTTGCAGTTGGCTCTTTTAAGTCAAGCACTGACTGTGTGCTGTGGTGGATAACAGCCAGGGATGAAAATTCACTAAGGGGGATTACCTGAAGGCTGTATGCCTGGTCAAGCGCAGCTCAGTCCTGTCTAGGTTTTGGGGTTTGGTTTTAGGTTTTTTTTTTTTGGTAATCTAACAAAATAATTTCTGGGGACCAGTACTCATAAAGATAAAGAAATAGCATGAGGCTTTGACCACGGCACTGACTTGACGTAGTTAAGCCTGTAATAACTTGTGGTCCCTAATAAACCTGGTGAACTGAAATGCTTAGAGATGTTGAAGTGTTATGCTGCCTGTGGAGAAAAATGGCTGAGAAGGGCAGAGTACATGAGATCTAACATTACTGTGCTGTCAGGCATATTATTTCATTTGATTTGCCATGTGCTTTTAAAAAAATATACTGTATCTTGCCATATCTGTTAAGCACGAAAAAGATGCTGCCCAATTTCTTTATATTCAATAATTTTGAGAGGTCTGGACATCATTATTAGATAAAATCCTCTGGGACTGTCTCAGTAATGTTATGTCACAGCAATAAGAGTTCTTTTGTTTGATATTCTACTGTAAACTCATAGAAGGATTGCATTTGCACCCATTTGCATTGTCCTAGCATCTTATTTGTGCTTGGCTATTCTATCTTATGGTTTTGAATTCTTAAGCTTACCTGTGATATACATTCTTGGTTCCTCATACCAATTTAAATTGAACTGCATTCCACATCATTTCTTACCATCGCTGAATGTATTGTGCAATATGAGATTTCTTGGGAAATAACTGACTACTTACTTCTGCATCGCCTACAAGGCTAACAATCACTGCATTTCTACCCTTTTCCATAGGATTCATAAAGGTAATAAAAGTACTATTTCAAGAATAGATTTCTGAGGGACCTTCTTTAGAATAGCCTTGATTCAATTATACTTTGACATTTTCCATTTCTGTTTTTTTTTTTGTTAATCTATCCCATTATTTACTAATGAATGTAATAATAACAATTTCAGTCAGCATTTATTACAGTGAAAAAATTATTGTTGTACAAGACCAGATTTATGAACACATTAAGACACTTACCTCCTCAATAAACACTAATTCTGAATCAGAATAACTCTGAAATTAGGGCTGAATGGGTATTCTTTACTGATTAAAACAACCCTTGGAAGCAAAGTGATTTTCTTCAAAGCTTATTTCTTCCATAAGAACAGTGAAATTTCCACTGATTAGAGGTAAAAGTAAATTAGAGTGTTGTATTCTGAATTAGTGTAGCTTGGAATTGAACTTCATTTATGGCTTTAATTATACTAATATTAATTAGTTGATATAATATTCTTCTCTCAAACGCTCTCCCATTTAGGTCAGTAACTCAGGAAAATACTTTTCATCAACGAAACATATTTTAGGAGGGAAAAATCAGCTTTGTTTAACAAAACGTGTTTTTTTTTTCTAATGTGTCAGCATCTGTTTGTCTAGCTAGGAAGGATGGGGCATTCCTATCAGGAGACATCTCTTCATATAAAGCATAGGTGCAATTTGTTTTTAGCTTTCTATTTACAAGATCTTTTCTGCAGTGGGTAAAGAAAAATAAGAATTAGGGTGGTATATCTGTAATAATAACCTAAATTTTGACACCTTTGGTTTAGTTCGGGTGTCTGCGTGCCAACGTTTGGTTCTGTCTGCATATGCTTGATGTTGGTGATTCTTGCAGACCATTAAGATGCATTGGCCCAGGCCCACTCTTAAGGTGATACCTCTAAATGGCACCCAAGTCAGAGATGATCACAACCTCCCAGCCCAGTAGAGGGATGGAACTAGACCATGGTTTTCTGTGCCTGCTCCTGAAATTGTTTCATAAAGAATGAAAAAGCCAAAAGCAGCTGAGAATTTTTTTTTTTTAAGAAGAAATAGAAGGTTATAAAGTTGCTGGAAGACGTTTATGAGAATTTTCACAGCTATTTAAGTGCTTCATTTTTTGAAATCTAATAATATGCCTCCTTACTTTTAAAATCTTAATAAAGAAATTCTAAGGTAGAAGATAAATGATAAAATACTGATTAAAACTGGCCTTCCACTTGACTTTTTTGATGTTTTCTTCAGCTCCGGGTGATATTTTTTTCCTGTTTAATGGCAGAGGATTATAACTGAATGAAAAAACCCATACAGGAAAATTGATCTGGTGCCTTTCAAGATTTCAGTGAAACTGCTTCTTCTGACATAGCTGGCTAAGAGCCTGGGGAAACAGTAATGAAAATTCATCTTACAAAAAGCAGATCCACTTTTGTAGCTTGTATGTATTATGGAGTACACTTTTTTCTTTTTTTTTTTTATTTCATTGTGAAAGGGCCTGCTGCTACAGGTCTGGGTAAATCAAAAGTAGGCAGGATTGAGAGGTAACTGTTGAGAGTGGTTGGATTGCTCTGACACAGAGATGATGGGCTCCGCTCTGCGTGTGCTCTTTGGAGCCCAGGAAGTTGCTTCAGGGCATCAATTGGTGATCGATTTCATTATTCATTAACAGAAATATAACTGAAATGTTGTATTTTCTTTCAAAATAGAGAAGCTGCTAATTGATTTGTCTTACTGTGTAGGCTTCCAAATGTCTTTTTCTAATGAAGTGTGACATTTTGATATAGGAACATTACAAGACAAATAAAAATAGGGACTTTTTTTTCTCAAGAAAATAGAATGAGTCAGTCTGTCCTATCTAGCAGCTTTTTCTTAATATGTTTTATTTAATTAAAAAAAAAAGTATCATCTGTACTTTCTCCCTATACATAGTTGTGAGCATTGTTTGAAATAGGTTATGGGACCATTCTTATGCAAAGAAAGTAAAATACAAACCCCTTCACCTAATCAATGCATTGTAATATCTGTATTGTCATTAAATTGCAGTAAAGTACAAAATGTGAAAGTACACAGTGGAGCAGGTGTGCTTGTAATCATTTTTCAAGCTGAAAACTCTTGATGAAATTACTTTGGGATGTAAATTACATAGAGGAAAAACTTTAACACACTTTCTATGTGTGTTAAAGAGGTGAATTTGTAATTTTGAGGAAGTTTCAGTAACCAGAGTTAACTTTTAGGTCAACTATCTTGGATTATGAGAACCAAGTTTATCATAAAGTGGAATTAGCATTATGTTTTCTTAAAATGTTATTGAAGAACAGCTGATAGAGAAGTCCTCATAGTCACCTCATCTTTATTCATGTTCTTTTTGAAACACACTGTGCTGAGCATAAAGGTCAGCTTTTTCTACTTTGAAATGATTGAAATTCAATTAAATATGGTGTTTTAATCAGAGGAACAAGATGTGCTTTCCTCTTTCTGGGATCCCATCCTATTTCTAAAAAAGAACATAGTTTACAGCACAAATAACTGAATGAATAATATTGTATTCTGTTTTTTAAAATTAAAATTCTTTACACGATGGTTCAAGAGGTTTAACTTCTGAGACCTGCACAACAAATGTAAAGTGCATGGGACCACAGCAAAGGAAGGTAGCTGGACTAGTCTCCTTGTACAGTGGAGCTTGGATGAGCTGTCTTGGTTTGTGACCAAACGTTTTCGTCCCACCGATTTCTTTCTACTATGATATAAGAGAAAATAGTTGTAAGTAAACCAAAGCAGTTAAACAAAGAAGGTGTCTTGGCAGTGAAGCATATTTGTTATTTGTTCTGCTCCAAAGAATATTCTAGGGATACAAGAAAGACTGTGAGCATCTCGGCATTTATAAGAACCAAATATATAATTAGAGATGAGATTTCTACATGAAGTAATATTTTTGTCATTTTGCTGACATTGTAAATATTAATTAGACACAAATGATTCTGTTTAGACATTCTTGAAAAGCTGAATTACAGAAACTGCAAACCTTCTATTAATCAGTGCTCTCATTAATAAAGACAAGTCGAGGTCAACACTGTTTCTGAAAAATATTGTAAAAGTATTTACAAATATTCAAAAGAATCACATAACAACATTACTAATACAGGTGACTTTTCTCTGTAAATCATGTTAAAGCAAATTATCCAGTAGGAGACTTGGTATTTGCAGGACTACTCACACTTGTGGTATACACAGCTATTTTGGTGGTGGAGACATCCAGTTATGTTTGTATATGCCACTGGATTACTTTATACACAGTATCAGGAATAGGAATAACATAGAGTTAATTTTTGGTCTATTTCTTAAAATATATTTGCCTCAGATCCCCGATGGAGCTACAGTTGTTCAGGATGGTAGGAGAGAAAAGAAAGTTCTGGTCTTAGGGAAAATTAGTAATGATTTTTGTAAGAAGTAATGGGCCTTAGTTGCACTATACCTATTATTTTTTATTTGATTTAATTTTCACTTAAGAAAAAATACCAGAAAAGTAGCTCTCCTCCAAAAAACTACTGTAGAAATGGCTACCATTGCACTGCAGTAGCAGTGATTCAGACCTGATGATATCAGGTCTTTATGAATGTTATCTGTATTCTATCTTCAACGTTTCTCAATTTCATCCCTCAGCATTCTTATTTTAAGTGTAACTTATGATGGTGAGGTACAGCTGGTTATAGAGAAAGATGCTAGACTTGTTAATATTGGAAAGCTACACGCTCATGCAGGAAGAGTCCTTGTTGTATTGCCGGATGAGACGACAATACTCTACAGGAAAGAATACCACCTACATTGCCAAGCATAAGTTAAATTTTTCAGTCCAATATCTGATTCAGGAAAAGAGGTGGAAGTAGCAACAGACATGTAGTAACAGTATCCTACTGTGCATAGAAGAGCCACAAAAAGTGCTATTGGAACCAGGAAGCAATCCCAATCTGCTTTATGATGTCCAGCCCAGTTGTAAAGACGAAGCACCATCTTTAGTATGGATAGATTTTAGTAACACAGATGAAGAAGAAATTCAAGTGATTTTCACCAAGGAAGTTAAGTAACATTACATATTTTCTTTTGTTCTCTCAGTAATTAAATATTTAATTATTTTTTTTACATCAAAACATCTCACACCGCTTAAAATTAAAGTGCTCTGAATTAAATATGGAGGAGAAATTGAACACAGAGTATATGCAAAAAATAGAGTGATCAGAGTTCTTTATTACTCTGGCAATTAAAGAAAATAGAAATATTTATATCATTTTTTTTAAAAAAAAAAAACAAAAAACAAAACACTATAAGACAAAAGCTTTGAGAACTGTGGAAAAACCCAAGAAAAAGAGCTATTTCTTGTCTTGAGAATTTTTAATCTTCAAACGCTTTGATTTGAAAAAGTGTTCTCCCTTGTGACAAGCAGGCAGACAAGAACTGGAGCAATGACTGTGTTGGCCTAATGAAAACTGAAGTGCAGCTATATTTACAGAACATTGAGAACTACTCGGAAGTTAATGCAAAGGTTGTACAGGGTGTTGCTGAAACACCAGAGGGGCAGTCCTGGGAGCAGCAATCAGCTACTTGATGAGAACCTTGCTGCAGAAGGAGAGCCCACGTAGTCTCCGTTTGAAGATGCCAATGTTCATCTCAGCACTCTGGTGTGAGAGAGGCAGAGAAGACAAAGGATTTGGGATGGCTGCCCTGCCTCTGCAGGAGATAAACCCCCAAACCTGCAGCAGAGATGATGTAAAGGAGACTGGGGGTCTCTCTGTAGCCCTTGGCCTGAGGGAGTGGGTTGGAGGAAGGCAGAAAAGCGCCTGCGCTGCGCCGTGCCCATTTTGGAATGAGCTCCATGAAGCCAAAGATTTTCCATCTGTTGCAATGAGCCCTGTGCTGGTTCGTTTGTACCTCTGTCAGGTGGTACAATTAAGTAGCTGCATATTATCTTCGTAATAATAGGAAATTACTCAAGCCAGACATCTAGCATTTCTAACTTGACTAAATCTCATATGCTTTATAGAGAATAATTCACCTCTGCAGGTTTTGAAATGAAAGTGTAGGATAAATTGGAGATAATGGGACAAGCTAGATATCACAGAATAGCTGTAACAGCTTTCTCAAATTTAGCAGTAGTATCTTGACAACAAGTATTTGGGATCTACTGCTTACAAATAACCAGGATCTGAAAAATGTGTCTGAAGGGGTTGGCATCTTCAGAAAAACATTCATATTTATGTGATCCCTGTCACACGTGTAAGACATGAACTCAATATACACTTTAATGTTCTCTGTATCTGTTGTATTCATCCATCAGAAGAAAACAGCCTTCCCGCCCACCTCTGATGTCTACTCTGAAATGTGAAAGACCCATTTGTGCATCATAGATGTGTATTTATTTGTGCTTCCCTGAAAACTTTGCAAACACTTCGTATTCCCTGGGTCACTCCCTGGGGAGCTGGAGGATGATTAGGAGCAGCATTTTGCCGGTGGGAAGAGCGAGGCAGAGGCAGGTGAAGCCTCCTGCCTGGTGTTGCACAGGAGGTTTCTAGCAGAACTGGGGATAAAATGCAGCTGTCTCCGCTCACGGATCTCTGCGGCATTTGAAACATCAGTGCACACATGGGAACATTGCACGCTAATGTGACTGACGGTTAAAATAATCCGCTGATTTGCAGGCAAGCATTCAAGTAATGTGTTGGTCTGATGGGTCTGAAATTTAACAAATTTAAAAGCTTTTCTATTGTATTCCCCTCCCCAAGGCTCCCAGGCTCAGTCTTCTATTGCCAATTTACTACTTCAAACTTCAGTTGAAAGGAGCATAGATTTTTATTATGAATGAACAGTTCTGGGGATTGAGAACAGCCTTTGGAATGTTTCCTCCTGTATTAACTTAATGGACAATATTTCTGACTATGCTTCCTGAAAAAGAACGTTGCATGTTTGATTAAATTTTATGAGGGAATTGCAAAATACTTTCTGTAATACATTGCTTCCAAAAAAAGGCGAATAGAATGAAGTGGACTGAGTGGGATAAATTCTTGGCTCTGCCTGAAATGGGTCAAAAAAAAAAATTGGGGGATGGATGAAGACTCTTCCAAATGAGTGCTAGTCCTTGGCCCTCAGTTGCAGCAGAGAAGATGAGAGCTGTTTCTGGTTTGAGGTCTTTTCGTTTCTAACTGCTTAGGTTTGGGGATCACTATAGTACCCTTCAGACTATCTAGAGCAGTATCTCTGCACAAAATGGGCTTTTTGTTTGGTTTCCTGGCTGAGCAGTGAAGAAGCCAGCATAGAGTGAGCAGCTAGCCCATCAATTCATCACAATTTTACTGGGGTGTGCACCTTGAGTTTTTAGAGATGTGTTAATGACCTGCCACTTTTCATTATGATAAATGAAAACCCTCTGCATGGAGAGCTTGTCTGAAGACCAAGTCTCTAAAGGAAGGCATCACTTCAGTCTTTCATATTTATTCTCCCTTGCTGATTCCCAGACAAAATCTATTCAATTTCCATATAAAAGATATGACACTGTGTTTTAACTGTAAGCCTCACCTGAATCTAGGAATCAGTCCCCAGACTATTGGCATTATGGATTAACTATGACAATATGGTCTCTGGCAGAAGCCTTGGTAATTCTGATAATCACATTAAAAAGAGAGAAGGCCACCTTCAGCGAGTCTGGCTCTGCAGAGTAGACAGCAGGAAGAGCTCATTTGCTGTTTTCTATATATAAAGCAATTACATCAGGAGTAGAATGGTAACTTGTAGTGGATAACAACTTCAAGTATGTAATCTTCTTTTTGCTCACAAAGTGTTTCCAGTTCATACTTCTGGTTTGTGTTTGGTTGTTTTTTTTGTTTGTTTGTTTATTGGTTTGGTTTTTTTGGTGTGAGGTTATATTTTTCCCAGGTTACTTTCAGATAATTTGACTGATTCTTTGTTTGCTGACGTGACCTCAGAATAAGTTTTTCACATGGATAAAATTCCTGAGCACCTAGTTAAGATGACTTTTTTGCATTACAAATTCATATAAATGCATTACAATTTCATATAAAATGCTCCAGAGGAGTTGCTGAGGTGATTCCGATCCAGAAAAGGAGAGGAGCACATGCCTGAGCTGGTGTTGGTAGTCATAGTATTGATTTGACTCCGAGCTGAAATGAATTATTTTGTTGAGCAAAGGTCTATGAGAATGTTTTATAAAACAATTTGCAGCTGCAGGGATTTTATCGCATTGTCTGATACCCACATATCTATTTTCCATACAGGTTGGAGTCCAGTGAATTATATTTAATGTACTGGATAATATTTTGTGGTTATTTTTCAACAGATAACCACACCTTGCTACACTTTTGAAGTATCGACTTGTTCCAAAAAGCAGTGATCAAAGGGAAAACCTGTATGACTGTTAAAAATGCTTGTCTGGGACTCGGGAGAATAGAGTGGTTTTCATACTGATACTCTCCTTCACTTTTTCCTTTCCTGAAAAGAAGGATCATTCTCTGTGAACCATTTTAGCCACTATTTCTGAAAAGTGATTTTTAAAGTCTCACAAGTTAAAACTGCTAGAAAACTGTGGAGAATTTACAGTTTCTTATGACAAATAAGATACATATACATAAGATACATTTCCCAAAATTTTGGAACTAGTAAAATATGTGACATCCACAAGCATCAGAAACTCAGCCATAATTTTCTCTCAATTTGGCAAAAGGGGAGGTAGATGTATGGAGAACTGGAAATGATTTTCCAACGTTATACTTCAGGAGCCTGACATCCTGAAACTAGGTAGAATTTTTCTGTTAGAATTAGAATCACTTATTAATCACTGATTTTAGCAAAATCTGTAGACAGACATTTAATTCTTGGCTGTTGATGTATCTGACTACTAGGTAAGCTTTTGCTCACCGGTGTTAGCCAAGTAGTTTGACTGGAAAAATCCTCAAATGATGCTGACTGCGCGACACAGCCTTGTTGCAACGGGCAGCTTCAAGGACTCAAGTAAATTGCTCTGTTGTACTTTGCTGTGATGGCTTGCCCTCTTATTGGCTTTGTCGCTTCACCTTGATTTGTTTCTGAGTTTCTGTCTGCAGTTAAAATCAATAGACTTTTTTCTCCTTAGCTTTCAAAACATCATAAATAAAATTCATTTCTTAAAATATACACCCTTTGCTTTCTGAAATAACACCACAACAGTATGGGGGGAAAAAAACTGGAATGCTGGTAGCTGTTTGATGTTTAATTGTCCATGCTCATTCTCCTCTTCTACCACTCAGTGCTTGTTTATAAAACCTTGTTTTACAGTCTAAGCACTTAATCTTTGTGGGTTGGGATTTTTTTGGTAGTATTTTTTCTTCTCTCTGGGTTCATCATATTTGTTTAGTCATGGTTTCAATAATCTCATGTTCATCAACTCCTGCTCACCCTATAGAACTGGAGTCCGCAGTTGTAATAATAAAAATGTGCTGATTTTCTGTAGCAGGTATTTCTGCAATAACTAGCTGAGCATTTTTATCTCTGTGTTACTAATAAACTGATTTGATGAAAATGACTCTTCAGTTTATTGGCAGAATTGAGAAAAAAGGAGACGGAGGGCGGGGGGGGAACCCAAACCAGCTTTGTGTTTAACCTGTAGCCCAGGACGCCAGCCAGAGTACAGCTAAAACCCAGGTTTTTCGGTAGAAGAGCTGGGTTCTTTGTGCAGTGGGTAAATGTGTAGTCATGTAGCTACTAACATTTTACAGATACCTGGGTACCTGTTGAATCCCACTGAGGATAATCCTCTCACAGGTGGAAAAAAAAAAAGTCTTATGCAAGGAAATTTCCTTGGACATTAAATCCATGCTAGACAAAAGAAGATCGAAGGGTCTTATGGAGTCGGGCTGGTTTGCATAGTGAAACGGTGGAGATAGTATCGATCTGGCAGCTCTCTCAACTGAGACAAAGATAATGTGAAAGAAGAGAGAGCAGCCAGGCGGTGAGGGGGTAGCAATGGGGGTCACCATGAGCAGGAGTCCAAGATGGACAAATGCCACGGGGAAGGATGAGCCTGCCTCCAGCACCAGAATTTGAAAAGCCTGAGTCTTTTCCTGGGGCAAAACCACCATGTTATTTCCTCTTGGCATCGGTACTGCCTTTGTTAACTATTTTTGTTAATTAGACTTTTCCAGCTTAGGTAATTTCCTTGGTAAATTTCTGGTTAGCTGTAATAGTTTCAAACTCTAACCATGTGCTAGTGAAAAAACCCCATCAAATTATGAATCAAAATATGAATCATCCCCATCACTAAAATATGTTTTGTTTTCTGCACTAGAAGTGCAACTCGCTGTCAGTAAGATCAGATTGTAGTCCGATGGCACACATCTAATTGCAGTATGGAAATGCCTTGCTTTTAATATAATTGTGGGAACTTTTAAATAGGATTGAAATTGTAATGACTGTTTTTTAAAACTTCAAACACTAGATAAAACCAACTTATTTATTCTTTCATTCTATTTTTCCATTATGTATATGTTTTTCTGATGTAGTTATATACATAGATAAAGAAAATGAAAATCCGTTTTCCCTTCCAGAATGTATATTCCTTTTCAGTTGTCTAGATAGCTGGAAGAAGTTACTAAATCTGTCTTCTGACGGTTTTCTGTATTGAGCAAAGGAAAAGATTTTAGGATAACAGTAGTTCTGAAAAGCACATGATAGAATTTTCCCTGTAATCAGAAAAAGTCTGCAATTTTTTAAAATTCCCTATATCTTAGGCTTATCCTAGAATAGAAGACAGAGTCAGTTTAATGGCTGTGCTGGAATGATCCCGTGACTGGCACAAGTGTAATTCAGTGAGTCTGCTGGAAGCAATTGGACTGTACAAGGTTGTTTAAGCAGATCTAGTGGAAAAGTGAAGTGTGGTGTGGGTTGGACCAGGTATGTGCTTTTGAAGTGACATCGTTGTCCCTATCGCTGTTGCTGTGGCCTGTATCTCGGAGCACACCTCGTGCAGCCTGCCACAGATGGGCTGTCTGTCGAGGCCACCAGGCTGGAGCTCAATTGAGCTAACTCCCTAAAATGTGAACATTGTGGACTTCAGGCCCTGCGTATCAGCTGCTATGTGTGCCATTTTCTAATGTAGATGTAGATTTAGGCATTGTGACTCTGGATGATCTCAGTTTTGGAGTGCATCCTGACATGTAAGCATATTCTCAATAATATATTGAGGTACAGCAGCTTTTAAGCTTTCTTTGCTATAATGCTTTTGAAATATGAAATGTGGTTTTGGTCATCTGGCAAAATTGGTGGCCTTTGCACTAGGAGGTACTATTCTGGAGATTGTCACTGATCTGAATAGGTGACAACACCTCCTTTGCTGTTACATCAGACTATGTTTCTGTTCCTTCCCTCCCAAGGTTGCATTTCAGGTGCCCAGCCTGGTTTGCTGAAGACAGACACCTCTTAGCATGCAGTCATAGATCCGACCAGCCAAAGGGAGTGACACGGTCCCACCAGGAAATATAACGCACAGGAAAAAAAGTCATCTATGCCGGGTTCCTTCTGTTGAGTATGCCTTTTATAAGACGGAAAAAAATACCAGCAATACTGCTGTTTCTGCTTGATTTAAGAAATGGAACACAAGTACCAACATCTTATAGCAGTTGAAATGCAAGACTCTTTTTAAAAGCAAAACTTTCTGGAGGTAGCGTTCCTGATAAAGTATTTAAAATTACACATTCAGAAAACAACAGCTAACTCCAGAAAACCCAACCAACCAAAAACCAAACAAACCCTAACACCCTAACCAGTAAGAATTTATCACAGCAGGGAAGTCTTGATTTATGTTTTCTCTCTTTTTGTTTTGTGGGTTTTTTTTTGGTTTTGGTGTTTTGGGTTTTTTGAATGATTGTGCAGGGTAAACCTGGATTAATGTCCTTAATGCCCTTTCCCCCCAAAAAGTAATGTTAAGAATATATAGGAGAAGCTCCATTTACTGATATTCTTGAGACCACAAAGGACCAATCTGACAGCTTTATTTGCTCTAAGTAAAAATAAGGAGTAGATAAATTCTTAAAAATATTAAATGAAACCATTTGTTTATTTTAATTAGATTGTTAAAGATGTGTGAAATCTTCTCTGAGGAGGTCTGCATCTACTTAACTTTGGAGAATCCTTCTTAAGTAAAATGAGTCCTTAATCAGCAATGCAAGGAGTCTAAATTAATCATCAGGCAACTACTTTAGGCTTTAAATCCCTACTTGGTGATGCTTTGATCCACAGCAAATATTTAAATAAATGTTGATGTAGATACTTGTTGTCCACTCCTGAGAAAAGATTAAGTAGCTCAATGTATGATAGCAAAGCTAAAATACAGTGGAGTTGCCTGTAAACAAAGGCTTTTGCAGTTGTTGCATTTAAGGAAGAAAAATCAAGATGAAGTCTAGAAACAGGAAAAGTATAAAAGTGGAGTGTAGCCACCATAATATACCCCTTTTCTCCATATAACCTCTAAACACCCATAAAATAGAAATTACTGATGGGACTCCGTAAGATAACTTGAGAAATTTCATCAAATGTTTTTCTGTTGTGTATAAAAAGGTAGTCTATTGAATTTACAATGCTGCTCTGTGCATTTCTTTCGTTGCTTTCACTGTCAAAATAATTAGTCCCTACTCCTGCTATTCTATTAGTTAAGGGTGTGTTCAAGCCACTACTGAGCTTTGCTACATTCACAAAGGTGACCCATGAAACAAATAACAATACACTATAATATAGTGTATATATTATATATACTGTATATATATACAGTATATATATAAAAATATAATATACTAAGTGCAATTAGAGAAATAGGTTTGCCCAATGCACAGAGTTTCTGGATGGCCCTAACGCTGCTGCTTGGTACTTCCTAATATTTTTTTTCTTAAATTGAGAGATGGCAGCGAGCAGCTTCCGAGCCCTTTGGTTTCTTCTATTTCAGGCAGCAAAAGCAATGAAGTGGGGGAAACAGGAGCTCACCTTTGCAGTGCGGAAAACATTGTGAAATAGGGTTAATGCTGATATCCTCCACTTATCTGGCCAAGCAGATTTATTTACAGGTCTTACATTTCCAGGCTATTTGTAAAGGTCTAACTTGCTGCCATAGATTGTATGCAATTCCTACTACATTTTGTGCTTTCCTGGCGAGTCCAGGCTTCCTGTGCTTTGTGTCCAAACAATAATTACTTTCAGAGCGAAGGAGTTGCTATCGCAGAAGCTGTTGCAGCAGCCCAGGCTTTATCTCATTCGGAAGAGGCGTCTGGGTCACACACCTTTTTATTTTGTTGTTCAAGATGACAAAATACAAGAAGTTTGGAAAGATCTCTCCAAGTGAGCTGAAGTACGGCAGCTGAAGGAAATACACAGCTTAGGAAATCACGACGTATCTCCGCAAAGGGCCTTTGTTACCCTTGTGCAGACACTTCTCAGAGAAGATGCAATGTGACTTTGCTGTGAGGAGCAGACTAGGCGGGATTAAAGCAGTGGAGAAAGTCAGCTTAGTTTATATAAGAAACTTATGAGTGAGTTGAGACCAGAAGTGATGCCGTCCTGTTTAGCATCTCTGACAGTTAATACCCTTTTTATTTAAGTGACTGAATCTGGATTATGTTTCTTGGTTCTGGGTAACGTGTCTTTAAAATTTTTGCTGTCATGACTAACTAAAGTAATGTAAGCTGCTTTTTCCTTTATGCTGCCAACTCTGAAATTCTGCTTTTAAAATTTTGTGGATTTTTTTTCAAACTGGTAGTAACAGTTAGGGGAAAAACCTTCTACTTTTTGAAATAGTAGGAATTAAAAATCTACTAATTGCTTAGCACAAGAGAAATGAGGAGAAAAGCGGACTCAGTCTGTGCAGCACAGAACTAGTGATCTTTGCATTAAAAAAAAATTGAGAAATTTTTAATACTTTCATATGGATCAAGAGAACTCTGAGACCTCCACACATCTGTGGAGGATTTTCATGATAAATTGAAGATTGTACTTCTGCTCAGAAGGACTTTCTGCTTTGCCAATTAGGAAATTTTCTCTTGCTTATTAAATTTCCTTTGTTTTTCAAAATCCCACTCATTCCCCAGGGATACTCCTGGAGGAGCAGCGAGTGATGCCAGTGGCAGGGCAGAACTTTGGGTGGCTGCCGTGTAGCCACCCCATATGAGAAGCCCACAGTGTCCCAGAGTAGTCTTCTCAGCTCCTTTGAGCCCAGCAGAAATGTCTTCTGCCTTCCTTCATGGGCTCTCTACTGGTGGTTCCCTCTTAGTGGGGTTGGTGTATCTTTCTGGGGGTGGGGGGTGGGGTGTTTTCTCCCCTCATTTCTTCTTGCTCTTCTCCTGTAACACATTAATGGCTGTCTTGAAATGTTTTTTTTTTTGTGTGTGTTCTTTTTTGGTTTGCAACCTGGAAATCATTTGTGTGTAGGCCTTGTGTGATGACAGCGTTTAGAAATGGTGTCTAGTCTGGGTACCACAGTGGTCCCTGCCTAGGAGGACCTAGGACTGCATCTTCTGGTTCCCCAAGGGTGGTACAAATGCCCTTGCAGGGTAGTACTGCTTTGGTGCTCACAGTAGACAGGCTTCTGAAATAAGCAGTATGGGTGGGTTTGAATAGAAGAGCAGAAGCATGCTTTGATGTGTTGCCTGGGGGAACTGGCATGTACATCCTGAATCAATCTAAGGATGCAAGGTGCGTTATTGTCAGCGGCCTTGTAAATGACATGATATTATTAACTGAGGGTCTTTCCTCATACAAGAGCCTGTACTCGTACATCTGTGATGCTTTAGACTGGAGAAGAGCGTCCTGCATTTCTTTTACAGGATGTACCTTCTTGGCCACAGCAGACTAACGCAGGCACACTTCTTCTCTGTAGCCTTCCAAATGGGGAGAAATTGTGCTGAAGCACCTGTCAGGCAGTGCTTCTAGACTGCCATAAATTAGGCGGATAACTAAGAGAAGGGGCAGAAAGGTGCAAAGAGGGGAAGAGAAAACAAATAAAGCAAAGTCAGCTCAATTCAAAAGCTTGTCAAGGGATGGAATACTGAAAATCCCATCCCCAGGGCTGAGGAAATGTGCTGTGGATAGAGCAGTGACACACACAGCGGATGATGACGTGGTCTTTTACCAGTGAGAGATGGAAGAGTGAGCAGAACTGAAACCTGCTTTGATTGGTAATAATCCTCTTGTTGGTCTCCAGTGATGCATTTAGAGGAAGAAAAAAATTATACTACATACTGAAAGATGTTAAAAGATTATGTAATGCAGTGGTGGAAAAAGAAAACCAACAAGATTTTTTTAGTTATTTATCATATTCTGTTTAAGTTGTTTGTGTATGAATATATATGCCTACATATATATAACTTTTTTAGTCTAGGCACTAGAAAATTACTATTTATTGTTCAGGTAAATTGTAGGGAAATGGCCTAGTTATTAATATCTGCATTTGCTGACTAGGCTTGGATCTGCAGGCACAAAAACTTCTGTTCAGTAAAGCAGTGATGTTCCAAACAACATAAAGAACTGTGTAGGAAAAATTTAAACCTTTTATTGAAAAGGCTGCAAATGGTAAAGGTGCTTTTTCATTTACCATCCGGTAATAGAGAAGAAATGCTATGTGTAGTCAAAGAATAAGTTGGAAGAAAGTGCTGTTTAAGGTAAACAAACAAACCCCCAAACCAAACTCCTGAAAACTGGTCTCTGGTATTGCATAGATATAAGCATGGGCATAATTTCACGAATGAGAGTAAGTAGCTGAAATTGCATTGAAATAATGTCATATTTACACCAGTGCAGGTCCAGAACGTTTGGAATTTGCTTCTAACTTCTAGGTCATGTGGATAATGGGGTAATGCTTCAGTTATGTCAAAAGATTATGATTTTTTAAACATTTTTAAATTCTGCAAGATGCCACTTGGGAAGAGGGAAGCTTCATCTGAGAGCTGAGCATCTGAATGCCATCAAAGATTTGGGCTTTAGTTTCTATGTTTCTCAATTTAATAGTCTTCTCCAGTACTATTTTCCATGTAGTCCATTTTAATTAGGGATCAATAATAATGTCCCAGCAGCTTGCTACTTCACTTATTTCAATTGAAGTTGATTGCTTCAAATACGTTCTGGGCTGTGTAGCAGGAAGGTTGCTCAGCAACTGTGATGTGCAGACAGTAAAATTACGTGAACTTGGCCATTAACCATCTTTAAGGAAGCAAATTTATTATTATTCTACCCTTCTACATTGACACTAATCTTCTGAGGCTGCCTGTGATACCTGCAGCACTTGAGAAGCTGCATGTCAGAAGGTAGTCTAAATTGTGTTTCCCCTGGGTTGCTGGAGCAGTGTGTGTGAAGGCACGTCCTATAAAACAAAGGGTTACATGGGGGACCACCAGTGATAATGGATGCTGAAGCCAGCTCTAGCAAGGGCAGGCTTAATCGTCCCACTGAAAACTATTCATCGTTCCACTCATGTCAATGTTAGCTTTCAGATCAGGGCATATATCCTAAGCTTCTGATACAGATTTCATTGTATTTATCTATTTTTTTTTAAAGTACAAATTCTGATTAAATATTCCTGTTAAAGCTCCTCTTCAGTCCTAATCAGGAATCGACCTAAACCCACTTTATCTTCTTACTTCAAAATAAGATTTTTGTTTTGAACTTTCAGCAAATATGAGTATAGAAAAGATTAAAAAAGAAATTTTTTTCAGGAAAGTTTTCCAGAATTATTGAAAAGATATATAGTCCTTGCATTTCCTAAGGAAAACAGCACACAAAAAAATAATTCAGAACTTCTCCTATCTTAAAAAAAAATAATTACATTGGCCCTTGATACCACTGGGCAGAGATAGTTCCTATGGTAAGAAGATCTCTTTTTAATCAGGCAAACGGAACAGTAAAACCGCCAAGGATAACCCAAAGGAAGGCATTAACTAGAATACTTTAAAAATAATTTTAACTAATACAAATATTGACTATGTGCTTTGGTAAGCATGCTAGTAAAATTAAGCCTGTGAATTAGAAAGTTAAAGTACCAAATAAGATAGTGAGGCACCTCATTGAGATACAGCAGACTTGAGCCTCTGCTACTTTGAGTTGTTATTTGTGGGGTGGCACAGAGCCACCAGGAAGTTTCCTGAAGGAAGAGATATTATGTATTTTTAAGACTAGTAGAAAATACTGTGGAATGAAGCAACTGTGGCTAGATCTATGCCATTTCTCCCTTGCCCTGGTTGGGGAATGTCAACCAGAGAAGAAGGTAATAGCTGGAAATAAGAAATCTTCCTCTGACTGATCCTTGGCTGGAGATCAATTTCTATTCATATGTTTGCAAATGCATAATTTATGGTAGTCCTAAGACTGAATTCTCTTGTTTCCAGAGAAGTGAAACAGGAAGGCAGCTTAAGATATAAGTAGAGGATTTTCTTCCTGTGTTTATTGCTGGCCTACTGGGCAACTCCATGAAATCCAAGACCGTGTTCATCTTCTCCCTCTAGACAATGACAATGAGGGGACTGTTTCTCTCTTTGCTTTGTGGCCCGTGCATGATGATGTGTCTGAGCATCACTGGTACGGGATTCCTGTGAGCTGTATGATGCTCCAAGGAAGTGGTGCTGTGGCCGCAGTAAGCGTGGTGCAAAGCACGGAGATGGTAGAGGAGGTTTTCTTGGGAACCCTGAGGTTGGCACCAGTGATATTTAGAAGCTGAGGATAAATATCTATGAGGAAGCCTGTAACATACTCATAAAGTTTTCAGCCAGTGAATTGTGCTGGAGAGAAGACAGCGAGAATATGTGAAAAGAAATTAGAGTTTTTCAGGTGTTAGGTGAGTGCTTCATAAACACTTGAGTGCTGTATTGAAGAGTCCTTCAATTTTCATATGCCTAATACTTGTAAAAAAAAAAAAAAAGGCAGCCTGCTTCTAAGTGTCTCTGTTTTAACTATTAAAGCCTCACAATACGTCACCCGAAACTCACGTGGTGTACTTGACATAATTAAATTCTGTGTTAAGGGCATTCTTTATTAGTTTTATTAAAAAACCAAACATCCCACCTCTATTCTGTTACAAAAATACCTAAGAGTTCATTTTGCTTGCTTTCAGATCAGATGAACTAAAGGTAGAGAGGCTCTGACAGCGTTTCGGAAGAGGTGAGGAATTTTCCATGCTAAATACCGTAAGTGGAAGTTGTCAGAGAAGACCAGCCAGAACTCACCTCCCTGCCTACCCACACCCAGCGAGGTATTTCCAAGGTATGTCTGAACCCGTTCCAGCTGACATCAAAAGCAAAGCTTCAATTGGCTTGTGGGGGACAAGGATGCCTTAGCCATGCCAACTGCACTTGTTGAATGAGAAAAGCAGAAATGCAGTCTTGCTATGTGGCGTGAAGTTGGGGGTTTTTTGTTGGTTTTTTTTTTTTTTTAGATTCCCAGAATCAGCAGGGATGAAGGTGGTAGATACTTTTGCAGGTCATATGTTTCTCCTTACCTTAGTTAAATTGCCTCTATTTGTGAACTTATTAGCAAAGGATCCATTTATTCTACAAAGTGTTCAGGAAGAAGGGAGCGTCCACGTAGTAGCTCCTGAGAAGGGTGTTAGATTAGTATGTGTTTGATGAGCTATCAAGCATCATAAAAGCTGTGGACCTCTGTAGAAGCAAATCAAACGCAGAGCTATCTTTTCTGTGACTGTGGAGGACCTTGCCTGTGACAGAAGCCACTGGTTTGAGGGGAATTCATTTCTGGGCTGCTTTTGAACAGGGATTTTCAATGCGCTTTGTGCTTCAATGCTCAGTTCCTGCTTTTTTTTTTTTTTTTTTTTGCTATTTTAAAGCTTTACGGAACTTGGGGTGCTTGGAAACTGCCTTGAAGTAGAGAAAGCTGTGATAATTAGGCTCTTGCTTTTATCCTGGGAGACAGGGCTTCAGTACTGCTGAACTGCACTGGGCAGCAGCTTTTGGCTGAATTTTTTTTTTTCTGAAGCTGCAACTTGCTGAAAAAGAGACTCTTGTTAGGGAAGAGTTGCTTTCAATGATTTTTTAAATTTTAGAATAATAATTTTAGAGATTTCTAATACTTTTATAATTTAGTCTGGAAACTTTGGAAACTTAAAATTTTGGGTTTTTTTAAAATGTGGAATAAAGATATGTAAGAGATGCAAATAAAGAGAGACTTAAAGCTGAAAGCCTATTGAAATGGATTATTCTCACTGATGTGTATATAAAATGTATCCGTACTTGCCACCATGCTTTATTTTGCAATTTAATAGGATTTTTAAATACCCAGCCTATCTGTATGACAGGGAAAACTCCAGAAATCTTCATCAACTTCAGACTTACAGTAATGGTTTAACTGCTGTTACTGAGTAATGTGGTTGAGGTGAAGAGAAAGTGAGTATTTTTAGAGTTCTGTGACTGAATGTTTAGGAGGATGTGAAAGAAAAAAAGGTCCAATTGAGGAAGCGTGTTTGAGATTAAAAATTTCCATAGGGAAACACTATACAGTCAGTTTGGAAATTTTGGTTTGGAAGTTGAAATATATGCTGTATTTTCTTATTTGTTCAGATTCTTGTTTTTATTAGAGAAGATGCTTTCTATCTTAATTTTGAATATGCTGAAGCTTTTTGGTAGCCAAGGCTCTAGAAAAGGAATATTGTTAGAAAGGCCATTTCCGTGGGAGTGGTTTCTCTGTGTGCCTGTAGGTCTGGATGCAGAAATGGTTCCTTTGAAAACAGCAGGCTGAATAAGGTAGCATGTGAAGGTTTCCTAAGGACTGAAGAGTTCTGGTGTCTCCTGCCCTGATGGTATCTGCAAGAACTGGTGGATGCAGAAACTAGGTGCCTGCTGAACCTCTCTGTGCCCCCATGTGTGAAGTCCATGCGTGGTGTAAATAGCTGCCTGCTAGTAACAATAGAATCATATGGGGTTGCAAGGGACCTCTGGAGATCATCTAGTCCAACCCCCCCGACGGAGCGGGTCTACCTAGAGCACATTGCTCAGGAACTTGTCCAAGCGGGTTTTGAATGTCTCTAGAGAAGGAGACTCCACCACCTCTCTGGGCAGCCTGTTCCAGTGCTCTACCACTCTCACAGTAAAGAGGTTCCTCCTCATGTTTAGGTGGAACTTCTTATACTCAAGTTTGTGCCCATTTCCTCTTGTCCTGTCACTGGGCACCACTGAGAAAAGACCAGCCTCATCCTCCTGACACCCTCCCTTTAAGTATTTGTAAGCATTGATCAGATGCCCCCTAAGTCTTCTCTTCTCAGGACTAAAAAGACCTAAGTCCCTCAGCCTTTCAACAAACCCAACTTGAGTCTGCTGGTGGTAGCACCTTAGTGAATGTAGGGCAGTCTAACAAAAACTGAGTAATCTGGGTCTTCCCCAATTCAGTACCCCAGTGGGAAAGAGAATTTAAAACAATATTTAGGGAATTCCAGATGCAGGCAATTTTCAGCAAAAAACAAGAGTTACCCACTCTGGTTCCTGTGGTTCCTGTGTTCCCAGCTAAGGTCCCTGACAATGTGTCATTGGTAGCAAGAGCCACATGTTAGAAGTTTATATGGATATATAGTCAACTGTGAAAATGTTTATTAACCTTACACATAAGTGTGTCTTTACCTGAATCCAGCTAAATGTCTAAACATGCTTCTCCAAAAGTTGCGTGGCAACAGCTACTGATGTCACCGGGAGAGGCGCTCTAGTAACATGATGATTTTTGATAGTGTTCTGAGACCATGGGACCTGGTGCTTTGCTCACCATTCATACAAGCAAATCTTTCTCCTTGGGTAGTCCTATACAACAGGGAAACACCCAAAGCTAGAGCTTGAAGTGGAAGGTACATTTCATGACAGCTGAAGCCAGCATTGATAAAGTTGTTGTCCTATAAGGACAGGTTGAAGGAGTTGGAGCTGTTGCTGGATAAGAGAAGGCTCCAGGGAGACCATATAGTGGCCTTCCAGTACCTAAAGGAGCCCACAGGAAAGATGGGGAGGAACTCTTTACCAAGGAGTGGAATGATAGGAAGGGGGATAAGGATTTTAAACTGAAGGAGGTTAGAATTTGGATTAGATATTAGGAAGAAATTCTTTACTGTGAGGGTGGTGAAGGCACAGGAAATGGGTTGCCCAGAGAAGCTGTGGATGCCCCATCACTGGAATTGTTCAAGGCCAGGTTGGACGGGGCCACAAGAAGAAAGAAACACAAGAGAATAATCAGGATATAAAGGCAAGATGAAACCATTACTTTTTGGCCAACTTGATTTACTTCCTGGCGTTCTGCTGCAGAAGATGAGTCGGAGATCGCTCAGATGGATTTGAGATAATAGTTTATTGAATTCTGATCACTAAATTTAGGTATATAAAATATTTTGTAAGTTCAGACAGGTTTGTAGTCAATACTCTACTATTTACTACCTTAAAGTTGGTATGGGACACAATGATTTATCGTGTAAGCTTATTATATGTATCTTAAATGTTACACGCATGCAAAAAATGTCACTTACCAGCCCTTTGATGTCTGGCATCAGGTGAGGGATCTCTCAGCCTTGAGGGTGACATTGAGAGGCGTTGTGGTGGGAGAGGTCAAAGGATTCTGATGGCTGCAAATAGTTATAGCTTAAAGTGTTTGATTTGTAGTCAAATTTTTCCGTTGTGTTTTGGCTGCTTAGCAGCCCAGTCTCCTGTCAGACTTTTTCCTGAGGGGAGCTTGGTGATGTGTTCTCACTGATAGCCTCACACAATAGGATTAATTTTAATTAGCCCTAATAGCCGAGCACCTGCCTCGACCAAAGTTCAGTTAGTTCAAACAGGAGGCGTGCACCCGTCACACAGTCCCTTGGAGGGGTACGTTCACACTTTTTTATTGGTGTAGCAAACATTTCAATAAATACCGTTTGGTGCAAAGTTTAACTAATTCTCAGGACTCTCCAGTTAAGAAATACTGAGTGGGATTACTTAACTTCTTCCAGTTGTGCCTAATTTCAAGATTTCCTGACATATGCAAACTTGATTTTGAAATTGAGATTCTGAATTTAGATTTTATCTGGCAAGCTTATAATTACATGTGCCCATAGCTAAATGAAGTTGCATAAAATCATTTGGCAGAGTTACAAAATGTAATAGCCCATGATACCGTCTGTCACCTGCAAAGTGGATTATTGTTGCTTTGCTTCATTTTGCTGGGTTAAGCAAGTATTGAAGGGTATTGTCCCAGGAATGCAGTTTTTAACAAACATATGGTGTGAGCTCATTGGACATTTCTCTTGCTTTTTCATCTTTTGGAAGAAAGTCCCATCTGAAAATATTTTAAAAAATTATTATGGCAGGTTTCAGATTAGATTTTAATTCTCTGTCATAATGAAGGCAACAGAGACTTGAATGAAATGATGACAGATCCACAAGTGATGCCCCATCTGCTACACCATCATGTAGAATATTATTCCTCAAAGTTGAACTTCCAAGATAAAACAACCTTGCAATATAAAGGAAATTCAAGGCTATATTTTGTTAGAATTTTTGGTGGTAACAGGGAAAATTGAAATTAATTTACTGATGTTGAAAGCTTAAGGGGAGGCATGATTGAGTACTTACCTAGCCACTTAGTGTTTTTCTGCAGTAATTGTTGCTGGGATTTCAGTGGGATCTTTTTGATGTTGAAGCTATTTATTTATTTATTTGTTTAATTTCTTTTTGCTTAGAAGCATGTTCAAGCCAACTTGAGTAGTAAGCAAAGCTAGCTGGGCCCTTCCACCAGCCCAGGACTTTCAGTCCTTTTTCCATTTTATCCTTACTGACTAGTTGTGGACAATCCACTTCTTTTCCCTTTTCCTAAAGGGAAGAAAGGAGCGCAGTTATCTAGGGAAGGAGAGCTGGCAACAAAGCTTATATGGATATTGCATTGTTGTCTTCCAAAAAATCAGAACACAATTAGAACTATAGTAATTTGTTTTTTTCTTAGTTTCGAGAAAAAAAAATTAGAGGAAATGAGTTTTGGATTGACCACACACAACCGTTTTGAAAATTATTTTTTCATTAAATTTTGAGAAAGAAATGCTGCTAATTCATGGAAATCTTTTGTTTGACTCTAAAATATTTTACTTTATTCTATTTGGATGTTGTAGACAAAATTGTTTTTTCTTAAATTAAAGCCCAACTTGAAGTTTTATCATAAAAATGCTGAAAGTTCTGCATCTTGAAGGCAGTATAGTTTGTTCTTCATAATAAGTCTGTTGCATTAAACTCCACAAAAATTCAAAAATACTGCAGACCTGAATCTGAATACTTCAGTGAAAAATTGCATTCAGTTTTAATTTTCATCAAGTGTAGCAGTGAGTGATATTACCATATACTTTATGTATAAACTCCAAGTTTAAAGTAGTGTTCTGAATGGGATTTAAATTTTGATGAGAAGAGGGGGAAAACAAAGAGGAGATGAATACAGAAGAGTTCTTCCTCCTGTGAATATATTTTCAAGATTAGATGCATTAGATCTGTTCTTGAGAAACTTCAACCCCACTTTCTAGATGAAAATTTCTCCTGCAATTGTGAGAACTTTTTCAATAGCTTTGTAAGTTGTTTGGTTTTATATAAAAGAAAGTCCAGTATTTACCAGCTAAGTTGTTCAGCACTAGATGTGTAAATCTGTGCATTAGTTAGTAAACTGAGTGTTTTGATTTCAGAAGTGCTCAGTGTCTTCTTCACAGGGATTACTACCATTAAAATATTTTTTTTAATCATATATTGGCAGTATACTAAGAGAAATGGTTATTAATGAAGAAAAGTACAAGATTTCAGTCTTCACAGATGACATCAATAATAAATGGTATGTCTCCCTTTTAAGCTTATGTATTCTTTTTAATTTTTCACGCAAAATGTTTTTGTCAGGTTTGAAACTGATGTATGAAAAGTTATTATTCAATTCAGGGAAAAAAAGCACTATTCGATATTCAAAAATACCTTGGCCTCGTTTCGCCCTCATTAATGTGTGTAGAGAACCTTGACAATGTCTTTGGGATGCTCTGTCCTCAGCCCTCAGATACTTTGAGGGCTCAGCAGCTCTGGAGACACCAGCTGTATTGCAGCAGATCAGTAATTCTTGGTTGTTTTGGAAAATACACATCTCTCATGCAGTCTTTTTTTGAAGTGGAGAGAGTACTTTAATTCTATTAGTAGTCAGGTGCTGATGCATCAGGTGCTATAAAATTGAGATGGTAGATTCACTGGAGAGTGTCTGTCTACAAATGTGAGCACAGAGTTGCATTAGGGAAAACACCGAGGCTTTTTGCCTTTTTTCAATTTTCATTTTTATGTTATGCCACTCTGGATTATTCAAATCTCAACACCCATTATTAGAATTATGTTTAGCCATTTCTCCATTTAGAGTGCTTTTTCACTAGAATTATATCCTTGTGCAAGGGAACCAAGACAAATTACAATGTGTTTTCAAGATATGCTAACAACCTTCAGTGATGCTAAAATCTTTGCTTGGAACCGAGCCAGAAAGTTTTGATTGGAGGCAAATACTTGCTGATTCACTGGTAACTGTGTTACCTTTTTTTATACACCTACATGAGTCCACATGGGATCTAATTGATTTTCTTAGGATTATATTTAGCAGTTGATTGCAGATGGTTTTTACAGACAGCAGGAAGGAGAATAAGAAAACTTTCTCTTTTATGTAGAATTATATTGAAAATTTTAAGGTGCAAATACATTTATTTAGAAGGGACTGTTACCCTGAAAAGATTTCTTGCATTAACAGCGCGTACTTTTGATTATATTATGTTATTCTTATGTTCTTTGTTCCTACCCATTTGTTTATATTCAGTTACTGTTCATTGTCTTATTTTTTCATTTTTAAATCCTTTGAAACACAAACCATATTTTTGTCCTTGAGTCACAGTAAAGTTATGACACTGTCACACCCTGGCACTCCTAAACACTAGCACGAGACACCTTTATTCTCATGTATTTCAACATTTGATATGTCTCATTGCTGGTGTGGTGTATAAATCCTTTTAAGCCACGCTCTGTAGGACATTGAAGTGCTCGTGGTCTTATCTGTGTTTCTTTTCTCATGGGCAGAAGCATTGCTTGGAGTAAGACTTGTGGATTTTTTTATTTATGTAAAACTTGTATTCATTAATTTTGTTTGTGACTTGGAAGGGTGAAAGATAAAAAAATAAAATACTGTTTCCCTCCTCAAGGGGTGAAGAGGGGTGGTAACTGTGTGCTGGTGTGAGTACTGGTCTCCTTGCCAAGGCTTCACTTGCCTCTGTGAAACCTCTGCAATTCTTAATGCCATGATGTAAGCAGCCCTGGAAGCAGCAGGGTAAAATCAAAGAATTGTTCTTCTTTTAAGTAACAGTGGTATATATCTGTAGTGTGCCAGGTCATGTGAAATTTTTGGTGCATATGCCAACAACATCCCTTCATGAAAGGGAGTAACTTCCAAAACAGGCTGGTCTTTTTTGGGGGGACAGATAGACACATAGAGATGACAAATATGCACAGAATAGATCTCACTGGAAAAGTCAGCCTTTTTGCAGAGATACACCATATTGTGGTGTATCAAGGATGCTAAAGTGTTTTACATACATTTGGTAGAAATAGTAACATACGGAATATGAGGAAGCAAGAATTTTCTAATCGGTTTTTATTCAAAAATAGGAAAGAGTAAAGTTGTGTGAAAGAGTTTATATGACATGACTGGAGATTTCCACAGAGGTAATTGATCTTGGGATGCTCTGTTTCACAGCCTTTGCAATCTTCAAGTTGTTAGGTAGGTGAATATGAAGTGTAGGACCTGAGAGAAAGAAGAAATTCAACTTAACTTTCTATTCTTAACTTCCCTGGGCTATCTAGAAGCTTTTCAGCTGCTGGCACAAAATTGAACAGCCTGAAAACTTCTCCAAGTTATATCCTAAGGATGGGGATAGAGCAGCCTGCTCCGTGGGTTAGAGATAGCAATAATGCAAGGCTATCACGTTATTACACTTATTATTTCAGAAAAGTCCCCTACACAGAGTGACTACAAAGAAACACGGAGCTGGATTTCTGTGGTTCCCTGATGGCACAGCCTCTGGGCTGAGAAACAATGTAGAATGAGAAGAAAGCAGTAGAAACCCCACTTTTTTTTTTTTTTTGTGACCTCACAGTAACTTGGAGTGTGTTACAGTTTTTACTGCTAGAGGTAAGTAATCAAACTGCTTATCCTTTCCCACTTAGATTAATGAAACTGTCCTGTCAACAGGAATATATGAAGGAAAGAATCCTAAAAATAAATAAAATATAAGAGGGGAAGACAGATGGTTCACAGTTATCTTTCAGAGAGCTGCAGAGCCAGTATAAGAGACTTCTGAGGGCTAATCAGTACTGTCAAAGCACTGCTGATCTGATCTGCTCCTATCTTAGAGAAGGGGAGAGGCAAAGGGATTATTGATATTCCATTTCTTGCTTTCAGGATTTGAATTCTGAAATGCTTACACAAAGCAGAAATGAAACTCTTGCTACTGTGGAGTCCTGGCACTGTTTCATCAGTGTCATCTTCCCAAAGGGACAGTGAGGCAGACAGAAACCAAACACATCCTCCCTCTTCTCTGCCAGTTAAATAGAAATAGACACCTCCAGCAAACTCCTTAACGTGCAGTTTTCTCTTTTTATTTTTCTTTTTCCTTAAAGCCATGCCAGTCCTGCAACATAAAACCAAGAGGGCAGGAGAAAATTTCACTCGGTGTCATGCCAGGATGAGCAGAACAGAACAGAGTAAGTGACAAGTAAGTCTCCAGCTCTGTTGCAATTTTGGTGCAGCAACTCAGTTGTCGTATAAATCCAGCTGCTGCAAAAGTCAAAACGTTGTTGTCTTGTCCTTGAAAATGCTGACTGAAAGAGAACATGTTTTCCCTCTGAGTCTGAATTTGTGCTTTATTACCTTCATTATTTTCTTCATTATTTTTGTTTGCAAACTGAACAGTGGGGGAAACAAAAAGTACTCACCATATGGGTTTGGTTTTTTTCCTTAAAAGAAACAGGACATTAAATGCCATTGCCATTTCCTCAGACATTCAGCTGCAAAGCATTTACAGAAAGCTGTTACACTTTCTGCTGTTATGTATTTGTTCCAGTTGTTCAGTTCACACTAAAAGAAAATAAAGATGGGAAAAATACATTAACTCAGCTCTCCCCAGGATCAAAACCTGGTTTTGAAATCAAAATTTCAAATATAGAGTCACATTCTTTCTTGTTATTTTCTGGATTTGTACATGTGTTTTCATCCCATGAGGGTCTTGCTTTTATTATGTTTTATGTGAATCTTAAGCTTTAGGATCTTAAGGTGCTATAGCATTTTCCCTCTATCTGTCAAGAAAGCTTTTAAATTAAACTGAAGATTTTTTGTAGGTCATTGTGACCTTTATATTTTTGCATTACACAGGCTATTAACTGCGGGAATGAAAGCTACAGTTCACAAATATGTTTACAACCATATAAATGAGGATGTGCATTAAACTCCAGGGCCTGGGAACCATAAGTAATGAACGTTATTTGTACCTTGACAAAGCAAAAAAGCATGATTAAGGATAATTGTAGGTAACTGTCATCATGAGAGAAATGTTTATGCAGTCAGAAGTACCAAACAGCATTTTAGCAGTTTCTCTAAAGGGAACAGTAAGGAACTAATGGATGCCAGTACATGCCTTGAAAACAATTTGATTTAAAGGTTTTCCCATTTTTTTTCTTCTTCATAAATTTAGAAAAATAGGGATTGTAATAATTGTTGGTTTTAATGACTCAGAAATTTTCACTCTCACCTGTGGAATCACAAAACTTCTTTTGTTTGAAAAAGTTAAACTTGAAAAGCATTTCCTCGTTAGGTTCTTGATGGTGCCTTTTCTGCTCAGACCAGCAAAGCATCTTACTGAAATGCAAGTTAGTCTTATGGCTAATTTTGTTTTCATAACAAGGATATTTCTGCCTATTTTGGTGCCAGATAGAAGTTTGAAAAGTAAATCCATCTTAATTTTTATTTAAGAGAAGCATTCTGCTTGTGTTTATGTGTATATATATATAAAACAATTTATTTTAAACACCAAGTATAATTTGGGGGAAAACTTATTTATGCTTCTGTATTATGGGTACTGGCCATACTGTAAACCCATTTGTGAGGATAAAGTATCTGAGATGGGAAAATAAATATCTTGGGCACCAGAAAAAAGTCTTGGTGATAACATAGGAAGTGAAATCTTTGAGGCAAAACTCTGCATTTTGTAGGACACAAAATGCAGTAGGGCAGGAATTTCCCTCAATTTGAAGGAGTAAGAGTGCAGTCCCAGGCTCTTGTGTCAACACCTCCAAGGAAACGTACTGGAAATTGCCAAGTGCAGAATTCTCCCCAGAATGAGAGGTCCAAGGAGATGGTTGAATTTGCCCTCCCTAGGTAGGTCCAACAAATGTGTCTGTAGACTAGTATTTTCTATAAATTAGATTTAAGATTAGATGGTTTGCAAACTTCTCTGGAAGGCTTTGGTCCTAGCTGCAAACTCTGGAAAGCCTAATTTTGTCTATCTGTGAGGAATCTCTGGAATCCTACATGCTTGAAGGACAGGAGTGAGGACAAGAAAAATGCTTTTGTGAACTTAAAATCCCCCAAAAGGCCTTGTCAGTGTTCATTAGTTTGCTATTGGAAGTGAAAAGGTTTGTATTCTGAAGGAAGTGAGACTAGACTATTTCAGCAGCTACTTATGGGTTTATAATCCATAAAAAGAGAGAAAAATAGATTTGTGAGTCATGGTAAGTGAGGATTGAGATGCTAGCTCCAAACTGTCATTGTGCAACATGCCTGGCCATAATATTTTGTTTTGAACGATGTGATGTTTACTTGCATTTTTATTTATGATTTTTTCTAGATTTGTCAGCACATTGATTTTCATGACTTCTTATACAAAATAAGACACCTTAATGGCATTTATAGTTATTTCACACTAAATGCATATTTCAGGATCCTGACAGATAGTGGTCATGATTTTTGATGTTTCAGCGGAAGAGCAGCAGCACGTACCTAACAAAGCAATGGATTAGTTTATGCAATTTGGATTCTCACAGTTCTCCCGCTGCCTTCCGTTGAACTAACTTTTTGTAGGAGTGAAATACGAATCTCATTTTGGTTTTATGCTGAGCTACACTTCAAAGCCAGAGAAAACTCAGTGGTCTTGGGATGAAAATTATTCCCAGAAGACAATGGAGGAAAAAGTTCTGGAGAAAAATTACAACCCCACAGGCAGAAAGAGTGGTCTATCCAATGAGCATTATAAGGAGTACTGTGTGAAAAAAAAAAAACAAAACAAAACAAAAAACACAAACCCCTTGGGTGATAATTAAATGCAGCTTAAACTCCTACAAACCTTGATCAAAATCCATCAGTGGGATCAGACTCCCATTACTGAACAGTACAAGATGAGCTCTTGCTGATGCTAGAGATTAACAGTTCCTTATTAGCAAGTCCAGTAGTGGTGCTGACTGGAAAGCCACCTCTTAAACTGGTTATACTGCTTCTATTTTCAAGCAGATTATATGTGAAGGCTGAGTTTTATGCCGTGCATGCTAATAGATTTTTATGGTTAGAGTGGTAGGCTTTAGTGCTGTGCTTTGTCCCGAGAAACTGCAGAAGACTTAATTTTGACTGGAATTATTTTTTCCTGATCAAGAACTCGATATTGATGTACAGAACACACCTTTTCCATCTGAATGGTGCCTATTTGAAAGTGAAGCTGTGTGTTCAAATTAACTAAAATTTATGAGATACAAGCACCTGCTGTATTTGCTACCAGCCGAATTCTGAAAACTGGCCAAGTTTGAGGGTGTATTTTTTTATTTGTTGTTTCTCTCACCTGTAATTGAGAGGGCTGGAAGTTCACAGTGGGGGAAGAAGAATCTGCCGCAGAAATCTCTTCAGCAGGTGATACAGGTGCAAACACTAATTAGGCCACAGATGAATAAGCCTGGGGTTTTTGTGCCATCCGTATTGGCATTGCCAGTACTTTGCTGCAGTTCTTCACAGTGGCTCTGCACGAGAGCGTGATTGAAAAGGTTTATTCGGGGAAGCGCCAAGGTGCGCTGGCAGAGCCGCGGCGGGCTTGGAAGCCTGCGTGGTATTTGCCAGCCTGTCCCTCTCCCCAACATGCTAATGCCTGGCTATGTTTTCCCAGGGAGGTTGAAATTTCTGGGACTGCTAGTCTGTGGGATGCTATCTTTCTGTGTGAAAAGTTACTCATCTCGTATGCAGTGTCTCTTGGAAAAAAAAACAACACCAAAAATCAAAAAAACCCCACCAAAACAAAAACCAACCTGAAAGGCCTAGAGAAAAGAAGTGGAGAAAGAAGTGGAGTAAGACAAGGGAAAATAATCCCTCTAAAGCTCTTTGCGGTCTGCTCCTTCCCCAGCCTGCCAAGGCATGATAAGGTGTACATTAAAAGCAGACTGGTGCATCCCAGGTAACTTTGAAAAGCATTGCCTTCACAGCCAGTTCTTTCTACATTCTCACTAGGTTTTTACTCCTTTCTGTATTTCTCTTTCTTTCTCTTTTTCTTGCTAGTTAAGGTTCGCTACGTGCTCTTTCTCACCTTGAAATTGTACTTGCAACACCATTTTTGATTGCAGTGAAACAGTGCTAGCTGCCAGTTACGGGAGTGTCACTTTGAAAACCATATTCTCAAAGACTAAGGAGATTTGCATATACAATTAGGTACATTAGGATGAGTTGCGCTATAGACAATGCTTCATGAATTGGTGAGTGAAACCAGACTTCAACGCAAAGCCCCCAGCTTGCATGGTGAGACTGCTAAATTGAAATATATTACTAGTAAGACCATCCGTGTCAACCTATGTCAGTGAGTGAAAATGTTTTCTTTTAAAAATAGTATTCTGTTCTCAAGCCATGAAAACGTTACAGCAGACAGACGTGTTGTATATTGTCTTGCACAGAGAGCAAACAATGCAAAGGCCTTATTTTGCGTTGGGAATAACAGGGTTTTCTTAAACAGCAGCCATAATATAGCTCTCTTCTCCTTTCCTTTAAATGTACCCTCACAAAAATAATTCTGGAAATGTTCTTTGTATTTACATACGGTTATCTATGAGTAGGAAAGCATCCATTAATCAGAAAAAAAGTTCATTTTGTACGTACCTGCTATTTAGCTATATAGAATATTTTTAAAATATTCAGAAAATGTGAAATATCATCAGGAAGCTCACTAAACAGAGTATGTCTTTAGTACTTCCAGAGTGCCCCTTGAACTTTCTAGAGAAGATAAATTAACCAGTAGATATTTATGGACTATATTTCATTCATTCACGTAGAGTAATTGATCAATGATCTCAACCATGAAAACTAAAGAATTTAATTAAAGTTAGCAGTGTTAAAGTGAGATCATACCTGACAGATGAAAAATTAGCCATCACTGAAATGACCAGGAGAAACAGTTTGCATTAAAAAATACAGTGAAAAGAAAGAATTAAATCTTACTCCTACCAAAAAAATTCAGAACTTTTAACCTTTAATTCTTACTCTTGGAACATAGGTCCCATTTGGTGCTCGTTTCTGAGTCCTGAATAACAGTCTACAAAAAAACCTCAAACCCCAAATAACCCAAACAAAAGCCCCACATCAAATCTCTGATTTTTGCAGATAATAAAATATTTTCTTTTGTAAAGATTACTTTTTTGTTGTTTTTGAGTAGTCTGATTCACTTTCAAATTTTGCGAGGCAGAGAGGTAAGGTGTTGTTTTAAGATGTTGTCTTTTGATATGTTCGTACATCCCAATCCCTTACGTATTTAAAATAATGTTACACTACATACAGGAGAACTTCCACTGACTTTATGGCTGATACCCGCAGGGAAACCATAAGTGGCTGGGGTTAGGAGCTGCATGCTAACAAGCAGGACTGTTACTGTTTATATGCCTGCAGTGTCGAAAAGGTGCTGAGGTGGGTGACGTGGCCGTTCCGATTATTTTATTCAATCCAATGAAATCTGAAATGCTGCTGCCAGCTCAGCAGCTTTCTGAAAGATTTATACATGTCTTAGTTTCTTTTATTGCTTCAGGTTTACCTAATTTAAATCCTTAAGTCAAAACTCAGATATATGCTAGGTATTTTCATCTCTTTGCAATATATATATTATGAATTGATTATGACATTTGCAGCTTCAAAGGTGACTGTTGTCTGCTTTCAGTCTTCCGCTGTCTTTCTTTCAACCTTATAACCTTTTGATGTTTATGACTTCATTTTGAAATACTCTCTTTGCCTAAGAAGTAGAGCACAGATAAATCATGCAAACTTAGTCCTGTGATCTGGTGGGACTGAGAATTTTCTGTAAAAAATACGGAAAATACAGATTCTGGAAAATATATGTAGATCAAAAGGAAACATTTTGGGAAATATGCTGGTAGCCCCAAATTCCACTTGAAGTGGGGAAGAAATTTAGACTAGAACTTGATTTTAGTCCATCCTGGCCCTCACTGGAAACTCTGTTGCTTTAAAACTGATTTTAATTTGAAATTAAAATTCACATTTTTTACTTTGCTGAAACAAAGTGTTTCTGCCAACTTTTTAAATTGACTTCAACAAGGAGTCTCATTGGAAAGGAGTATTAAAGGACTACATCAAACACAACAGTAAAATATACCAGCCATGGTTGCATGATGTTCTGATGGTTGTTTAATGAAATGAGAAGTATATGATATTGCTCCATGCTTTATATTTTGCTTCGTCAAAGGTGAAATAATTCACAATGTTGAATGTTCTCTGAGTTTACAGTCAACTGAGCACTGAAATATTCTGTGGGGAGTCACTGAGTAATGGTACCATTCAATATTTGGAGGCATGCAGAGCCCCAGTGAGCTCCATAGACCTCCACTTAGATGTAAACGTTTTCCTGAGGAGATCTGTCTGCTAAATTGTCGTTGTCCTCTGAAAAGATCCATCTTATTTTATTCAGTTTGCTTCTGGGGTAAAACTGCCCTGTAATTTCCATGACCAACTGAACTGATTGTGTAGAGGTAAGGGTCTACACTCAACACATGAATTATACCTGCTGCTGCTATCTGATGGGGAGGATGATTTTTCTGTTGTACTAGGCAGAGGCTGAAGGCACTGTATATGCAACTTTTGCAATATTTTTTCCCCAAGATAAACATCAGTACATATAAGTTATTTCCACCCTAGCCCCTGAGCTGAACATCTGAAAGTCCCTCTACCTGTTGTATCTGCAATTCATTACCCAGTAGTTTTCGCACCCATAGGGTTCTTCAAAATGAGGGAAAGAAAAGCCATTAATAGTGCAATGACATACTCAGCAGCTCTTCATAAGCAAAGCTCTTTACATAGATGGAAATTTCTTGACACACCTGTTAGCTACTGTCAGATACAGGATGAGAAATTGCCATGGGCTATTAAAATGTATTTATTAACTTTTGTGGCCCTGTTATGCATAATTATGATGACATAAGTATCAATTAAAAGTGTAGCCATTTTAATTGCATTAGTTCCATTTGAAGGTAATGTCTGCTCTGTGGTGGATAGAACAGATAATTCTTTATCTTCCTATGGATGGAGGTACGGTTTTCCATTCCAAGATGTATTTCCCAGTATTTCAAAACTTCATTTCAGGACAGGATTTTCCATGCTTGTAAGAACTCAAAAACACGATTATTTTTTTTTAATTATTGGAACATATGTCACTTTGAATTAAACATCATGTAACACGCTAACTTTGGAAAAACTGAATATCCAAATCATTAGTTAGAATAAGCTTCCACTGGACCCAAGGTATAGCTCAGATACCATTTTCTGCACCTCAGTGACACTGAAAAGCCAAAACTAGACGTAAAAAGGCAGGTATTATTTTTTTTCCATATAAAAAGTGAAGATGTTCTTCTTTACACACAGGCTGCTTTTGTTTCCAGTTACAGAGAGCAAGACGGAGCAAAAAGTGTTTTTGGAACAGAAGTCTGTTTCTCTAACCCTGGGGTGGGATGGTGCTCCGGCATAAAGCAGCAGAGGAGTACAAGAAGTGCTCAGAAATTCAGAGTCTCGGATATAGGAAACCTATCTCTTGTTTGATTATTTTTAACTTACAAGTGTTTAAAGAAAAGCATGCATCTTACTTCTTTATTAGGGAAAAAAAAAATGCCTGTACGTTTGGGTTTGGATTTTTTTAAATAATACACAGAATTTACAAAACCCCCAATGTACAAGTATAGTTCTGGGGGTGAAAATCCAGAATCGACCCCCTAGAGAGCCAGGGCCTGTGCAGCTCTGCCAGTCTCACACCAGATAGTCAAACCTGGAGGCAGTACCCAGTGACAGGCAGTAACGGCCTCAAAGGCAGCAGAGGCAGAGGGATGTGTGGACGACAGTCAGACCCAAGTCAGAAATGCTCTTTTGCTTATGAAAGCTTTCTGAAAGAGCTTCTGCTGCAGCCAGTTTTATTCTCTATTACTACAAAGCAAGTAAGCCATGTATGAAGAAACACCTACAGCTGGTATTGTTTTTATTGAGGTAGAAAAAGGAAATTAGCTGCTAATAAGCTCATTCTATTTTGAAGGTGTTTGCTGCAACTTCCTACAGTTATAAAGTTTTAAGCTGAACAGGGTCCAAGCAAAATGAATGGAGCCATGTTTCTGCAGGTGAGGGACATCACTTGTTTTTTTTCTACTATTCTGCTACAAGAAATTGGAAGGGCTTCTCGAGGTTGCCCTGGCAGCATAGAGATGGTGAGAGAGGGATGTCACTTTTCGTAGGAGCCACCGGAGCCATGTGCAGTAACACACCTCAGAAATAAGATGGGCTGTGCAGGAAAGGATGAGGAATCATAACCATTTAATAAGAAGTAGCTGGTTGAACACCTATCTGGTATTAATAAATACATGTCATGAAAACAGTGCTGTTTGGCTAATAAATTGAAATGTTTGATAGATCAAAAAAGATGGTAACTCAGGTAAAATCAAGATAAAAGAAAATGGTCTTCCAAAATGATGTGGCTAGGAAAGAATTGGGCTGCACGATGCTTCTCATGTAACATCTACTAGAGGTAATTGGAACCCAAAGGTTTGCTGTAAATTTTATCTTATCTAGAAATCAGCACGTCGCTTGCCAGATTGAATGGTAATTTGAAAGTAAAGCATAAAGCTGCAGCTAGTACAGGCAAGCACCTGGAAAAAGATGAGCTAAAAAGATAAATTGTTCAGGATAGGAAAAAGAAGGCACATGGACACAGTTGCAGTTGATACACACTTTTGGTGGCCTGCGGCCTGCAGCCAGCGCTGCTGTGAGAATAATTCGAGTGTTTCCTAGCACCACAATGCCACTGGAGGTAGTCTGAGAAATTCATTTTCAGAAATGGTCTGCCATTTATTTCTGGGACTTTTCTTTAATAATGTATATTTGAATATATCATTGGTTAAATCTCACCCTGCATCAGGTGAGTTGGCAAGTGCATTTTAGACACTGGAAGAAGCTAATGCAAAAAGTATAGGAGCTTACTAACATATTGCAATAAGGAGATTACTTTCTGCATACATTCTTACTGCATGGACTTCTCAAGAATTAATTTACCAAAAATCTCTGAGGTGGGGGGAAGATATAAAAAATATAGAAAAATATAGCTCTCTTTCTTGCATAGAAGAATATATTATTATATTTAATAAATATTA
>JAOQGH010000040.1:61224707-61282823 GCA_025769975.1 Gallinago jamesoni | reverse complement strand
TAGCTCTCTTTCTTACATAGAAGAATATATTATTATATTTAATAAATATTAATAAGTAAATAGTATTATTATATTACAGAAAATTTCTGAGCTGGGGAGAAACTATAAAAAATATAGAAAAATATAGCTCTCTTTTGCATAGAAGAATATATTATTATATTTAATAAATATTAATAAATAAGTATTATTAATATATTACCAAAAATTTCTGAGGTGGGGGAAGCTACAAAAAATATAGAAAAATATAGCTCTCTTTCATGCATAGAAGAATATATTATTAAGCAATTATAAACAATGGACTTAATAAACAAAGAAATAACAAAGAGATATTTTGATTGTTATGTGATAAACATTTATAGTGATTACCAGTTATGTCACCTGAGATATGTAAAAATGATTAGTATACACTGGTCGAGAAAAGGGATAATAAAAATGAAAAGAAGATAACAGGAGTTTATCTGCTTCTCTGTTTCTATCTTCTCTTACTAAGGAAGAGCAATTAATAATTTGGGCATGCTTTTCTCTGCAAGACACATGGTACCAATCATCTATAGCAAATTGAAAGCTCAATTTGTGGGTTTTATCTTTATTCTCTAATGCTGCTCTTATTTAAGAAATTACTAGTGCACTGAGTAAAAAATGGGGTACATTAAAGCATTAGAAAGCATGAGGGTAATATATAGATTTCCCAACTGCGGGTCAGCTTTGGGAATGGCAGAAATCAGGGTTATAACTTTTGAGTTAATGTTTGAGTTATACTTACAAAGAGGAAGATTTTAATGAGTGGACTTTTAAGGGGGAAAGTTGTGCGCTACAACTAGGGAGTCCGGATATTGGGTAGATTAAATATCATCCTTTTTCTTCAGAACAAATATTACTGTTTCTTAAACAGCAGTGCATAGCGCCTGCAGGAAACAAATCTGAGACTTTTTTGAGTGTTTCCTTTAGTGCGTTAGATAAAATGCAGACACATGTAGCTCATGACTTCCAGCACAACTCCAGCTGATTTTAACAAACAGTCTTTTTTTCTCTTCAGGAAACAAGCAAATCTCTTTAAATTTATCCATCTGGTGATTGTTGTCTCAGCCAACAACAAATTGTTGTTCATCAAAAATTTGAGAACCAGCGAGTAATTTAAAATAATCCTGAGAATACAATAGGGATGGAAAGAGTGAAAGCTGATATACTATATGAAATGGGTTATTTTTGTATGGAGCATGACTGTGTCTGGAGTATTTCCCATAATTTAGGTTTGGCTGTGAATTCTCATTGTTTCGTCAGGGTTATCCCATGCAGTGAATTGCAAGCAGATGGGAAAGCACTGAGCGATGCAAGGTGAGAGAGATGTTTAGGGAGCCTCGCATGACACCTTAAAAACAGTGTACTCAACTGAAATATCAAGTCAGGAGAAAAATAATGAGATATAATGAGTTATAATAATAACAAAAAATGACATTTTGTTTCCTATGATACAAATGCTCTGGGTTAGTGGGGATTTTCAACGCCCAACGTCAGTTTTAGGGCATGTCCACATATCCGATGTCTGTAACTTGCTGACTTTGTACATGTTTTGCAGATGTTTAGCTCATATCTATTTTTTAAAAAGAAAGATAAACCCTTTTTCCTACTCATGAGATTTCCTAGGAAAAAATACCCAGAAGTGCATGTACTTTATAAACAACTTCTGATAGTTTTTCAAACCTCCTTAATATTCATAAGTGAAATTTCCTATAAAGTGATTGTCTAATTAAAGATCTCCTTTTATCAATTGTGCTTTACAATCCACTTGAGCTTTCAGAGTTTCAGTCAAGCACTTGAATTTTAAAACTCAGGGATTATTGCTTTGAGCAGCAAGGATCAAAGCAGTAATACCGTCATTAAATCTCATGGTACTTACTTGTCTCTCGTATTGTTGATAATCAGTATTTTAGTTCCTCATTTAAATTAGCCACTTCTAAACTGAAGATTACTACTCCTGTGGCTTCTTCTAAGGGGCTGGACTTTGGAGGGAGAGTGTGCTTTAAACACCTCATTTTGTAAGTGGTCATTAGCAGTAACCATTGGAAGATTATTGATTTCCTTGCAGTCTGGAAATGTATGGAGTGCTGTATAATTACAAGTCTTTGAACAGTGGAATGTGTCTAATATGATGTTTTATGGTGACTATTTAGTCACTTTTTTAATAGGATTGTTAGGCAGCTTGTGCATGGTTTTGTATGGAAGACTGAGAACATAGGGCTGAATTGGGGCTGAAACCTATTTGTAAGACCATGGTGCCTACTCCTATTCCTACCTAGGTGCCTACTCCTAGTCCTTGAGCAAAGGGCTCAAGGACTCCTGAGGAAGCATAGAGAAGGGAAGGCTTCTTCAGCTGTCTTCCAGCAGGCAATTAGTATCATCTCCAAGAACTTACTGGGTCAGATGTGGTTTCTGATGTGTTCAGTGATTGTTGAATGGACAAATCCCATTACCCTGTTGGTCCCTCAGCTGGCTGTAATAGCCCCTGTTGGGAAAACGTATCACAGATATTGCACCTGGCATGTGAAGAAGTTCTTTTGGATTGATTTGAACCCCACCTATACTTTCTTCACTCTATTCCTGTAGATTTTTGCTGGAGAAGACAGGGAAGAGCCTGCGTGTATATGTCACTCATGATTTGTAAACTGCCACTGGGGTAGTTATATCTTGCTCTTATTAATAGCTTTTCTCTGCCTCGCCTCCCCGCCCCCGCCCCCAAAAAGCAACATTACCTGTTAAAGGGACTTAATGAAATTGTGTGTTGATTCCAGGAATTGTGACTGAACACAAGTGGCGCTTGCCAGTTTCAGGAAGGCTTTCAATTTATTTGGACCTGGCTCTTCTGAGTGCTGATACTGAGAGATCTCATCATCTCATCCCCCAAAGGTTCGTTTACTGCTTCAAACCCAAATGAATCATAACCAATGCCAGAAAGGAGGAACCCTTGGATGGGAGGGCAGCAAGAGGAAAGCAAGTTCAATGGAAAGATGCAAGGGTGGAATATATTATTTTGCATGTTCAGTACACTGAGATATTTGACAAAGTGCATGTGGTCTAATACCCGGATAAACTTACTCTGCAGCTTTGAGATATAGGCCCTCTGTTAGGCTGAGCTGTGAGGTGGCAATATTACTTCTGTTGCTAAAGCTATTGCAGGCTTAATGTACAAATCTAGCCAAGTCCATCTGAATATGAAACATATTTCAAAATTATGTTTCTGTGTAAAGGACCTCTGACTAAATTAAGCTATTAGCAAATAGAAATAGCTAAAGGTAATGCAGAACTAGAAAATCTTGTGGTAAATTTCACTTTTCCTAACTTTATATTCTTGTCCTTTTCTGATTTTAATTCTGGATTCCAACCAGGTAGGTCAGATGGAAATCAGTCACTGCTTGACGCTTGACTTATGTGACTGCTAGTTTTACCTAAAGTCCCCAGAGGATGTTTTTACACCATCAAGTCATTATTTTTAATAGAAAACTGTTCTGGTGGATAGTGGAACTGTACTTCAGTTCCTTACTAGTGTTTCTGGAGAGTGATACTGACAGTGTTTGGAAAGTGCTGTGATACCCTCACAAAGCTACTGTGTAAATGAAAAAAAAAAAAAAAGCCAGTTGAAATATTTTTCTAGACAAAAACCCCTTTCTATATGTGTTGAATTTGGTTGTTAATTTTAAATATTTATCGTTATTTTTTCTGTGCCTGGATTATTACCTTTTTTCCCCATAAAATTATATGTAACTCTAAACTTCAATTTATTGTAACTGTATTTACCACATTTTTCTTGTGGACTGAATAGCTAAGGTAGAAGCTGTTGATTCTGTTTTTCAAGTATTCTGCTCATGTTAGGAATTTATCACCTTGATGCAACCAGTTTGTTATCCTTGCTACGTATAAACACCTTCTGCCACTACCAATGACTGTACTACACTGTAGTCTTTAAAGAGTTTTCAGTGTCTGCAACTGAGAGCTCAGATACCTCTGTTGCATCAGAAGCATTTTATAGTGACTAAAACTTCATGACTGTCAGGAACAAGAGAAAAATAATTAAGTAAATGAAATGTCAATTGTTGTTTTAGACATAAAATCAATCCTTCTTACAGGAAATTTCTTCCAAATTTTGGCCTTTGCAGCATAAAGCAATTATCAGTCTTCTGATCTTGATTTAGGCCGGTGCCTTGGGGAAGTCAATAGGTCAAATGTAGCTACTCATTTCATTGATGGGCCAAACCTAAGTGGAAGAGAGACATTCATTTCTGTTACAAAGCAAAACCCCCTGGTTTTGTGGAGGAGTTCTGGCCACTGAAGCGTTGAAAAGAAAGCTATAAGGAGGTGCATGGACCCTGAACCCTTTCTGCCTGGCAGTTCTGCTCAGCAGCTTCTGATAGCACTTGGCCATTAAGCAGAAACAGGAGTTCTGTGGGGTGGCTGAAAGGAAAGTAATCCATATGCTTATAATTCACAGGAGACCCTAGCAGAATCCGCAGAGTTAGAGGCTGTTATAGGTGGGAGTCTGGCCCATATACTGAAGCCAGATAAAGCTTGGAAGACGTAACTGAAAGAACTATTTTAATATTTTGCTGTATGCCCTGGCTCTGATTTTCTTATCGGTGAGTACTAGCCATTTTGAGGAGTGTTTGTAGAGAGCAAAAGCACTGAGAAGGAGGTATCAGTAGATATTTCAACAGCTAATCACACTCATCGTTTTTTTGCTCTATAGAGGAGATAATACTGCTGGTATGGGGTCTTGCTCGAATGGAAAGGCCGAAAAAGATGCATTTGGATAGCTGGCCTCTAAAAAGAATGGAAGGATGGACTTCTCCAGCATGGACTAGACCCCTTGTTGTATAGCTGTGAATAAAGCAGTCCAACATTTGCACTCTTAAGGTAAGAAATACCCTCACTTATAATTTTTAAAGCTTCTTTAAAGTTTTACATTTTCTTACAAAAAAAGCAAGTTTTTATGTCAGCTTGGATTTTATCAACACAAAAGCGATTGTTTTATTAAACTATTGAATCAGAAGAAATATGTAATGTGATTTGGTTAAGTGCATGCAACCGTTAATGGGTACCCAATGACTGCTGCACAAATTGGTAAAAATTTGTGCTAATGTACAAATATTTCATCCTTCTTACACTGGTTATTCTTCCTGATGAAGCATAGTCTCTGCAATATCCTTCAGGCTGTAATACATGCTGCAGGAGACCGGTCTTAGTCCTTACTATGGGGCTGGTTAGTAGAAGACCATTACTCCACTTGTTATATGCAATGGAGAGGTTATTACAGCTGTGGTCAACTTGTGCATATCAGTTTGGAGATCCCTGAATGCAAAGGCTGTGCTTATTCCTGTTCAGCTCAGAGATTTAGAAATTTCAGTTTTCTATCCTCTTTAGGCAGGCCAAGCTACAGTTTTGTTCTTAATTGAAAATTCTGACTGTGATTGATCTGCTATGGTAACAGACTTCTAGATAGACAATGCTAATTAAGGATTACCTGTTGTCTGCCTATAATTCACACTGCTGGATATTATAAATAAAACTTCTGTAGGAGCTCAGTTCTCTTCTGGCAGAAAAATGTTGTCTCAGCTGCTCTGCTTGCTGCCAGGCAGAAGGGACCTGACTGAGGACTTTGTGTTCCAGAGCTGTTCAACTGCCTAAAAGCTAGAACATGAAAGTTGTTGTTCCAACAGCCAAATGTGATAGGTTGCAATATATTCATGCAATAAGATGTGTGGAACATAATAAAAATATTTAGCCCATTAGAGAAGAGCGCTTAACTCCAGTAATTATCTTCTTGATTTCCTTCCCTGTTTCCGAGCGTAATGTATCTGCAGACAAAACTCATAGCGAATGGGGCCATAGCAAGGTTGGATGATGGATTTTGCCTATAAGAAGGGTGCTTGGCATGGAAAGAGGCTTTGTGCAGCTGCTGCTTATGATTAGGAGCTGGCAGTCTGCAGTGGCAGGCTGAGCTGGGCAGAGGGCCAAAGGGGTGTCCCACCTGCACCCCCTATGCCAAATGTCCAGGGCTTCACCTATCTCACTGTGTGCTGGGCCACAGCGCACAAAGGTACCCAGCCCTTTGGGGTAATGTCCCATCTACTTTGGTGGAAGTGAAGGCAGGTGTCCAAGCAGGATGAGCAATGCTTTGTCTGGCTCTTCTGCAAATCCTGCTCCACTCTGTCTTTAATCCATGACAGGAAAAAAAGCAGACTCATCAAGTATATAATACTTCCAATACACAAGAAAGATGTATTATGTAGTCAGTGACTGCTGGTTTACTTGTATTTTATAGGTTGTTTATGAACACAGATGCCCATAAGTACACACATTGTTATCAGGAATATAAATATTGAGTTTTCACAGAAACATTGGCCTGATTAATGGTGGAAATTTGAAAGAAAAGGCTCTGAAGTGCTCTTACAACAGCATGTTAATCTGTCCAAAGTAATGATAAAACCTTTAAACTAGTGTGCTGTAATTACAGCAATAAGTAATTAGTACATTTAAAGGGCAGAAGCAGTGCTGTGCCTGAATTCAGTGGAGGGTAGCCAGGCAACAACATAAAGTGGCATTTTGTGAGGCAAACGTGAGGAAACATGCTTTGTACTGAAATGTAACAGATGGACCAAACTGTCCAGGTACTTTTATTAAGAGAGTGTTGGGCTCTCCAAAGCTGGAACTGTCTGAAACAGACACATATGCAGCATCCATCAGATGTGTGACATGAGCATCTTCCTTTGGAAAAGGCTTCCAAGCTTTCTACATAGTTGATAAGGCAAAGGCAAAGTGGCTGGGCAGCTTCTGAAATGAGGGAATGGAGGGCTTTCATGGAAGGAGGGTGGACATATACTGCAGCCGCTAACAGGATGCTATTGAATAACCCATGACGTCCTTCTTCATTCTCTGGGTGCAGCATTTTGGCTGTCCACGCTACAGTTACTCATTGCTATGTTCTTTCATGGGTGGGTGGACTGAAACAACGACCCTCTGCCAAACCCAATAAACTGTTTTTACAAGAAAGCTGGGTGTAATTCAAGAAGGGAAGAGTCTCCCACAGGAAGGCCGGTGAGCCTGTGCCGTGCCTGGCTTGCCCCCTTCCCAGGTGCTACCTCTGCTGCTCTTCTGTCCTCAAGCACCTCCTTGCCCTCAACACCATGCCCAACAGCTTGCTCAAGGTACCCCTGTCTTTGTGCTGCAAAGACCCCATTCCTTGAAAGCTGCAACACTTGCCATAGCTCGTTTTAGAAATTTTGAGCTGAGAGAGAAAAGAAAAAAAAAAACTGGGACTGATCTTTAGGAAGGGTGTTTTTTTGTATTGCGGGCATAGACAGTAATAGGTTTCTTTTAAACGTTGTTTTGGTTTTATGTGCACAGTGAAATCGTTGATGAATGATCTTTGCTTTTTGTGGTTCAAGAATGGAATGTGAAAGAATAAAAATCCATCTAGCACCTTTCATATAGCAGTTTAAAAGATCCTTATAAATGTGAGTTAGACCTCAGGATTTGTCTTTTTTAAGTAGTATAATGTCACCTCCTGTTCAGACAGCGAGAAAGACCATCTGATTCCATTTTTCAAACCTGTGAACGTACAATTAGATTCTCATATCCAGTGCAAATGAGAGTTGTTCAGAGCACTGAAAATAGAGACAGATTTTCCCCTTGTCCTATCATTGACCAAAACCAGAGCTTGGAGAGTGTTGTTTTGACTTCGGATCTCCTGCTCTGGATATTTAGATCACATAGAATTGATCTGACATGCATTGCTACAGCTGTAATACAAAGGGGACTTTAAGAAGGATAAGCACTTTGTAAGTCTAAGTCTTTGGTATAAAAATGGGCAAAATCATTTTGGAAAGAGGTGAGGATAGAGAAGATATTTGGTTATTCATTTTCTTTGCAAGGAAAGAGTAGACTTGATTTATCTAAAGAGATCTGGTTTGGAAACCTTATTGTTAATTCCTCAGTTGTACTAAATGCCAAATACTGTATCTTTAGATTCACAATTCCAATATATCATTTGCTGGAAAAGAAAATACAAAAGCATATGGACAAGAAGAACACGGAGAAAGAATTTTAAATTGTTTTTTTATTTTTTAACAAGTTAGCTAGCTCTCAAAAGACAATGCTAGAAGGTTCTCTGGAGAGACTGTTATTCTATTCAAAAAGTTACTGCTCTAAATTCATGCATATAAACAAACACAGACTCTCATACTTTGTTTCTTGCAAAGAGTGTTGTTTCATAGCAATAATAACTGCATGATTTTGCCACTCTTATTACAGATTTAGAAGGGTGTGTTTTCTTTTCAAATGTATTTTCTTCATCATACAAACATTCTGTGAGATAATAAGGAGAGTATAGGATGAAAAGAAACTAAAAATATATTCATTTTGAGAACTTAGAGTAAGCTAGTTACAGGTGACTTTCATTACAATATCAGACAGTAAAAATTGACATCTATCAAAGTTAAAGGCAGAAATGAAATTTGAAAGACCACTCGTGTTATCTGCCTGGAAGTTACTTGAGGAAAAGAATGACTTGAAATATTTAGGAGCTAAATTCTGTTCATGCTGGTATGAAGATAAAAACTAAGGGCTGGTTAGTCAGAGAGGAAACAGTTTTTCAACTAATACATTGAGAACCAAAGTACAGTAAAAGCAGGCTCCCACAAGAGATGGGATGCATACAGGAGCAAGGACAAGGCAAATCACAGGCTTTTGCTGTGCTCCCTACAGGTGTGAGTCATGTTGGCTGTGTACGTGTCAGCAAGCAGGCAGGACCAAAAGGATCCTTCTGATGCCTGGCTTCTGCATCGCAGAAGATTTTTGGTTTTCCCTGCTCTAATCGTGTTCAAAGGATGCCTGTGAGGACCTGGGGTGTGCTAGATGCGCATCTTCCAGTTTAGTGACATCCAAAAGGAATCAAACCTAAGCTATGGAGAGGGAAAACCATGGCAAAGGAAGTAAAATCAGAGATTTGTTTCCATGCAAGCTTCTGATCTGAGCTGCAATGCTGATGTAAGCGTATTTATTATGTCTATGCAGCTATTTCTGCCAAGAATGGAAGGAAGTTACCTGTGCACACTGTATAGAGATTGGAATAAGTGTCTGATGCTTGGTTAGTCAGAAGGGGAACAGTTTTTCCAAAAGAAAGCAAACCTGGCTGAGTCATCACCTCTGAGAACAGAAGGATTAGTGAAGCAGAAGCAAAAGAGAAAGCATGGAGTACTGTGGAAGATTAATGGGGACCATTGCTATGTTTCACTTTTGTGATCTTGCCTCTTCAGCAAAAATTTAGAAAGCTGCTGTGATCATTTTTAGTCAGTTCAAACTTGTAAGAACAAGGAGGACATCTGAATCCATATTTTCACCTACAAGTTTATTATACCCAATAGGCTTACGGTGATGGAGCCAGGAAAGAGCTTTGATCTGCTTCTTGACCACTGATCTTAGATGCTGCAAATTAGAATATCCATACTTAGAGTTTTTTTTATACAGTGGTTGAAATGGGTAAGATAAAAACATTTGTTTGTATTCCAGATCCTGATTTGTAAATGTATATTGTGCATATGCATCTCAGACAGATGCTTTCAATTGTTTTTTTAGAAGAGTTCAACAAAATGAAGTTCTGAGAATGTTTCCTAGACTGTTTCTAGATACTATTGTTGGATATATGGAATTTTCTAGAACTGTTTTCTAACATTTTGTTTTCAATTGTACAGGAGGTACAGAAGTGTCATCTTTCTAGCTTTTCTTCTGAGGTTTAATTTCTACTCAGAAATTAACTGTTCATTTCAAACTTGAAAATGTTCAATATTTTCAAGAACCCCTCGTGCACTTACAGAATACAAATAATATGAATGAAAATTCAACTCTAACTCATACCAAAAGGTATCATAAATCATGTTTTTAAAGATAAGTGTTAATTGAAAAGCGTCAGCCAGATTATTTCTCTGAACATTAGCACTGCATGTATCACAAGCAGCAGGCAGCTGTTGGATTATGAACAGGTTCTGATGTGGTTCAAAAATGTGTAAGGATGGGAGGACGGTGTTACCTGAGCACCATACGTTGGCGGGTTCGCTTTCATCTGGTGAGGGCAAGGCTTATTTTACTCTTTAGAGTGAGGCCCCCGTGCACTGCTGGTGCAGGGAGTACGCAGGAGGGACGGGGTCATGCATGGGAAGGCGCTGGACAGACACATAGGGATGTTCCACTGCAGATGTCTTTGAGTTGGTAATAACCATATTGATAATCAGGGCTGCCTTCATCTTAATAATTCATGCAGAGGTTGTCTTTGTTCCTGCTGAAGCCTGTGAAAAAGCTCCTTTTATCTACAGCTGTTGCTGTATTCCTTGTTGAGCGTCGGGTTTGATAGAGAAGATGCTCGATATGCTGGCTTTTCTGATTAAGCCCTTCCCAGGTCAGTTCCTTCCAGTTCCAGTTGGCTTTAGCTTTCTCATATGTAGACACTGTTATCTGCTTGAGTTTCCATGAGAGGGTTAGATGTTGGGGAAAAGAGAGAGAAAAAACTAGAATTCCTCACCAGCTGCATAGGTATGTGTGTACTTATGTGAAATGCACCAGGTGCAGTTTTGACCCATTCCTATAAAGCTTTGACCCCTTGCTTCCTGGTGTCAACCCATTGATTCCTCTGGGATTTTGAGTCAAATCACTTGGGCCCATGTCTCTGTAGAATTTATTTTATTTATATTTGCTATTAGATGTCATTGCATCTAGACGGTGCAGAGTCCAGCCTGAGCCTAAATCCAGCCTTGCTGTCACTCTGTAGTAGCAATCCATTGGAGTCCTGGTGGGGCAGCGAAGCCGAAATCAGGCAAGAATTTAAGCAAGTTCCTTATGTTTAAGGTTACCCTTAAGGATGGAGTCTTCACCTCAGAGAAATGGCTAGGTGTACCTTCTATCTCACCCCCGTCAGAGCATGATGTGACCCATCTTGCCTGTGGGGCTGGAGAGTCAGAGTCAGGTGAGGGTGGCTGGAGAAAACATCAAGTTTCGGGTCTTGGGAGCAATTAGTGCTTCAGGACACCAAGCTTGGACTCACTGTAAAGATCAAGGTGAAGGCTGCATGTGCTGTGCTGGTATGCAGCTTATGAAGGTGTTCCAGCTTATGTGTGCTGTATGTTATGTTCATTTATGGCTATTTGGGCTGCTGATGGAAACCATATTTTAAGAATCAAGCAGAAGTGAGCAGAGTTAATGTGGAGATTTCAGCTTTGCTCTACTCTGTTCTGCGTTCCAAGTACTCAGGTTTTCCATCCTTTGTATTACAGGAACATGAGATTCTTTCAGATAGAGTATAGGTAAAACCTGAAGTTGAAGGCCATAACGGACAGGGTTGCTGGGATGAAGCTTATTCTGTGGGAAAGGGACTCACCAGTTTTTAATTTTCATTTTAGTAATATATACATACAATAATACATACATATATGGGTGCCCTACTTATGGTGTATTTGAGTTGCTGTGTTAAAGATTGTTTTATTTGAAACTCATAACTGGCTGAAGAAAGTCCAGTTTTATTTTAGCCTAGTGAAAATCCTTTACATTTATATTCTGGCTATATTTACATAAAATATGAACAAATATATCCTAATGAATGACTATTCACCAAGGTTTCCAATTTCATGGGTTTTTTTATTCCCTGAGTATTTTGTACATATTTTTAGCACACAAATATTTTGGGATCTCTGCATTCTTCTTGCCAGTGTTTTTTTTCTTGTGCAGAGAGACCATTTATCGACTTTGTACCTGCAGTCCTTTTTGTGGAAACACTCTTTCTTTCTCCCTGAGTATTAAGAACAAATCAATAAAAAGTGAAAGCTTACAAATATTCCCAAGCTGCATGTAAAACAAATGGGATTTTTAAATGCTGAGTTGATATCCCTTCCCGCCATGCTTCTGAATGAGATATAAAACTGAGGTCCTGACCGCGTGCAGTCATTTAACAGATCCCATGGCACTTTTTTCAAGACTAGAGGTGAAAGCTGTAATGTCATGGCTTAATTTCACTCGGATAATTACATTCTACCTACTTTAAAATTCCTCACTGGTTTCTGTTAGAAAAGATATTCCTCATTTTTCTCCTAAATTGTTGTGTTGTGCATTGCTAAAAGGTTTTTGCCCTTTACCCCAGTAGAAATGCTTGTTCCCGGACATTTCGGTAATGACTGTAGCAATCATTATATATCTGATTTGCAATAAAATTTCCTAAAGCTTCTCAAATGCCAAGAAATTGTGGAAATATAGCAGATACTCTCCTCTGCCCCTTATAGACCCTACGGTGCACCTCATTGTCCCATGTTTTGGAAAAGTGATTAGAAAGTGGAAGCATAGAAGCAGCAGATGAAATATATTTATTATAAAATATTCCTGGTATTATAGCTAGCTTGTGGGTGGCATTTGTTGCTCAGGTGTGTGGACAGCAGCTACATGTCCTTGCAGCAGAAACTAATTTAAGATTACAGGGCTAAAACTAGTAAAATTATCTTAATTTTTTTAATCCCACCTGAGAGCATTCTTCTGAATATGTTGGCACTGTATCTCATGCGGGTGTAGCACAATTCTGCTGAAAGTTCCTGAGATCTTTGCCAATGTGATTTGAGTGAAAACATAATTTAGCTGAAGCCTGAGGACTGTGGGGGGACCCCTGGTGCAACAAGAATACCAGAGTATTTCTAAGCGGGGCTACGCTGTGTGAAGAACATGCTTTGTGAGCTGAGAAAATGAGGGGTGGAGATTCAATCTGGTACATTGCTTTTGGCCAAACAAGGAGGTAACTTGAAAAATCTGGAGGTTATGCATGCTGTTTTGGTGTTTTGAATCACCCTGTGTGAAGTTTAGCACCACGAGGAAGAAATCTATTTTAAGGTTAGTAGTCTTCCAGTTAAACATCTGAAGCGTGGTGGCATGTTATAGTTTGATCTCTTCTAAAAGCTCACCAGAATGGATAAAGCCTGTTTTCCTCCCTCCTATATAATTCCCTGTCTCAGGCATTTGATTCTGCTACTTATCTCATAGTAGCTGTGGCACTTCTCTTATTTTTATCATGTCAAAATGCCATACCATGCTGGACCCTCTACCCCAGGAGCTGCCTCTGATGTGCAAAAGTGAATGCTCTGGGAAGGAAAAACAAAGCAGACATACCCCTCCCCAAACACGCCCCTCAATTTGTAAGTCCAAGGTTTTCTAAGCCAGAAGGGGCATCTGGGCATGTGATAACCCTCAGTGGTCAGGGAAGACTCATCCAGTTCTTCCTTGAATGATGGTAAGGCTTTATCACTCAGCACCCTGTGGAGAGGAGCCACTGTTTAGCTATGTACTGTGTGATAAACCACATCCTTCTGGTCGCTTTCAACCTGCCACCTGGTAGACACCAGGTAATACCCTCTGCTCCTTCTGCTGGAGGAGACAGTGAGTAGTTGTTTTGCTTTCCTCTCTCTGAAACTTATGTCTTCATCCAGGTCTGTCTTATCTCCTTTTCCTTACCTATTTTCCAGGCTGAAAACTTTAACCTTAATCATTCTTTGGACACAAGTTGTTCCTAATCTATGATCATCCTTGCTGCTCTTCTCTGAACTTTTTGTACATCTGCTCAGTCATTTTTGAGATGGGAGAGCCAAACCATATTATTCAGTGGTCAAAAGTTCTCTCTTTTGTTCTCTTTTCTTTCCTTGTAGTTCCAAAGACTTTATTTGCTCTTTGACTGCTGTTGAGCTCTGTGCTGATGTTTCCTGGAGTTATCTATCATAATCCCAAGATTGCTTTTCTGGTCAGCTCAAAGGCCATTATTTTCTTCCTGAAGTTAGGATTGCTTTTTACCGTGTGTACCATATATTATTCTACACTGCATTTTATCTGCCTTTTGACACAAAGCTACTCAGTGTCATAAGGTCTTTCTAGAATTCTTTGCAGTCCAGTTTTATCTTTTCTACTCTGAATAGCTTTCTACCATCAACACATTTTGCCACCTTGCTATTCCGTGCATTTCTGTGGAATTACAGATATGTTAAACATCAGAGATCTTGATGCAGAAAACTGTGAAATGACACTGAAGATCACTCTCCATTGAAAAAATTATCTTATTCTCAGTTTTCTACCTGTTCACCAATTATTTTACTTGTTTTCCTTTTTATGCAAGGGGTATTTAAGTATCTCCAGAGTTTATAGTAAAGGGCTTTGTTGGGAGTCATTGAAAATGCAAATGGATTGTATCAACTGGATGTGCCCACATGAAAACCTTACTCCTTACAACAGTGTAAAGCTTGATCTTTCCCTACAAGTGCTGATAACGTTTATCCAAGTGCTTCAGTTCATTATACGTATTCAAGAGTAACATGGTAAAAAAGAGAACCAAGAAAGTAAACCAGTAGCATTTTGCTGTGTTAGGAAGGTGAACCGACTTATCTCCTGAGCATCATACTGTTGGGTGTGTGTGATGTCCCAGCAGCAGCGAGCTGGTGCTTTGGTTAGGACACGAAACCAGCTGTGTGTGGTGGCAATGTGACTCCATGGGCAACAGCTGTGGCTTCTTTCTCAGGAGATGGGCATGGTGGCTGCTGGGATGGGCTAGTGTGTGGCCACTAGGGCTGGCTCATCTCACCATGCCTTTCTGATAGAAGGGGAGTTCTATCTGTTGATTATTTATTTTATTTTTTTTTTTCAGAAATAAAAGCCAATGTTTTAGTATGTAAAAGAGTAATATATGTGCTCTCAAAATTATGCCATTTCCCAGACATGGAAATACAAATCTGAGGGGGGTTTCCATGCCAATTCAGAGAAATTACTGGGGCTGAGGAAGCGTTTTGTGTGCAATATTTTGTGTGCACAAGTTCTCACAGGAGTGAGGTCCCAGGTGTTCTCCTTCCCCTGTCTTGCCTTGTCATCAGCAGACGTGGAGAAGGATTCACGTGGATTCACAGGTCCCTTTTAAACAGAGGTGTTCTGTCGGTCTCTTGTGGGACAACACCCTTTAAAGCTTGCCTTTTAAGTACCAGTCCCTGCAAGAACCTGGTAAGGGTTAAGTTCTTGGACTGGACTAATGGAGCTTCTAGATGTACCCCCGAGACTCCATTTAACTCCTCTGACAGATCTGGTTATTTATGGCTACTTAAAATTTATAATTGAATTTTTCAAAGTAAAAATTATTTAATTGTATTTTAAAGCATTCAAAAGAAAAAAGTACATTAAATTGTTTTTAAAAATGACTCACAACTATGTAACTGGAGCAACATACAGTGTAAGTTCTGTCACTGTTAAAATATACAGGAAAAAAAAGAGAGGGGTCATCTTTGCTTACTCAAAATGTCCTACTGACTTCAAACAACAAATTAAAATGTAAATTAAAGTCTTTCTTTTTTAATTTTTGGAGATGCAGAAAGACTGTGAAGATAAACTTCAAACATTCTGGTGACTGTCTTATTTTTCTCCTAGGGAACTTATGAACACCATTATAACGTGTGAGTCTAAGATAAAAAATACCTACTTGCTTCACTAGGCTATTGTACTTCAATTTTTGCTTAAAATCAAACACCTAAGTTAAGTAAATTTAGAGAACTTGAAAGTCTTCCAACTGCTATATTGTTCAAAGAGCAGATTGGGGATGGTTAGTAGATGGAGCCAAATTATTTTTACACAGTAAGTTAACTAATTGAAATCTAAGAGTACTTCATTACTTTGTTTTTTTACAAGAAAATGCATTTGTAGTTGCCTGTATTTGAATACAGCAAAAATGCTTTCATTTGAGTACAGCTGGTAAAGAGAATTGCTGTTGTAGAACGTATTTGTTTTTGTTTAATTTTTCTCCATCAAGTTTGAATACAGCTTGCAAAACAGGCATGAACAATTGCATAGGAGAATTCAGTTTAATGGAATGAAATGCTCTTTATTTCTAGGTCTTTATTTTGAGATTATGTATTTTGACCGATATGCCAAACAAGCCGCACTTGCAGGTCCTTATATCCGTGTTTCATCTTTCACATTATAGCTTGCAAATTCATTGCTTTGACTAGAGAAATGTATCTGTAATTTCCAGTTTTGCAAAGATTTACACCATGCAAGTCTCTGGATAAATTTTTAATTTTTTTTCATAAACCTGTTGACTAAACTGAAAAAAATTTCTATAAAGGCAAAACATATGGTAATTCGATATGTAAGGTGGTTGTGAAAGCAAGTGTATATAGGCACAAATATTTAAACCAAAATACTGGCTGTTGTCTTGTTTCTTTTTTTGTCTTAAAAGAAACAACAGTTTGCCCTGATTGAGTATGGTCAGAATGTCCCATAAGGTGGCATGAAACAGGGAAGGTTGCCACTCTTTGTCCCCTCTTGCATACTGGAATGGATAAGCTGCTTATGAGCCAAATCTGGTTGCCTTCTCCTACTATTCCAGTTAGGTATCTAATATTAAATATGATAAGCATCTGCTGGTCTTTTTATGAATGGAAGGCTTTAAGGTAGGCTGTGTATGAGCACTGAATTCAGCAAGGCAGGAGACACCTTGCAGCCCCGTGAGATTCAGAGCACTTTGCCAAACAGCTTTACCAGCTATTCTGCCGGTAGAATCATCCTGAAAAGGTGAGCCCCTGCTAGGCTGAGTAATGTACTTGGGTTGTTTATGAAGTGTCGGAAAGAAATGGCATCTCTGAGGCATTACACACCTTCCACTCCTGAAGTAATCAGACCTGCCAAAAGACATAAACCTTGGTTTGTCTCAGGCCTTTCTCTGTCTTCAGATGTGAAGTGTCTTTCTCTCATGATGCTACAGCACAAACTTACTATATATTCCTCAGTGCCTTTTGAGGAAATCGACTTTTTCCACATCACTATCTTGGTAGAAACGCATCTTCTCCTGTGACTGCCCACTTTGTTCACTGGTTTGTTGAGACTGTGGCAGAGCCCACAATTTCAGTTTTCCCCTTAGACATCTGGGCTACTTCAAGGGTTGACAGACCCATGTGAAATACAAAACTTAGATAGCATGTCAATCAACAATAATTTGGGTGGGATTTTTTTTCTGTCTTGCTGTCCCTTACGGTATATTCTCGGTGGTGTGCTCTGCCTGCAACATTTTCAACTGCTAATAACTTCTGGGAAGAACCTGTCATTCAATGTGCAAAACCTCATTCTTGAGCACAAAACAGTGGGCAGGTTCAAGTTGCTGATACATCTGCAGTTACTGGTAGCAGGCTGTGATTTCTTTTTGTTTCAGTAGTTTTGGATTTGCATAATATTAGAATATTTTCATAATATTAGAATATTTTCATTTAATGAGTGTGCCTATGTATTTTTAATGGAATAAATAGCATGCAGCTCTAGCTGCTTTGTAGGTTTGCTGGTTTTCCCTCTGGTAAATCTAGGAGAAGTCATGAAACTCTGCATTTTAATAGTTCCATGGCCTATACATGCGGATCTCTGTGGATTTAAAATTGCCTTTGTAGTCAATGAGAACACTAGACAAAGCTAATAGTGTCTGTGTTTGCTCTTTTGTCACATCAAAACTAAGCTGGTGTGTGACACTCAATTTCTAGGTTTTACTTTCCAGTGGCAGAACAACAGATGACACTCTGGTATGCCATAATAAACAGCAAGCATTGACATCTCTTGGATTATTTAGAATATTTCTCGTTTAGTAATGTGGGGCTTTTGACAATCTTCCAACTGTTTTTGCTGGAGATAATGAGGACTAGTTTTAGTACCTGTCTTCTATTGCACTTTATCTGTGCTGCTGGAATCCAGCTGGAATGAAGTTGATTGCTACCCTCGTGACATAGTAAGGGGTGGCTTTTTCCTGAAGTTCATGTACTTTCCCTCATTAGATTTACTTGAGTCATACCATAAGTTTTTTTCTCTTGATTGGTTGCCTCTGCCATCTAAATACTCTTGTGTGTTGCTCCTCTTTCTTCCTGAGGCATTTGCAGGATTGGGAAAAACGGCTGAAATCCTGCCCGTCATTGTACTTTACTTCCATCTTGCTTGTGTTCTCTGCATCGTTGGCACCAGAATGTCTACATTTTGTTTTGTCTCAGTGTCTGGGTTACTGGCTTTTTTCTGTCTGAGGTTGAATGCCTGTGCTCAGGCATTCTGTCTAGGGACACCTCCCACCAGACCAGGTTGCTCCAAGCCCCAGTCCAACCTGGTCTTGAACACCTCCAGGGATGGGGCATCCACAGCTTCTCTGGGCAACCTGTTCCAGTGCCTCACCACCCTCACAGGAAAGAATTACTTCCTAAGATCTAATCTAATTCTCCCCTTTCAGTCTAAAACCATTACCCCTTGTCCTATCACTGCACTCCCTGACAAAGAGTCCCTCTCTTTTGTCTCCTGTAGGCTCCCTTCAGGTACCCGGAAGGGGCTATAAGATCTCCCCATAGCCTTCTCTTCTCCAGGCTGAACAACCCCAGCTCTCTCAGCCTGTCTTCACAGGAGAGGTGCTCCAGCCCTCTGATCATCTTCATGGCCCTGGATGTCAAGTCCATCCTCTGGACTTGCTCCAGCAGGTTCATGTCCTTCTTGTGTTGGGGGCTCCAGATTCACCCTATTTCTTTCTCTCAGCATTTGGGGTGGGCTTGTTTTGTTGATGTTTGGCAGCAGAGGGCTTGTCCGTACCACACAGCACAACACGTCACAGAGTGTGACGTGATTCTGATAGAAGCATTAATTAAATCACTCTGGAACTGAAGTTAGTTTAGTGCTGCATACAAGCTGACTAGTTGTGCTGAGGATCAAGAGTTATTTTTAGGGCAGAAATGACAGTACCCTATCTATACATTCTTTTGCCTTCATAAAATATGGGTTTTGTTCTTCCTGCTTTCAAAAGCAAACTCAATATTTAGGTACATCCATGCTTAGAAGCTTGAGACTTGGCTGACATGTGGAGCTTACATTTACTTTCTGAAAAGGGATTAAATTCCTCTCATGGACTAATGTTTCAGGGTAAATAAGCAGATTGTAAAAAGATTGTCACTTAAATGAAAAGTTATTACAGCTTCTGAACTAAGCACTGCTGAGGATGTGCTGAGCATCAAATTTTCTCATATTCAAACTAAATTGTAACTTTCATATTTTAGAAAGTGTTCATTAAAACTTGTCTTATCTACTTAATTAAAGGCAAGTGTCCCTATATAGAAGCAGACAAACAAATTAACATAATATGCCTCAGCTTCTCCTGAGGAATGTAGTGTTCTTATCTTTAGAACACTAATTGCTGCAGTTAGGGTTTTGTTAAAAATGAATTGATATTTGCTAAGAGTACAGATTTGACACGCTGAAAAAATGAGTGACTACAACAGCATTCTGATACTCAGATGAAACAAGGTATTTAAATGTTAATATAGTGTTTTTCTAACAAGAAGAAAAATATTAGTTTAGCAAATTAATCCCTGTGCATTGATGTCTTCCATGGGATTGTAGTGCTTTGTTAATCTATCATATTACAGAAAGATTCAAAGTAAAAGCTATTTCTATCATAGTAAACTATAGCAACATGTGTAATAACAGGGAAGATTAGTTCCTGCCTACACAATTAGGCAATGTATTGACTTAATACAGTTCATGCACATACATAATAAATGGGAGTTTATTATAATATGCATGCAGCCATCTTGAATACACTGATTAGCAGCATAATACAGCCAAACATAATCATATATATTTGTATTTTGTCAAGTGCAAATTAAGTCAATGTATTCCAGTGTTCTGTATTAGCTGTGTTAAGCAGACAAGCTGTATGGAGATGAAAGAACCAACTGATACTTATTTCAGTAAATCCTTCCTTACACTGACAAGTAAATATTCCACGGACTACGGATCTCCTTGAGAAGAAGCAAGGCACACACCAGAACGGAAGTAATATATTAGTGGGATATATTAACAGTTTAGAAAATAATCTGTACAATCAGCAAGGTGCAAGTAACAGCTGAAATTATTTTTTCCTGAATCTCCTGTGGCAAGCCATATCTGCTGGGACATGCAGCAAGAGCAGTCTTGCAAATGAGTGGGAGGCACTGTTTACCTACACCTTCTCACAGTATTTAGCTTTGGTGGGTGCAGCCTTCTCACTCCCCTTTTACTGGGCAGTGAAAATCTGGCCTGAGTCCTTTATCCAGAGATGTGCTAGAGAGATGAGATGAGATTCCTGGCTCCTGGGAGACATACATCTCCATGGATGGCTTGCTTTATTCTGACCAACCCCTTACCTCACTGGTGTTGTTCTCCTTCACTTGTCCCAAGTACTTGACAAAGATGGCAGTATAATTGAGAAATCTGTTTATCATGGGCTTGCCATCCTGGTTCCCTGCTAATGGTACTAATGTCCATCAGCTAGATCTCATTTGCATAGCATAGATGTGAGAAGACCTGATCCAAGATTTCCCATCCTTGCTGGGTCTGCCAATGGGTCGCGAATAGCTTTTCTAGGTCATGATAGCGGCGTGGTTGAGGGCTTTACCTGATCTTCTTAAACAAAATTCACTCTATTAATTTCTGACATTAAAAAAACAACCAAAAACCAAACAAACCATGACAACAACAACAACAAAAAAAACCCCAAAACTTAAAAACAAAACCAAAAGATGCAACAACCCCTGAACTGCAAATACAAGCAACAGGTCTGTAGGAAGAGACATCTCTTGTTACTTGGAAGATTTTTCCAAGTAATTTGGAATTTGCCACTAATTAACTAGAAGCAACTGAACTGTCAGTGTAATTCCCTTCATCATGGCATGACTATTAATTTTAGTTAAATTCAGGACCATCTTCTGTGTAGCACTGTCTCAAATAAATTTTTTCAATCATATTAAAACATCTAATATTGCATAGATTTTTATTAAGCAGCAAATAGATTTGTGTTTGGTGTCACAGACACGTTGTTAACACATTCACTTAGGCAACAGTCTAGTATGAATGACCGTTGTTGTATGGTGCTTTGTTTTGGATTTGTGACCAATTTTTGTTGATAATACAACATGTTTTATTATTGCTGGGCAGCGCTTACACAGATTCAAGGCCTTTTCTATTTCTCACACTGCTCCGCTAGTGAGTAGACTGGGGTGCACAAGAATTTTGGAGCTCAACCCAACTGACCAAAGGGATATCAAGTGCCATATAGAATCATAGAATCATTTTGGTGGGAAAAGACCCTTGAGATCATTTAGTCCAACCATATACCCTACTCTACAAAGTTCTCCCCTACACCATATTCCCCAACACCACATCTAAACGACTCTTAAACACGTCCAGGGATGGTGACTCAACCATGTCCCTGGGCAGCCTATTCCAGTGTCTGACCACTCTTTCTGTGAAGAATTCTTTCCTAATGTTCAGATATGATGTCACGCTTAGCAATAAATGCTGGGGAGAGGAGGAAGGAGGGATGTTCGGAGTTATGGAGTTTGTCTTCCCAGGTAACTGTTATTGGAGATGAAGCCCTGCTTTCCTGGAAAAGATTAAGCATGTGTGTGTATATATTGTGAGTTTAAAAAGAGGGATAGACATATTATGGAGCCCTTAATGAAAACTTGCAGTGGTAGCAAATAGATGACTATGATTTCTTTTGCGCTGAAATTCAAGCATTATACATACTCGAACATTACCCACCAATTAAAAGGCAATTTGAGAGAAGGAACAGCATCCCTGGTGTCAAGGGAGCCAAGATTCACAGTCGTAACTGACGGGCTTCCCTGACTGCAGCTTCGGAGCTAGACATTTCTGTGACACATAATTTACAGGATAGAGACGTGTTATATGAGTTATGTAAATGACTCTAAATTATTATTCTGCCATCAATAATACAGCAATTTTAGGAACTCCTAATTTACCCAGTAGGAGAGGGGTTTATGTGGCATATGGAAATGAATGGGCCACACACACTTCTCTTGCTTAAAACAGAGAACTTTTGACTGTGTGATAAGCCTATAATATTCATATGTCAGAAAGGGTTTTTCTAAACAGTAAAGTATCTGACCTCGGGAGAGGTCCCACTCGGGAAAAAGAGGGACAACCGTTCTGGTTTGTTGCTGGTTTTACATCGTGCAGTCATCTTGTTTTGAATCTTCCCTAAAAATAATCCACTCTGTCAATCTAGGCAGTATATTCATTTTGTGAATGCTTCATATATATAATTTAAATGCTATAAAAATATTTTTTTTTCTGTTAAAAAGAAATGTTGAAATACGAGGGCTAGATCTTTCAACTTGGTATAAATCAACAAAATCTGTTCACTCCAGGTGAAAGCAACCTGATCTACAACTTAGGATCTGGTTTTTGACATAAATGCAAAATAAATATTCACGAACTACTTTAGACTTCTAATGAGAATATAAAATTAATTATAATAGCATTGAGTGACATTCCTTAAAAATATGTTAAATTGAAAGTTCTTAAAAATCGTTGACTGTCCTTGAATGCAACCACAGATCCTGAAAAATGTGAAGCTTCAGGAAAAAAAAAATTAAAACTGTGGTGTATGTCATGTATGCTTTTTTGTTAGTAGAAAATGGATTGCTTCTTATATAAAAATTAAACAAAAAAAATTAATTTAAGAATGTAAGGAAAAAATATGTTTAATTTAGTACAGAGTAACTCAAAGTATACTTGAAGAGCTTATGGAAATTATCTGGAGTTTGGACTGAGGGAAGTAAGGTCACAAATCTCCTTATTAGGGACAAGTTATAAGGTAACTTATAATTTATCGCTTAAAGAAAAGTTTCAAAAAACAGTCCTTAATACCTTTGTGGTGTTGCTAGTTTCTTATGGCAGAAACCAGGAAAACTACAAAAGTGAAAATCAGTGAAAGGAAATAAGGTCATTAAAATGTTTAACAAAATATTACTCTATCGTGGTAGTTAAACACTGAAGGTGAAACTGAACCAATGTTTTGTGTGGGTGTCGTTTATTTTTTTTTATTTATTAAATGCTGTGCAGAAGTAATATGTGAAAAAAGGAATGAATACATTTAACGTATATTTTTCATTTAAAAACATACAAAACCCAGCCTCTTGTTTTTCCACAATATGCCTGAATTATTTTTTTTCTCTTATATGTAAAGATGTTTCCAAGGTGTGGATGTTCCTCCCTACACATGTCCTTGTCCCATTTTTCTAATATTCCCAAAGAGAAATTGGAATGATGCAAAGCAGGAATAAAAAGGAAACAAATTATAGAACAACAAGTAGTTTCAGTCTGGGGGGGCTTTTATAAAATTATAAGGAAGTGAGAATTTTCTCTTAAACTAATTTCCAAAGAACATAGCTTTAGTCATCATTTTTGCCAAGGATGCAATACAAGAAATTGCCAGTTAAACACTTCACTTTTGTTTTCTCATGGCAGTGTCAGGTTGTTTAGGATAGGGTGTCTGCTTTATCCCTGGATTTAAAGAGGAAAAAAACAAGCAAATATTGACCACAGATGACCTTGCCTATTGTGTATCGTTAATCTAACAGTGACATCAAGCTGCATAAAATTAGGAAACACGTATCGATCTCAAGGGTGACCTAAAAGTGACGTATGCAATGGTATCTTAATATATCTCAATGAGAATCAGGACGATTTTACTGCAGCACAGTTACTTTTTGGAGGTCTGTCCAGAAAGAACTCCAAACCCCTGAATAATTTCCATAGGAGAAGGTAAGGTTTGTGCAATGTGCCATGCTAGCATACCATGAAAGTGATGTTCTAAATTTACCTGCTTGCTCTTCTCCTACCAAGAAGACTTGATTATGATTTTTAAGAGAAGAAAAGCACGGATGGCTACAGAGACAGAGTTATGGGATTTTGTAATGCACTTGCATCGCTAGACCACGTTGTTTGAGTTCAGCACAACTTATGTGATTATAAATCACATAGCCTTGTACTGCCTACCGAAGCTGCAAATAACTGATGGAAAATAAACACATATAAAGTGATGTAACAAAACAATGAGGAGGAATTAACTGATGATTAATGAGTCATTATTCAGCCAAAGCAGTCCATAAAAGCATGGACCAGTTAATAACAGTTTTCCTTTTACTTTTATGTAGTCAACATAATTCTACTTAGTAGAGTACTGAAGTGGATAACTGGAAATACTAAAATAATGAAGGTGGTCAACATTTGAAACCTTTGGAGTCGACAATCAGGAAAATAAAGACTGAGAAGTTCACTGGGTCATGCATTATTTCTGTCTTCAGGGACATGATTAATTCATTCTGTTCCAGAGATTTCTTTTATCTGTTGTCAAATGTAGTGTTGATTTAACACAATCATTCTGAAAATTTGGATCAAAATTATGATGGTGCTCAGGCTGTACGATGTGCATTTAAGGGACTGAGGTCACCATTTGAGGATGCCCTGGTTTATTGGTAGTTGCTGTTCTACAGCAGCTCCGGGGCAGAGTGTTGGCAGCTCTCTTCCACTTGTCTGGTAACATACCCTATTACAGCTCCTGCCCGTAGATAATGTCATAAAGATACAGACACATCAGTATCTGTCTCCTGCAAATTCTGTTCAGTAAATGCTAGCTAGTTGTGTATGGAATACACAAATGTTGAATACAGCTGATAGGAGGAGAAGCTAATAATAATCGCATTTAAACTGGAATGGCAATATAAAAGCACTTTTTTTTTTATTGTTTTATTTTTGCTGAAAGTGTTATCACACAAAATAATTGCAGGCCATATTATCCATTTTGTGTTCCTTTGAGGAACACAATGACATTGTTATAAAAACATTAATACATTAGATATTGAAACTATTATTTATCCTTAAGTTATAGTGAAATTAAATGCAGCCTTGAAGTGATGATAATAAAAATTTTCTCTATAAAGTTAGATAGCAGTCCAAGTCCATGCAAAACAACTTCAGCAAAAGATGCAACTTAAAAGTTCAAATCCTCTTTCCCACCGACAATCTTCCAGATGGTGTTTAGGAAATAAGATGACGTCAGCATCTGAATTTGATCCAGGTTTGATTCTGATTCTCCAGCAGCTCTGGCAGCAGCCTTTTCTAAAGCAGATTAACTCAATAAGCTAAATAGCAGCATGATCACTGCATCCTGTCAGAGTGACACCTGGGTTAAAACCACTTCAAAACAGGCTGGTACAGACTCAGTAGTATCTTGAGTTTTGATTTTGTGGGAGAAGTAGAAGTCATTTCTGCAACACTCAGTTCACTGCCATGCTGACAAGTACCTGATTTGCTGCTAATAATCACTTTCCTCTTCATTAATTACAGCTTTGTTTTTCTATTGACACTTCACGTAGCCAGTGCTAGATATTCCAGTACTAATGAATTTGATTACACTGTACAAGATAATGGATCAAAATAACACAAAATCAACTCTTCTATGAAAGAACATAAACACCTGCATTAGTATTTTATGTTCAAGCAGCTTGTTGCTTTCGTCATGACATTGTATTTATTCTATCTTGATTTCTAGCTCTGAGCATGATGAATGCGTATATTCTTAATTTCTCAAAGGGAGGGTGGCAAGCACTGTAATAGCTAACTTCAAAGCAAAATGAAAAGAAAAATGCAATGAGCTGTATTTAGGATTCTAACCATTATTTTTTTTCTTATCATTTTGACTGATGAAAATGGAGCAGTATGATCTGTGGGAATGTGTAATCCTTTTCTTACTTGGGAGGCTTCAGATACTGCCTTGCTGGGCTTTTGAAATGGCATGATTATGACTGAATTGCATATTGCCAAGAAGAATTCCATTTTTGTAAGAATACAGTCAAGTAAAATTATCAAGATTATAACAAAGTTATGGTTTATTTGAGCCAGCAAAAAGACAGCTGCAAACTGACCATTTTATCAGCTTTTTTTTTCTCATCGCTACATGCAGTTTAATATTTGCACATTCATCTTAACTTTCCAGTTTGTTTGTGAAGATGGTATTATGTGTTGTCTAGTAGAAATAAGCTTGATTTTTCCAGGAAGACTGGTAGAGAAAAATTGATGGGAAGGCGTCAGCTAGTGTTTTGAACATCTAGATCACTATTTTCACTTAGGGGCTAGGGAAAATTGAATTCAAAACCTTAAATGCCCTGACCCTTAAAACTGAACTTGTCTTGAGTATCTTTCAAGTCTTCCAGGTAAACTGTACGAACCCCACTAAAAACAGAAATAAAATGCTTTTCTAAAGAAAAGAAGAGTTTAAGCCGACATATTACTTTGCAAACTTTATTATTTAACTTTGTTATTTAAGAAGTCATCCAAAGTAATCTTTCCAACGACGAGCTTTAGTTTTCTGGATAAACTAATACAACTTTCCCTTTTTCAAAGGGTCATGGTGCAAGTTTAGATGCATTCAATAGCAACAAAATGGACATGGGTAGTACGGAAATGCAGGCAATTAAAAAAATAGTTGTGATCAGATCTATTTATTCGTGTGGGAGAATTCCTCACTGCACAACGAGCCCAGGTGAATTCTACAACAAGGTGCTATTTAGGGCAGACAGAGATGGTGGTCTCAGGCACTGGTCCCACTAGCAAGGGTACTGCTGAAGGGGCAATAGCCAGGTTGGTTTCTAAAATATTTTTTGAAAAAGGTAGGCTTAAGATTTCAGTTACTGTAGCTGTTTAACTCTTTCTGAAATTAAAATCATCTTGAGGAGAATAACTTTGAAAAACTGTGGCTTAGTACTTAATTTTATCCAAGAAATGATTTCAGTGCCTGAAAATACTCCAGATACGGGAAGATGTAGATGGCTGACTAGTTTTGTTGTCTCTCTTGGAGAAAAACCTGGCAGCTTCCAATAGCTCAGGAGTATGGACAAGCAAATGAAGGCATAGTAAAGTCAGAAGGTGACAGCACTGTTTCTAGCAGTAACCTACTGATTTAACTGGGCACCCTTAGGCCAACACGTGAAAACTTGGGAGTGACAATATAGGTGAGCAGCACCCGCTGCTGTTCAGGCCAGAGTCTGCCTGTCCAAGTACAGTTTTTTCATTACCTGGAAGAAATCAGCAATGTTTTAATGGAAAAGCAGCTGACACAAAACCGTGCCACACACAAGTGCACCAATAGTGGTGGAACCGCTGATGCAAAATGCAGAGTCCAGTCCTCAGAGCTGGAACCAACACTTTTTTCAAGAGTTTTAAGGAGGCAGTGTATTTTTCTTAAGTATTAGGGAGACAGTTATTGAGTGTTTGGAAGTCTGGACTGATATGGGAGGTCAAAATAACCGCTTGTGGGGAAGAAGCAAGTATAGATTTTTTTTATTTTTTTTCCCCACAGAAGACCCAAGCCTCTGGTAAACCTGAAGTGGAAGTAGATTTAGGAGCAGATCCTAAAGGAGATGTGCATGCAGTAAATAGACAATCCCTTGGCTCTTGTTAAGAGTTGTGTGGTTGAGATACTGTTCAGAAACTCTTAAGCAGGTTAATGATATCCCTCTGTTAAGGACAATAGCTAAGAATATAACCATGAACCGGTAATCGACCCAGTTTGGAAGAGGCCTCAAACGGTCATCACCTATTCTGTCCCCAAAAGTTCAGATGGCAAAGTTAAAGCCTAAGAAAACTGCATACTTTCAATCTTTTTTTTTCATGTCTGAGGCAATAATTAAATGCTAAAATATTCTTTGTTTCTATCAATTATGAAGAAACAGTGTTATGAAATCAGATCTCTCAATAACACAAATGAAGCATCCCCGTGGGATCTGCAGCAACTGTTTTCACATGTAGCTAATAAGATCTGTAACTTTAATTGGCTTTCATGTGACAGATACTTTTGTCCTTTCTAAGCAACCAACCATATTGTTTGCACTTTTACTAAGGTGTGGTTTGGTTTGTTTTTTTTTATTCAAGCCACTGCTACAGTTTCTCTGTCTCTTCTTTCATCCTTTCTTTTTTTTTTTTTTCCTGTTCCTAGTCTTCTCAGCATCATCCTTTGCCACCACCCCCGACTCACCCTCTACTCATCCTACACGTGGTATCCAGCTCCGGTACTTCCTCATAGCTGTATCCTCTCTCCTCCTCGAGTCACAGGTCTCACCAGCAACACCTAGAAATAGGCAAACCCAGTAGTAATTATGATTGTCACCGCACATGGCGTGGGGGAGAAGGGAGAAAAACGAGGAGGAGATATTTTTTTTCTAAGAATGTAATTTCATGATTTAGCAAAATCATGAATCTGTATTTTCAGTGCTCTCTCTATGTATTGAAAATCTTACCACGCAGACAAATTAGTAGATTAGGTTGAAGTTGTATCAAAATGGAAACTCACTAATGCTATCTTGCTTTGTTTTCAGAAAACAGATACATATTGTAACAAAACTAACTACTTCAATCTATAGTTTAGAAAATTATGACCCGTTATTTCCCCTTCTGCTGTTCTAGCAGTTTTGTACAGATTCTTGTGATATTAAAGGAAAAGCATCAACTGTAATTGGATGCTAGTCCCCGAGGTTTATTGTTCGAAGATTATATTGTCTGTAACTCTGCAGAGATTATATTGTCTGTAACTCTACAGAATACACAGTCTGAGTGCAGCCATGCAGAATGTCTATCTCATATCTTTAATGAAGCGAAAAGCATCACCAATTGCTGCTCTAGCTTATTATATAACTTTAAATAAAATAAAATATGTATTTTTAGCTAACTTCAGATAATAATAGCTGCATGTAATGCATTTTCACACAGATATAAACACATCTGGTTCAGAAGCATTTGCGGGAAACCTATAATGTGTAATTGCTCAGACTTGTATTTGCTTTTTGTTTGTGCTAATTAATGAAGAATCGCACCTGGTGGAGGGGAGTAAAAAGGAAAATCATTAGAAAAACTAGACTATATCTTCATATACACATGTGCAGAAGCCAAGGTGATAGAGTTCTCTATGTTTTTCAGTTTATTTTTATTGAAATTAAACTAGTATGTTGATATTATACTCCCTGCATACTGGACATTTTGCATTATCATCGGTATACCGTTGCATAAGTATTGTGGTAGTGTGCTGAAGCATTAATATAGTGTTATATACATATGGTCCTAAAGGATATGTTAGATATCCATTTTATTTTTAAAATCTTCATTCCAGCTATTTCTGTAAAAGAAGGATTTTGCTGTACTGAAATAGTTTTGCTCAGAGTATTAACTGCAATGCTTAAGAAGGAAACATTTTATTCAATAAAGAGTAGGGGGTATGTTGTTTTCAAAGAGGATGCTTTTAAAAAATACAAACATGTCATAAGAACTTCCCTTTGATGTGAAAATATTGCAGTTTTGACAAGTGCTGTAACTTGCAAACCCTTGTAAGTAAAGATGATAGAAGCAATATTAGCTGTGCCGAAGTAGCCTACGCTCATTAATCTAGGCTTCCTCTTCAGGCAGTTGAGAGATACAGGATGCTCCAGGGGGAAATTCATATCACCCATCTCAAGTGTTTGTAAACTGAATGGGATTACTCACCTTCTAGAGATGTCTGACTCCCCTCATTACAGAAGGAACACAAATAGTATAGCTGAGGTGGCCACTTCTTACTTAATTTAGGCTTCGTGACACATGAAAAATATGTGTGTTCACCAGGAAAAGTGCATACATACATGATCAATAACTTTCCTATTCATTGCCTAATACTCTTAGATATATTACATCAGAGGCATTTGGGAAATGAATTGACACATCAATAATAAATCAGATTTGGGATATAGTATTGGGCATTGCATACTAATGCATCCTATAGAATTGATTGTTTTTGGAAGATGGAAACATTTCAGAAAGCATTGATGTAAGCGAGCAGGGCATCTAATTATATGGGGACATTGGTAATTGGATAGCACATGTATTTCACCAGGATTGTTAGTATTGCAGTAGTGATGGAGGACTCCCTCACCATGCATTTTCCCTCTGTTAGCTTGATGAATACCAGGAGGAGATTGCTTCCATAGAGCTGACAAAGAAACTCATTTAAATTTGAAGCTACCACAAACACACAAAATAAACAAATAGTGTTTTTCCTGAGGTGGTTTTTTGTTTGTTTATTTTTGTTTCATTTAAATCTCTTGAGCTGTCAGAGAAAAGGATTTTAATTTAGTAAGTCAATAAAACCTCTATTTTATAGCGTATTGTTCTTTGTGGGGCTTTTTTGCCTAGGCTAAAAGCTGCCATTCTGTGGTGACTGATAACTCATTTTGCTCTTTTGATTTCTTACAGTGCATATTTGAAGAGCATCTTCTAACTTACTTACAGTTTGTTTTCCTTTCTCTTTCTGATTGGTTTTGTTCCATGTTTATTTTGTTACCTGTGCCTAAAGGCTGTTTTCTTGTGTGGGAACAGCCCATGCGTCTTCTGATTTTTGCCATATGGTATGCTTTACTTCTCGGTGTGATATACCCTCAATCACATTCATCAGCATGTTCCCTGAAAGGCAATTTTGATGATGCTCTTTGTATAAGCAGAAATAAGCATTTGAACTTTCCTGTTGGAAGTTACCGAACAGATCTGGTCCCTGGTAGTGGGACCTCTCTCTTTTCGCTTCCTCAGCTCTTTACGGGGATGTGTGTTTTGGAGGCAGATGCTGGTATGAACTTTCTCAAGGAGGAGCTGGTGTTACCTGTGTGTGAAATGCAGTGCTGTGCAGGCAACGGTAGGGAAGATGAGGCTTCTGGCTAATTAAGGAGAGGGAATTAAAGGAAGGGAGATTTACTGGGTTATAAATTCTTTATCTCTTTCCAAAACCAGAATGCTATAATCACCCCTGTGGGTGAAACCATTTTTATGAAGAAAGCTTGCACAAACCTAAACGTTGTTTTATGCCCCATTTTAGCCAATGAGGTTATCTAGTACAGTACCATTATATTGTATTTGATTAAACTATACAAATTTATGGAAAATAAGGATCATCAATACCTACATCTTGTTCCAATACAACTGACTTCACAGACTGAACCTTGTCAAGGATATTGCCAAATTATTTGAAGTACCAAAAAAAAAAAAAAGGTAAAAAGGTTTTGAGTCATCTGTGTAAGTGTGAATAAAGCAAGATCATCGCACACCGTACCTGTGGCACCCTCCCATATTACATATCAGTTATAGTACAGGAGTGTTTTCCATAGTTATGTATACACTTACTAAATTGTATCTTTAATGAGCGATTTTTACCAGTCTGTTATTCTTATTCTTCACCTCCCACTGTGTTTTGGGTGCCTTTCAAAGCTAAGCAGTACCTGCATCTTTTAAAAGCAACGGCAAATGTCTCTTGAATCAGGATTTTCCTCCAGCATCTCTTGGCCAAAGCACTAACGTGTCTGAGCACCATCACTGACTGAATTCTCCAACGCGCAGCAATGAGTTCTGCCAGCATTACGGGAGAACCAGCTGGTCACCACAACCGGAATGAATCTGTCTCATCTCGCTTACTGATAATGCACAAAAGTAGTCATATTGCAGTGGAAAGCACGTAATGAAATATCATTTATAGATGTCATGGCAGAAGAACAAATAAGCATCTGAGAGCGGCAGAAGATACAGATAAGTAGTTTCATTTTAACCCAGTGGCTCTCTAGATTAACTCAAAGTCATGTCCTTCAAAAATACAAATTCTAATCTTCCTTCCCTGAGTTAGCCCACATGTGGCACTGAGTGGAGATGAATTATCTAGGTGTCCATAAAACCAGAGTGTAAATTGTTACTTTCTCTGAGCTGATCACAAAAATTCACATCCAGTCTTACCTAGGAAACGATATCACATAATTTCTGGTTAATCACAAAGCAGGCCAAACCTGTTTAGGAAACCCTGTTAAAATCTACGTGGTTTTTCCACTATGAAAAGAGCGTTCAGCTCTCAAAGCTGACGGTGAAGGAAGCTGCTAACAGAAGCAACTGCTGCTAATGCTCAGGTGAACTCAATATGTCAAGAGCTTATGGAGATTGGAAAAGCTGCGTGGAGATCCCTGTGCTGCTAACAGTCCTGGAGTAAGGATGTAGGCAAAAGATTAATCTTAATAACCTCATTTCTGGGCCTTTAATTCAAGAGAGAATTTTGCACGCAAAATGACACACAAACAGCCCTCAGAGGTGATAGTACCAGCAGTGATAACGTGCTCGCTAGAATAAATTGACTGGTTTTTAATTTATGTGATTTTATGAAATGTGAGAGCGAGAGCTGGAGTGTGTGCTGGGATGAATCTGCTGGTTGCTGTTGAAATGAGAGCTGTGCCGTTTGTTTGGCTTGCTGCAGAATTACCTCATAGGTTGGTGTGTTAAGATAATTGGCTAATTGGCACTAAGTTACCTTTGGTTGCTGGCTAATAAATAGCAGCAGCTGCGAAGTTGTATTGGATGTGATGCTGTGAGTAGATGGTGGGAGGACGTTGTGAAGCAGGAATGAGCCACTACGGGTCATACCAAATTAAGGGAGCGCTCTTCTGTCATCCCCAGTTCTTGTGTAAAGTTCTTAAGTGCTTAGTTGAGTTGTTTCTTAGTACAGTAGAAGGTTAAAATGCCTGCACAACAAAGTTCTTCAGGCAAAAACAATATTGTTCGTATACCTCTATGGTTTTCTAATCTGAATTCTCTAGCTGCTTTCTTAGAGGTAGTAAAATTATCTAAGGATAAAGCTCAGCTGTGTGTTTCTTTGAGTTTATCAGCTTTTTAGAACGCTTGCTAAATATGGTGTTTTTAATGAGAAATGTTCCTTTTTCTAAGAAAAACATAGTAAGAGAAATTAAGTTAAATATATTCCCTTTCATACAGGGGTATTGTAGCAGTGAAAGTGACATTGAAAGGAATGCAAGAATAGGTGCCAAGATTCATGTTGTGTTAAGAGATTGGAACAGGTCAGAAGATGGATATGTATTTCAATTCCATTCTATATGCAGCAGAACATTACTTTGAGTGTTCCAGTTAAATTAAGAAAAGCTTGGGTGTTTCTGTAGCATAGTAGGTATAGGGGAGTAGAGGGGCATGATGCTTCCTTTGGTCTGCTCTCTGTTGTTATCAGCTCCTCAATGTGCTTCTTTAAAGAGTAGGTCCTTCTGAGAACAATATACAGATAAACTTTCTGTGAATCAGCTATTTCTAAAAAGCACATGTGTTTACCTTTGATAGATGCTCAATTTCAACAGAATGCTGATGTTCTCAAATAATTTCCCTGGAGGTCTAATATTTCAGCTTCTCTACAGTAGCGGTATTCTCCATTGGCCAATTCCTCAACTCTTTAATTCTTTAAGTTCTAACAAGTTGCCCAGATTGTTTGCACCTGCCAAACAAAGGATGGCAAAGGGTTCTTGACTGCTGTAGGTAACCTTGGAATTTCAGAAAAGTATCATCCCGTGGTATTTAACTAAAATGTAACAGGTTTGGATAGCTTATTTTCCCATCTTATTTCATGCCTTAATAGTTATATATAAAAAAAGAGTTTCTGGGTAGTCATTGCATATGATCGGGTTTTCTTCTTGTATTACTTTGCACAGGGGGAACAAAAAGCTCTCAAAAAGTAGTTGCATTATTAAAAACAGCAACAGAACTCATGGGACATTAACGTAAACTTCCCTAATTACTACAATTTAAATTTACAACATTAATACCCAGAAAACCTATTATAAATAAAAGCTTTTAAGCAGGAGAGAATTAAATCCACTAAATTCCATTAGTGACATCTGATATAGAAACACATTAAGAAGGCTAAACACCACACTGGTTGCTTAGTTAGTTAAATCCATTAGTACTAAATACATTCATTTCATCAGCTGCTCAGTTCAAGGGATCAAAGCTTGAAATCTGTTCTTTTGAGGAGAATAAGGTGGTTTCTTTTGGATGAGAGGTAAATAGTGACTGGTATGTAACAAGTTTTGCATTTTGTGTGCATACCTTGTCATGATAAAAGAAATAATATGCAGTTTTGACTTAACAGCTTTCAAATATGTGAAATGAAAATGTGTGAATGAAATGAAAAATGTGAAATTTCAAATATGTGGTGAAAAATGTATGCAGCAGTAAAAAATGTCATAGTATAGAATTAGACCCCTTTTACAGTACTTACCCCACCAAAAAAAAAAACAAACCTGAGAAAGAGACTAATGTTATTCATGGGGACTCAGGCCCAAGCGCAGAGAACCGAATGGAAATCACTTATTTCCTTTGGGTTTAATCAGGATTGGATGTTGTTTGCTTTTAATGAAACCACACAGTTAAGAGAAAATTAGTAAACAGACCTACAGCATTCTGCAGAAAAGCCTTGTGCATCAGAATGCTCATAAACCTTAAAAAGGGAAAACTTCCTTAAAACAACCAAGTAAAGTGGGAGAACCAGTAAGAGTATCTCCTAGGAGAAAGAGCTTGATGCACCAGGGGGAGAGATAGAGAGAGAAACTTTGCAAACAATTCAGTGGGAATGGAGGATAATCACTGCAGTGGAGAATAACCAGTAAGGGTATGGGTTGTCTGACAGCTGCTGAGCTTCCAGTGCTGGTCAGGGTCTGAGAATTCCCCTGTGAAAGACAAGAATGATAATGGAAGTAATTCAAAGAAGTTTCTGTCCATGCTGCTCATTCGCACTGAAATTAATTTTACTGGTCCTTTACAGACCACGCTAGAGACATATTTTCATAATTAATATAAATGTTACATGTTCCAAGACCAATGCCTGTTAACCAACTCCTGTATTGAGACACAAAAAAAAACCAGTCCATCATTAACTTGCACTAGCTATTATGTTCTGTTATTTTTAATTAATTGAGAAAAGTCTTAGGGTAGCATATTAACAGTAAATATAATTTTATTACATTTATTTATGCTTTGGAATTTCTCAGTTAGAGAGGCATCATCTAAGATGATTAAAGTCGGGTGGTGAGAGAGAGATTTGAAAAAAATAATTAAAATGGGAATGGAGAATAGTCATCACTGTTGAGGATGACCAGGGAGGAGAGAAGTAGTGTGTCACTGGCTATTGGGAGGTTGGCTGAAGAGTGTTTAAAGCCACTGGCTCTTGGAGAAGGCATCTGAAAAATTCTCACCAATAATCATGAATGAATACACATGGTTTTACTCCAAGAAAGTTCAAAAATCAGTTTCAGTTTTTCTATCTCTTATCTGGGACAATGCCAACTTCCATCCAGGAAAATGGAAAACCAAAATCTTGCTTGTTTATGGGTTGAGCGTATCCTTCAGAGGTTGGGCAGCACCAAGGACAATAGCTCTTCAGTGCAAACTTTGGGTGTCACTACTGCATAAATATTAACTAGCACTTGGAGCCAGTGCCCTGCATTTCCTGAACCCTTCATGCAGTTCAGCTCATGTCAGCTCTGGGCTTTTTATTATACAGTATTTATGGCTCATGTCCTTTTAGTCTGGGCCAAGGAATTGAATCACTTTGCTCCATTAGCTATAGAAATGCCAAGAGATGAAGAAAGCAGAAATCAAGAGGATAGAACTTTTAAATATTAATTATGATTGAACATATTAGAAAATATTCTAATGACCACAGTCTAGATTGGTGCCACCGTGAATGAAGTTCAGAAGTGATTTCCACTAAGATAGTTATATTTTTCCTTAAATTCTGGATGCTTAAAAGCATTTCTTGCCAGCTGTGTTGGGTTTTTTTATGAGTTTTTGGGACTCAGATTGAACTCTTTTACACTATCATTAGCAGATTGGAGGTTTTTTGGGTTGGATTTAGAGGTAATTGTACTTAATGCTGTGATTATTTCCATTATCATGTGTACACAGGTGATGCTTTATTTTATACGTGCTTAACTTGGTTTGTAATCTGACAACCGGTGTGTTAGCTGTTATACTCTTAAATTCAGTCCAGCTTTCTATCAGTGCACTGATGTCCAATGCATCTACTACAGGGGATCCTTTCAAAATTAACTGTTAATTTCCTGACTGCTGCCACATGCTTAAATTCTTAGATTTTAAAATAAATTTGGCTTTTTATTTAGTTTCTGGGGGAAATAACTTTTTTTAACCATTGAATTCAACATTTACATGAGTTTAAATTTCAAGTTTCAGATGAAAATGAAGTGCTAAAGCACCATGAAAATCAAGCTGTCTATATCTAGCCATTCTTATCACTGCGGTACGTGACTGCCTTACCAAGTCTTCAGTACATAAGCAAGAAATTCTATTTCTTTCTTTTTCCTCTTGCAGTAGTTCCATTTTTTACTCATATTTGTTTAGAAGAGGCATTAGACAGTAAAATTGAAAGTGAAAATAGCAAAAAAGATACTCTGAGGTTTTGAATAGACAACAGTTATATTTTAGGAAAGGAATCTAAACTGATGGAAAGGAAAAATCTAAAAGTCTCTTTATCATTATAAAACACATATATTTCTAAATATTACTTTTGCAGAAATCTTTTAGTAACTTTCCTGCAGGTTTCTAGGAGGAGTTCTAAATCTGCTTCTCTCTCCTGCCTTGAGACTACTGAAGTAATGCTGATCTCTTTTAAAGGAAGAGTCCTTGCATTTTACGCTGTTCCACCAACTAGAAATTGGCAGAAGTTTTCTGAGAAGCAGATTTAAAATTAGATGATCTAAAAGGTTTAAGGAGGACTTAACTTGCTATAAAAACTCTCATAACCCTTCCTTCTCATTTCCCTAGCACAAGCTGCATTAGGGTCTTTTTATTACTTTAGAAGTCCAAAGCTTCCCAACTTGCTTAGATGTTTTTTGACAGTTTTGAGAAGTGCAAAATATATCTCATGACGCATAAAGTATTGCACTTTTATCACCTGAGAGAATCTGCACGCTCCCATTACACCCAGTTCTGCAGAAAAGAGAACATGGATTCTTTGCTAGTTATAATAGCTCAGCAGTCACTTGGTGGTTTTTTTTTTTTTTCCTCTTTCTTGCTTTGTCTCTCTCTCCCCTCTCCCACTCCAATATCCTAATCATTTTCACAGCAGAATCAGGAAATTTGGATTCAATTATGAATATATTTCCATAACTATCAGTGTGGGGAATTGCCTAGGAAAAGGTGGAATATGGGCTCATGATTCCACTGGAGATTTATCAATACAGGGCTAGAACAGCCTAGATGTGTTTACAGAAAAGGTGGACATGAGCAAGTTCATGTATAGCCAGCTTATGTATTTTTGCACCTGTTTCTCCCCTCCTCCTTGCTCTGGAGCTGGTCTATGCAAAGTGTTTGAGCATGCTGCTCCCGTGCCTGGATTTCACATGACTTCAAAATAAGGTCAGGTACCAAAATGGCAATGTAGTAATAAAGACATTGGCTAAATATATATATATATATATATATATGTATATATATATATATATAATTTTCTGTATCTTGCTTTCCATAAAGCGTTTCTCCTTTTGAACAGAAATGGTTGTTGGTTTAATTCCTGAAGTGCTGGCAGGTCTACAGTTGCTTTGTAAAAGATCTGACAGAGCAGTCTAAAAGATAAGCAGTTTGGGGAAAGGGAGCACAGGCAGCAGATCAGCTAAGAAGAATAAACTGTATGTTATTGCCACTTCAAGAATCATAATGTCTTTGGTTTGATAAACTAGTTCTTCATGTAAAATGACTTAAGAGGAACATTTCCACTCTGCTGTATTTTGAATAGAAATAAGCTTGTTCCTTATTCCCTGGGGTTTTACAATGATTCTGTGAACAACAGGAGGCAAATCCACAGGCTTTTCCCATTAAATTCACGCTGGTATGTGCTTGTCTCTATACTTCATCTCGGATAATGATAGCTTCCCAGGTGCAAATGCCAGTCTTTTGATTTAAAATGTACATGAGTGAGGTATTTGGCTAGAAAACCATAGACCTATTGGTATGATGGGTATGATATGATATTCCTATTTTGAGATATCACACAGATATTACCAGGGAATGAGAATTACCCATTTTCCAAAGACATATCAATATCACATCATCACAAATGTGTCCTTTTCTTCAAGAAAAGGCCTGAAGACCTGGCCTGAAAAAGAGAAGTTCTAAGGCATTTGAAATGATATCTCATGTCACGCCGTGGCATCCCTGCCAGGCACCGTGAAGTCATCATCACTACAGGATGAAATGGGAAAGGCAGCAAGAAAGACTTTGTTCAAGAACACTGCAAAGAGCCACAGCAGATAATGACAACTGATGCATAGCAGCGGTAGCATAAGGTCACAGGAAGGAAAAATGAAACAGCAGAAATGTAACAGCAGGTCGCTTCAAGAAGACATGGCCTTCTTCTCGGGGGGAAAATAAAATGGTGCTCCGAATAGTCACTATAGCCACCACTGCTAATGGATTGAAGGCGAAAGGAAGGCAAGGCAGCCTTAAGGGTGTAATTTTGTGTTTATTTTCACTTACTGAGTAGGGTGAGGTAAGAACATAACCTTCTCCTAGTAAAACCAGAGAATATCCCAAGGCAGTGAAATTGCTGCTCCAGGCATTTTGAGGGAGGAGAGAAACTGAGGAACAAGGGAGACAGGTGGAAGCAAAGTGGAAGTTAAAGCAGATTACTTGTCCTGTTCCAGATGTTCCCATACACTAATTCATCCAGTGGCTAGTGAGCAAGAAAACAGAAATTTACTGATCCATTCTGCTGTCTGAGCTTCTATTAATTTAATGCTAAATTTACCTGAGACAGGTTTAAGTGTAGGATCAATGAGGACTTAAACCAAAGACACAGCACAAAACAAAAATGCTTATTCTGTCCTCTGTAAAATGAATGAACTACCTGACAACCTGGCTGAATGAAAAATCAGGTTTTATTAACTTCATGCTTGGACTCAAACTCAAGGAGACCTGTGTTAATTCCCAAGTTTTTGGAGAATGTGCATATTCTTTCTCTTTATGTGCTTTTTCACCATGAAGCTCTAGCTTAACAGGTTACTCTATGTACCCTGTGGGAATTATTCTTAGGACTGGCAATAAGCAGTGCATCAAATTCATAATAGTCCAGTTCAGTCCTGAGATTTTTACAGTCCCTGGCGCAAAAGGTGTATTAAGTTTGGCTGAAGTGCAGACCTGTCTCTAGTTTTGCTGCTCATTTGAAGAAAGCTCAGACTTTGAGCCTCCTGTGTTTTCTTCATTACTTCATTCAGAGGGTTACAGCAAGTACAGGCAACCAGTGATAGGGAATTGAATTTCTTCCTCAATCTAAGCGGCCAAAAGCAACCACGCGGGTGAAAGGCATACTTACTACTGCTACTCCCTCTTTTAGCCATCCTACAAGAAACTGCTTTTATTGCAGGGCAAATAAAAGAGGAAGCTTAGTAAGTGTTGGTTCATGGTTGGTTCTGAGCAATGTATAAACAAGATTTGAGTGATGGTAGGTGAACAGCTGAGAAAGTAACTAATCTAAGTAGGATTTCAGTCCAGGTAAGGCTGAGTGAGTAACAGTGGAAAATAACAAGGGACAACTTTGAATTTCAGGCCACACAGATAGGAAGAGAAAGGCCAGGACTTGAAGAGATACTCTCTGAGTCAGTAGTAGGCTGAAAGAGTGAAGAAAGAAATGAAAGTGTTCAGGAGAAATTGTTGTGTACCTAACGGTTGTGTGTGAAATGTGTGTGAGAGATATAGGAGAAAAATAATTAGCTTTATTGGAGAAAGGGCAAGGAAGTTGGATACAGAAGTGCAAGGAGCAGTCAAAATTAAGAGAAAATGTGTAACAAACTGTTCTGGGAAAAATGAGAAAGCTTACAGTGTGAAAGCATTTGGGAGAAATTGCTGTGAAATTGAAATGAAATGAGAAGTTGCATGGAAGTATAGGTAATTAAGAAGGCATTCTGAAGTGTGCATGTATGGTTATCTGTGTTTATATACATATGTAAATAAGGGCAGTCAGGTTTCTGAAAGACAGTGAGGATAATCTAGTTATGGTGGAGACAAACATTTCCTGGCACTATAAACAGAGTGTGTTTCTTAGTGCTTTCAGGAGGGTTGCTGGCAGAATGTCAGTAGAAGAATACACTTTTCATGCTAGGGAAAAACAAATCTTGCTAAATTCAAAAGTTCACCAAAAATCTTTAATCAGATACTGAGTTTAATTTGCAAAGTGTTAAATGTGCACAGGTTATATTTTGGACTCCTGAAGCTGGGTACAAATTACCTAAATCATTGGTAGAAAATAAAGCAAAACGCCTCAGGAAACCTGTAAGTTTATGTTTGGTTTTAAGTTGAAGCTTGGTTTAAGACTGGATTAGTTTTCCTTTTGGAGAGGGGAGAGAAAAGGAATGGGTCTAATTTTATAGTCTCCAAGTGGTCATACATTTGGATGTCCAGTTAAAAAATAAAAAAAAATTACCAGCAGAATACAGTTTCAAGTCAAGAGTAATACAGTTGAAAGGGTTGTTCTTTTATATCACTGTAAACTCCTTTGGTGCCAGGGAAACTAAACTTCAGCTGGCACGACAAAACATCCTGATGTTCTGTTCCCCTATTACTTTCAGTGGGAATACCTTTGGAGTAAGCAATAATCTCAAACAAGGATTATAATCCTTCAACAAGTCAATTTGTTATACTTTCTTTCATCTCAGGCTATAATTTTTTTTACCACTGAAAAGTCCCTTATTTCAATACAGCCACTTTAAAGTAGAAATCAGAATATGCGCAGAAATAAATAGTGCTGAGTGAGTCTCCAAAGGATGTCTTAATGCTAGAAATTCTCTTGCAACTTTATGCCAAAGTATTACTTTATAATCTGTCAACTGTTTAGCCATAATTACAGCTTCTCTGTTTTGTCCCTACATGGGAATTTGTTTCTTTTATAATTTTTAATTTCCCAGGAGCTCTCATTAACGGTTGAAACCATTTGCCTGATTTCCCTTTATTAAATATATTGAAAAGTCAGCTGTCTTGGGAATAAAATACAATTTGATAATTAGGCATACATGCTTATTCCCCGTGCTGTGTTTCTGCTTTATTCTTATTTCAATGTCTTCTCTGAAAGTAAACGTTTAGATTGGATAAATAAAGTTGGAAACAAACAAAATTTATGCCATATTTTCCCCCCGATTCTTTGTGTTCTTTCTCATGTAACATGTATTTCCTATTGAATTATTTATAAAATTAGTCAAGTAATGAAGTGGACAGAAATTTGGAGTAAGTGAGATATTTTTATCTGGTAGTGGGGGATCTGCATGATGGCAAAATACCTTTTTCTTTCATTTTCAGGACTCTTGTCCTTTGTTTTACAATAGTTAATTTCCCTAAGTAACTTTGTCTTGATGTAATAAAGATAGAGCACAGCAGTAATGAAAGATCCAGCTCAGCTTAGGATTCTTGTGATCTAGCTTTATTTTTTCTGTCAATGCTTTCATGAAGTTTGAATGCTGTTTCTCCTCTAATTTTATTATCTCTTGCTACTTATAATCTGGTGTCACCCTGAAACCCCAGGTTAGCCTGTCATTCATACTATGTGGAAATTATAGCACTGAGAATTGAAATTGCTTGCCCAAGGTCACAAATGTAAGTCAAAAATTCCTCTTGCTTAATTACACTTTAATTATGGAATCCACCAGAAGGCGTTGCCTCCAATGCTAAATGTGGTGCTCCTATTCTGAAGTCATCTTGGCTCCAAACACAACAGTTGTCTTTAAATCCAAACTCAAGGTTTTACAGTGTTTCCTATCATCAGAATTCTGCTTATTCTAATGATATCTATACCTTTCATCCCTTCCTCTGTAGCTGCCTTGTGACTTCTCTTCTGCAGATTTGTGTCCTCTCAAGCCCTTAAATATATCTGCTTATTTATTCATTCTTGGATTCAGTAATACAAAGGGGGATTTACAGTTACAGAGAAAAGGGTGAGAAAAGAGGAGGCCAGATGTCTTGAGGACTGTTTCTTTGTTTTCTTTGCTTTATCCTTTTGACTTTTTCACTGAGGATGTTTGGACAGTCACGAATAAAAACAGGGGGTAGAATCACCAACAACATAAAGAGAAAAATCTCTAGCACATTAGCCCAGGGGTGATTTATTTTTTTTATAACAACCCAGAACAGGCCAGTACATGAGACCTACATTCAGTTCTCTCCTCTGCTTGGTGAAATTTCCAGCATAGGCTTCTATATGAGAGAAGATTATTTATTTTTTTTAATGTTTAAAGTGCAGAGTCATTTGCTCTAGCAGAAGTCAGTAGGTAGCAGGAAGTTAAAACAAGTATTTCAACTGCCACAGGCTCCCCAAGGGTAAAACCTGGTGTGGAGGACATGCTATATCACTTTCTGCACTGTAATATCTATGTGGAAACTGTAGATTTCCTTGCAGTGGGAGGCTGAAGAAAAGGCTGGGTCCTTAAGGGGCATTTTCTTTGTGTTGCTCCATCAAGAAAGCCGAATTAATTTTCTGTTTGTCTTCAGAGCTTCCCATCTGGTGTGTGGTTGTGAATAACAGCTGTGGGGAGAGCCAGAGAAATGTTTTGCTCGCCAGCTGAGAAGGAAACCTTTGGAGTGCAGATTATTAAGAGAAAGGTTGTGCAGACGGAGCCTTTTCTACAGTTTCTGCCTCGAGCTTAGACAGCTGGAGCAGAGAGCCCTGATGGATCTACTGGAGGCCGTTTGAAGAAGTTCTCAGGAATTAATTACTCTTTCTTCGGTTTCCCTTGGGTCTGGCTTGCAGCATAGAGTTTTTGCCAGTGACATATGTGGATAGTCTGGGGATAAATGATATGTCAGTAGAAAGGATTGCTGACACTTCTATACAGTTAGTGGGTAGATTCCTGGAGACTTTCTCACTCTGTTAGATCATGAGAAGTCTTTCTAAATACATGTACAAATACCAGCTCTAGTGAACTGTACTCTTTCCTTTAACACTCTCCCCATCCACATGATGCTCTTTGCATCTGAGATATACTAAATTGTTCTTTTGATGAAGCTATTTAAAGCCCTGGATATGGATGTTTTTCTCCCATGTAAAACTACTCAGTAGTGGAGCTCAGAGTACTCTGAAAACATTTAAGCTTGTTATTATATTTATTATACCTGTGATTTAGGTAGGGTAGATGATGCATAAAATTTACATATGCTTAAATGAAGGTCAAGAAAGTCTGTAAATGATTCAGATTGGTTGGGAAGGATCAAAAGCTATTGTCAATCAAAAGCTTAGACAAGTAGGCATTATCTGCTTCAATGCCTGCATTTTAGATTCTTGTTTATAGAATAGACTCCAGATTTATAACTGAGGTGCCAGAGTCCCTTTAGAGAGTAAAGAGGAAAGAAACTAGAGAACCATTTCCAAAAAATGGTGTTATGAGAATCCTGCTGTTTCCCAGGAATTTTTCTGAGAGGTCTAGGATCTGTACCTGGAGGATCTCTACCTATTTCAAATTGGTTTTGCAGCCTGGAGGTCTTAAATAAGGCTTGGTGTCCATGAGCTTTCTTCTAAACAGCTGAGCAAAGGAAACTCTTCCTTCCTATTCTTCTTGCTGTTTTGTTTTAAAAAAAATTACCATCCTGTTGCCTCATTCCCACCTACACCCTCCCATGTTAGTTCTGGGAGTTTGGAGTGGGATATAGGGCTTTGCAGTCATAGGGGTTAACAGCAGGACTGCGGGTCTCTACAGCCCCTTTCTGTTACAGGATGCCTCACACTGCATTCTGCAGCATGGCCACTGTTCAGATTTGCCTGAAATCTCCTCATAAAGCACCTCTTAGAGGTAAATGGCATATGTTCCCTTGCTGTCAGCAGAGGACAGGTCAGAATCTCATGGGGCCAGGGTAAATTAGGGAGGCTTGTCCCTGCCTAGTACACCTCAGAGTGGGGGCATGGTGTTTTAAGATTTGGTTTTATTTCTCATTATCCTCTTCTGATTTGATTGGCAATAAATCAAATTATTTTCCCTAAGTCAAGTCTGCTTTGCCTGTGATGAAAACTGGTAAGGGATCTTCCCCTGTCCTTACTTTGACCTGCAAGCCTTCTCTCCTCTTTTCCCTCTCCTCTTTTTCCTCTCCCTCCCAGCTGAGGAGGGGAGTGATAGGGTGGCTTTGGTGGGCACCCGGTTTCTAGCCAATATCAACCAGCCACAATCCTGTGCTAGTCACTTTTACTGGCTCTGACCCTTGCATGCTACTGCTCGGATGTTTCTTTTCTTCAGCATGCTAACACTTCACGTTACACCTACAAAATTAACTTCCTGGGTGGCTAGGAGAAGTGCTGAATTCATTACTTCCAAAAGACATCCATATCCCTGCTGTGACTGTCTATTTGCTATCCTGAGGGGACAATGAAATGATAATAAAGCATATCATTTGCTTGAAATGGTAGGAAAGAAACTGGTGTAATGAGGATCAGTAACTTTTCCGTATTACAAATGAAAATGGTAAAAGTAATGAAAATGGAAATGTCTTGACGGATTTTGAGGTTTATCAGGCTTTGGATCTGGAAATCACATTCTGAAGTGCAGAAGCAGACCTGTGTGAATCAGTGCAGAGATCATCAAAACTAGAAAGAATTTGCAGGAGGCTTTCTTAATAATCCTTTTTGAAGCTAAACTAGTATTTCTCCAGGTGTAGTTACCAACGGCTTCCTTTCCCCCTTATTAATAAGGAGAGTATAATTGGCTTTGTAAATTATATATTAGAAGATGCATCTGCATTCTGCCACATTTTGCCAAGTAATAAAGCAGATGCTGATTGAGTTTTTAGTGAAGGTAGCTGAACTCGGAAAGCTAAGCTGCTGAGACCCCACAAGCTCAAATACAATTTTCACATGTGTGTCTAAGACAAAATGGGTTCACAAACCTGTAAAGCCCTGCTCTCCCGTTCGGTCTGTGTTTAGTAAGGTAATGCTGAAATGAAAAGACTGTGCTGAGGATGCTTTGGGGGTGTGAGAGGAGAACCTGTTTGAACCTCATTCTGCTAATGACTCGCATCAGGCAGCGCTGCAAGAACAACCTCATTAAAATGGTGCTTAAACTAGGAAAATCGTAAGGGTTTTACAGGTTTGCATCACTTCTAACAGGAGCATCAAGAGTCATTTCTTTGTGTTGGAGCACACCGAATGTTTATACTGGAGACAACATTAAAATCTCTGGTATCCTCTTAGTGTATTCTCATTTTGATGCATTGGATATATGTGCTTGTAACCATTGCCCTTCAAATATTCAGATGTGAAACTGAAAATAAATGTCTGTTTCCTTTGCTGTCAGGTGTGTAAGACAGAGCCACTGAGAACTCGGGGGGGAGGGATCAAAAAAATTATTAATAGTAACTTAGGCTAAAGATTGTGTGAAAGAGAGTTATAAAGAATAGATATATAAGAACTCTCTGAATTGGAAGGGAATGGTACGTATGGTCCTGAATATACAAAACATTAAGGCATTAGATATTGGTTAAATGCTGAAGTAAAGCTGAGACATCTGATAACTGCAAAACACTTTACTGTTAGCCATATTCCAATGCAATTAACATTAGTCTTGAAAAGATAAAACAATACAATGAGCTATAAAATAAAGCAGAAAATATATTGCACTTTTTTTTTTCCCTCCCATGAGGGTAAGCAAGTGCTATATTTCTATTTTCTTAGGCTATCCAGTGACTTAATTCAGGGGAATAAAAAAGATGAATGATGTTGTGTCTGTATACTCTTTGCAAAACATCATCCAGCAACTGAATATATTTAGATGAGCTAGAATGCCCAGCTCACTATAGCGACCTCTAGCATGTCTCCAGGGAAAATTAAATCCAGACAAATAAAACACCCTCTGGGACTTCTGCTTAGGTCAGTTCCATCATGTCAAAATTAAAGTGAGGAAGAAAGGAATTTTAAGAGGAGAGTTACAAAGGAGAGGGCAGTGGTAGTGCTTATAACGTTACTAGTTGCATTGTTACTAGTACAGAGTGTTCTAAAGGACGCCTCTTGGCGGATCTGTAACCATTTCAGACTCTGGCTGGTTGACAGTCACCCCATTCCCAGTGGCTCCCCTGTTCTAAAGCAGTTCAGACACGTTCTCGTTATTGGCTTCCAGCAAGAAATGTACAACTTTGGGTTCTTCAGTTAAATATTAATGCCACTTCTTGGAATAGTTCATAGAGTTTCTTCTGCCCATGTTAGTGTTATGGGCTTCATACTCTCAGAGAAATAAAATGTTGAGTGATGAGTTACTGAGAGTTTTTGGTATTGGGAATTTGTGTAGATTTTCTTCCTTACGTATAGCTTTAGTAGTTGTGTTAAGTACTCTTCATCTTCCATTGAGCGAGCAATACAGATAGGAAGAAATTCCAGAAATAAACATACAGCGTCTATTTATTACAGCAGCATTTATTGCATCTGTGTATCTCAGTGTAAAAGATTTGGATAGCCCATGATTCCAAAGCATCGCATCTCTCACAGTTCAGTCACAGGATCTCCAAAACGGCCTTTTGCAATTTCATGTTGCTCACATCTGACTTTAATTAAATTGGAATTCTCATCATATAGTACGAGAACCGCATGCAAAGATCTTGAAGTGATTTGTGTGAGACTTCTGCCTTCGTCTCTGTACTTTTTGGTGGATTTTCACCCATTTTGATTGTGAGCGAGCTTAAAACTGTATATCCCAGTGACTGCTGAAGTAAGTTTCATACTGTGGATTATGCTCATTATTCATAATTATCTCTTTATGATTAGTCACCTGAATGACATACTGTTTTTATTCTCCAGTTTGGATGATTAAAACTGTAAGAAAATGTGGAGTGATAAGTATTAACCCATGGAATTTCAATTCTTCCAAAGAAAGGAAAATAAAAAGGTATGGAAATTGAATCCATTTATCACAACAAGCTTTAGGGACTGTGCATTACTATTTCTTGTTTTGATAGAGCGCCGTGCAAAAAAAAGGAAAAAAAAAGTTTAAAAAATCACTACTTGAAAAAATAGGGGGAGGTAATTAGAATTCAAAGCTAATTTTCTGTATGCTTCTGTATGAACAGAACATAGTTTATCTAAGCACTAATATAAAGCAAAGGGAGGGAAAGAGCATAACAATGTGATAAATCTGATTTTCTAATTAATCTAAATGTTGAGAAATACATTTCTGCACTATAGATCTGATTTCTGTTAATAACACAGAATAATGATGTTTCAGTCACTGAAGAATCATTTCCTCTTATTTGAAAAGCAGAAGGTCTTTTTGGGGAAAAAATCAAATAAAAAATTAAACATGAGGAAATCTGGCTGAACTAGGAAATATAAGTACTGATATGATCTTTTCCATCTCAGAAGCATTTTCTATTTGGGGTTTCTTTCACATACTCTCCTGCTACTTCCCCCAAGACAGTTCTTTGTCTAAAATTATAATTTTTCGTTCCGTGGCAGTGAACTGATAAATCTTGAGCAAAACTATGTATGGAGAATTCACAGCTGCTGTAATAGCAGCTATTAATTCTCACGTTTTATATTTTGGGGCAATTGCTGTAACCGAAATGTTCTGTTCCTTATTTACATGCCAGTAATTCCTACTGGTTCAAATATGCGATGTCATCGGACTAGGGGGACAGACCTGAAGTATGGCTTACACCATCTCATCGGTGGTCTCTGTGGTTTGTCCTCTGCTTTCAGTAGCCAGGCGTGACAGCCTCATTCATTGCTTGCAAATGGTTGTGGCAGGTTGAGCCTTCCCGAGATGGGAAGGCAGTTATTTGGCCAGTTTCGTAAGGCTTTTTGCATTAACTGCTGTGTATGCAGATACAGAGACAATTATAGTGAAACAGCAACTTGGATGAAAGCTGAGATGCACTTGGAGTTGCTGTTGATCATCTAAGCAGATAGATTGGGCAGGTTTGCCTCGTCCGGTTCCAGTAGAGCTATTATAGCCTTGTCATTATATGGTGTAAAACTCTCCCTCGTATAGCTTTGTCTTCGCAGTTTCATTAGCATTTCCAAATATGTAGAGTGATGCTATTGTGTTGTATCAGTTCATTGCAGTCTCCGTTTTTTGGACTGTTTGCCTGGTTTTTGTCTTTATTCTTTGCCTTCACAATGAATCCTGCCCGACATTATTACCGTTGTCACGTCTTTCTGTGTTAGATCACGGTGACTGTCGCTTCTTTTTTAATTTGAAGGGCTGTTTTGGACAGTGGAAGAAAGTGGCTATTATGTTTCACACAGAACCAATTTGGAATTTGGTTGTGAAAGGATATTTTAGCAAAATAGCATCATAATACAGGAAGGAGATGAGGAAGGATGGAAAACTCGATGAAAAAATCAAAGCTAGCCACAAAATCAACATTACGAGAAGACTGTCTAACAGCAATTAAACATGGTGTGCAATGTGCTTTGTAAAAATAAGTAAATAATTTGCAATGAATAATTCAGTTTACTAATTTGGCTGTTTATAGCTCTGGAATATTTGCAAGCAGGCTGCAGTGTCCTCGAATCTTAACTGCATGGGAATAAAATTTCCAAGGAAAAAAAAAAAATCAAGTTCAGCATTTGCTGGGTAGACAATGAAAATAGCTATGTTTTTCTGGCTCCTTCGGTGTGGGCAACACATATTGCTGCTAAGCTTGTTTGAATTTATCCCTCAGTAAGGAAAGGCTGAGGTGAATATGGGAAAAGAATGTCTGAAATTGGTGTGTTTATTACAAAAAAAAAAAAAGAACAAAAAAAACCCCAACCCCAAAACCACCACAAAAAACCAGTAATAGGAGTATTTTGGAGAATTTCCAGGTTCAAGTTTTAACTTTGCACGTTATGATCAAAAGGAATAATACACTGTGGGGGCTGGAACAAAGAACTCTGCTAATTAGCAACAGTAAAAATCACTGTGCCTTTCTTTCTAAAGTAATTGTATGCAAAACCATAGTTTGTATACAAAGGGATCATTAACATAGAAAATACATAATTACATTACATACAAAGGAATAATTAAATCTGAAGTCTTAAATGCCTTATGAACAGCTTCTACAAGAAATAACTACATTTTTTGGTGCCAGTAGGAACAGTTAAGTTTCATCACAAATCCATTCATGCTCATTTATAATTGCTACTTTTCCTCTTAAAAGAAAAACCGAAGAAGGGAATTTCCTGCAGGAAGGTAATGAGCCACCTTAGCAAGGTTACATGAGGTCTCTCCTACCTGGTGGTGTAAATCCTTCACTTTGGATAGTAGTAAAGTCATGTTAAAATGAAACACTAGTGTCTACAGAGCCTACCATGAGCTGTACCGCTCTCAATATGAACTACAAATCATGCCGTTGTCAAAGATCATTGTCAAAAATCATTGAGGAACTGGAGCCCTGTCCTTACCAGACCAAACCTGGTGGGTCCTGGGGAGAGGAAGTCTCCCACCCTGCCTGCTTTGTGGTTCTGTCCTGCCCCTCTTGTGATCATGTTGATGGAAGATCTACCAGGGGCTCAGCTCTGTGAAGCCTGAGGAACTTCAAAGCAGGTACTTTACTTTAGGTTTGTGTCTAGAAATATGCTGAACTTTGTGCTTGTTTCTGTGGAGCGGAGGCTAGATGGTCAGCGCGTTGCATGATGGAATCCTGCAGGAAAACGTTTCATTTGACTCATTGCAGTGAGGCATTGAAGTGAAACAGCCCCAGGCAATTCCATATGTACAGAATTTCCATATATTAAGTTTCATGCAGTTGCATCAAGCAGCATTGTGCTTTACACTGTGCTTTATGTTTTAGATCAATCCATGGCATCATCTGCTGTTTTAAATGGGAAAAGAAAGCTTAATCCCTTCATGAGTGACAGAAAATGGGTATGATAAAACCCCAAACACTTCCCAGCTAAAATTTTAAACATTCAAGTAAACCATTCCTGNNNAATATTGACAAATATTAAAAATATTGACAGCTCAGAATGTCAGAAGATTAAAAATCAGTGGAACTACTCATAAAGTAGGTCCTAGGGCAAGGCTTTATTATTCAGTTGGAAAACTAAGCTTCTATCTGTAAGATATTTAGATACCCAATTTCAGTTGGATTATTGAGAATTAGAAGCATGAAGTTGACTTAGACACCTTGGAGTACTGAGTTGTCTGTGAACTTTTGATTTAGTAATCTTTGGATATCCCTGAGCAACTTAGCTCAATAGATTTACTTTTTTTGCCTGAATATCTTTGAGTTCCAGAAACATTATTCTCTCTTGAAATCATTCTTCACCTAAGACTCTGATAGAAAAATGAATTAAATTGTCCCTTCTGATACTCTCTTTAAATCTTTATTATAAGAATGAGTTACTACACAATTTAAAAGCCTAGTTTACTGTGTAGGTTATGGGGTTGAATGGCATGTGTTTGCAAAGTAGTCTGTTCAATGCTTGGTAAAAAAACTACAGGAAAGTAATGGGGAACTACAGGGAAGTAAGAGTTCAAACTAAGAGAGGCAAATAGATCAAATGGAAAATGCCTCAGATTTGCAAATATGCAATATATATAGTTATCTTGTAAGTAAATAGGCCACATATTAAGTGGAGCTGTAGGCAAAGTCTTTTACTAATACCTATCATGTGTACCTCTCGTTAAACCTTCATGAGATGCAGGCCATATAAATCAGCAAATCTATGTTAAAGCTCTCCTTATGGCTTAAAAACTGACAATCTAATATGGGTTTCTTTCTCATTTCTGCAACTTTGTAAACATAAGTCCTTCATATAACTGAATGCAAGACAAACCAATGACATGTATCTTCTACTTGTTCGAGTTCTATCCTGGATAAGTATGCTGCATTAGACTGGGACCTCAAATGGGAATAATAACCCTAAAACTGAGAAATTACTCCACTGCAAGGTTGTGATGCTTTCAGTGTTCACAATTCCTACTGATATCAATGGGTTTGGATCCAGACCTAAAATATCTGTAAATTAGATTGAAAAAATATTAAGCCACTTTGATATCATATTATCTCTCAGTGCTTTTTGCAGAAGGTAAAATATTTGGTTTTAACTAGCTAATCAGTGCTTCATGCTTCAGCTTGCAATTCTGTAACAGTAACGATGCCACGGTATTGCTGCTGCTTAAGCAAGAGCCTAACCCAAATATAGGACCCCTCAAATCACAGCTAGAACCTGGAAACCTTCAGAAGGCTTTTGTGGTAACAGTGGGGCTGTTAGAAACCAGTGATGGTTCCCACAAACACTTAATTTGGATGCAGTGTTTGTGCAAAAAGATTTAGTAGAAGGTCAACTTAATTTCATAAGGTGTTTCCAAGCCTTAAAGTTTGCTCTTCAGCTGCATAGCTTGTATATCATTTTAATAGAGTTCAGCTTCTACAATAAATAAAAGACAAACGGGCTCCTGGGGGAATAAATGTGTTTGGGAGACTGACAAACAGAAGTGAAGAAACAGTAAAACTTGTCCCGGGGGCAGGGGATGGATCTAACTTGTTCTTTATTAAAACACAAAGTGGAAATACCAGCAACTGAGGGAGCTGGGAGGGATCTCTTGGTTATTTTAATGTGCAGCTGGACATTTAAACAACTCTGGCCAGAGTGTATAAATTTCAGTACAGATATTCCAAATATTCAATGCAGAATAAGCGTTGATTCTAAGCACTTAAATCTTACCATTAACAGTGAAATGTGGCTTTTTTTGTCTGCCCAATTCTCAAAAAAAGCAGAACAGCTCCATTCTAGGAGTTTGAGTACCACTTTTGTTTACACTGTCAATTTATTTCTCTAATACTTTAGGCGAAAACATGGTTTACAAAATTTTGATTCACAGATGGACTTAGATATATCTAAGTTTAAACTCTGGAGGAGTCCTAATTAATTCCTCAGAACTATTGTATGTGTTGTGACATAAATAATAAATTCATAATTTAATAAATTCATTTACACACTACTCATTTCCAACTGAAACACAGTAAAATCAAAGCTTTGGTTCCTTTTAGTCTGAACAAAAACAGTCACTGATCTCAGTGGTGCAGAATGACGACCTGATATCCTGCCATACTAACAGCATGTTGGACAGATTGGTTTTGTTTTCATCTTGAATGTTTCATGTTCTAAGCTGGGTGGTGACGGCACACGATTAGTACATTCCTCCTACTGCCTTTTTTATGTTGTCCTCTGCTTTCCAGTGCTTTCTATCAGTTTCATGCAATCATCCTGAAACTCTCCTCTACCTTTCTTTAAGTTAGGACGCTTGTGGAGTTGCTTAGCTTTCCTTCAGAGAATCATAGAATGGTTGGAATTGGAAGGGACCTTAGAGATCATCGAGTTCCAACCCCCCTGCCATGGGCAGGAACACCTCCCACCAGACCAGGTTGCTCAAAGCCCCATCCATTCTTTCACTTCAACAAATTTTTGGCAAAGCCCTTTATTATCAAAGAAAACTTGTTTACTTCAGTGGACTTTGGATGAAGTTTGGAGTATGTTTCCTGCTTCTCCCATAAAAGGAGAAACCCTGGATTAAAGGGATTTTTAGGGGATTTTTTTAAAGGGATTAAAGCAGATGTCTCTGCTGCTTCTCGCCTCCCCCATCATAAGCAATGCAGATGATACTTGGGTGACTGAGACTTTGTTCAGGTTATGCCGGCAAGGACTTGGATCAAGTGGTTGAGTCTGAAATTTGGAGTCAGATTGCTAGTATCTGTCCAAACCCTACACTAGGTGAGGCGCTAGAGCTGGCAGGACTGTGATGCTGTGATATTACCAGACTGCTTCTGCTCCCGTTCTGTCTCCGCTTCAAAATGCTACTGGGCTCGCCAGCGCTCTTTTAAAAATGTCATGCAAAATAGTCCCGAAACATGCTTAAAAACAGAGGAGTTTTTGAGAATTGGCTTTCGTCATTGTTGCAGAACGCACGTCCAAGTGGTGTGGAATGGGTGTTTTCCAGCACCTTTGTGTCCTGCTCATGCCTGTGTGTGTCAGGAGTGTAATGCGGTGCCTTGCCGAAGCAGAATCATATCATCAGCTTTTGTTCTTGAAACTCAGATTCATTTCCCTTAAATCCTTACCTTGCTCCAACTGTGTGATCTGTAAAACCAGCTGATATCTCTCTCTTGCCTCAGCTGCAGCAGGCATGAAGCTTTAAACTCTTTGTCATCTATGTGTTCCAGATTATTTCTAGTTGTCTTGGAAGACCTTTAGCTCGGTCGGAGATGCTTTCTTTTCTCTCCCACTTAAGCAAGAATGCAACAACTGGTAAACCCAGGCTGAAACACTGGTGGATTAACCCCAACTTTCTTGCAATAGTTGTGAATATTGCTGCAGTCCTATGGATCTGGATCTTTCATATATATTTCATTATTTTCTTTTACTCTATTCATTGTAGTAGATTGCTGGTAGCTCTTTTCAAATAGAAGAGATGAAAAAAGCCTGCAGGGTGAAGAAAAAGGTAGATCCCTAAATACACCCTAATTCATGAGATTTCATATCCCTGGCACACAGCTTCCTGAAGCCTTAGTAAGAAGGAAGAGGAGAGAGGGAAGGAGGAAAAAAAAAAAAAAAAGCTGGCCACAAAATGAGATAAACTGGTCACGGCTAAGGAAATATTCCAGTAGAAACCTACAAGAACCCTAATTGAAGCCATTTATCTGCACAGTGGGCTTATTAACACTCTGCTGCTGTTATTTGTGTCAACCTATCTAAACTTATAAGCTCCTGGAAAGTTCTGATGTCCCACTTGGGTTTTGGGGATAAATACTCAAAAGCTTTCAATTGCATAAGTGCTCAAGTAAGTTAAACTTTGGGCCATCCTGATCTTATATCGTTGGGTTTTTTTCCTTAACATGTGACAGTATTCTATCTTGGTGAAAACAAAAGCTGTCTTCATTGTAGACATCTGTATTTTTTCTGTTCCTTATACTCTTTTCCCAAACTGCTGTTTGATAGCAATAATGACCTGAGAGAGAAGGCACAGTGTATGATGTGAAGTCTTGATATTTGTGGCACGGCCAAAAAATCAACCAAGTTAACCAAATCAACCAAATTAAGGATTGCATCCTTAATTTCTGTCGGGTTATATTGTTTTGAAATAGATTAGGAAATGTTACCGGAACATGACTTAAGTTTTCACTTTTGTATATATCTCACTGGATGAAGTACTGATGTTACAGAATGTTACTAAAATGTCATATTACCTTTAATTAATACTGATAATCATGTCAAAATTCCAAAGATAAGACCATGCTATAGGCTTTCAAAAATAATGAAGTAGAGCTGACTTTCTTTTGCGCTTGTTTGGGTTGTCATCTTTTTCCACAACTCATAATTTGCCAACAAATGAGATAAGAATAATATATCAAACGTGCCTTAGAATCTCTTAATTTAAAAATACAAAACAAAACAACAGCAACAAAAAAACCCCAAAACAAACAAAAAAACAACCAAGAACCCCAACCAAACAAACAAAACTCACCACTATTTGCCCCTTGAAGGCAATCTGTGTTTCCAGCTGGGATGGGATACAGTGTTAACTGAACTGAGGTCACAATTAGAATATATTAGCAAGCTAATAAAAAGTAATAAAGAAAAAAATTTTCTTTTGCAATATAAACATCACTGAATACACTTTACCATGTATTTCTCTAAGGGAACAGTTAGAATTTGATATCAAAATCTCATGCCTGTATACCTTTCAATTTTTGCTTCACTGCCCAATTTTTTGATAAAACACTCAAAAATAAATAGTAGAACTTTTTTAGTAGCAACTTAATAATCTGTTTTGTGCAAAGAAAATTTTACCTAGTAGTTCATTACTTCTTTAAGCTGCCAGTCAAGCTGCTAGGCCTCAAAATTAAATGAATACATTTATAAATTAGTATATATTTTTAGAAACAGAAGTAAGATAGTCTGCCATAACTGATGAACAAAGCTGTTTGAAACTGGTAAACTATTAGCCTAAGAAAAGCCATCGTAGCTGAGCTTCAAGATTTCAGATATTTTGCATATCCAAATGATTAAGAACGCAATTATCAGGGCAAAGGACTGCTACTACAGACAGATGATGGTCTATATGGAATAGTCCTGGCTCCAAGGCCCAGCTGGGCCATTTGGATGAGAGAATGTGGCCAGCCACAGAAGTCCATTGACACTTTTTCTAAATGCAGCAAATGGTATAGAGCTTTCTGGGCTACAAGATGTTACAGTAATTCGGGGTGATAAATTAGGATCTGATAGAGACTAATAAAGACAGCTCTATAGTTATTTAATGCTAAGGAAATTGCTAAGAATCCAGATGGGAATTATCTAAAGGTAGGCTTCAGTGTCTAATAAAGCGTGGTCCAGAGAATCTTGCAAAGTGTGCAAAACCTTCCTGCAAATGGATGGCGTGTGAGCTCAGTGGCCTCTTGCATCAGACCATTAAAGCTTTGTAACAGTAGCTTGGAGACCTCTTCTGTGTGGACTTACTGAAGCAGGCATTTCAATTCTGGAGCTCGGGCTGGATGCGCGATGAACTTTTCTGTCAAAAGCCTTGACCTGTGAAACTGTTACTGGACATCTGATGTAAATCCACTCAAGTGGATGAGAGACTTTCAGTGCTGGGGTCCGAGAGGACAGTGCAGAGTGCTACGTAGCGTTTCCATTTTATGAAGCTTGTTCCATTTAGTTACCTATTCTTACTAAATCATTGAAGGGGCACTAGACGGGTTTATCATTGGGCAAAGCATATCAATATGGTGGACGGGTTTTATCTCTAATTCTGTGTACACTGACGTTGGAAATTCAGAGAAAAACAAGGAAAAAAATATCTGCAATTCTGTGATTCCACAGGAAAATGTGTTAATTATTTAATGTTAAAAGCCAGTTACAAAAGCAGTCAATGGTGTGAACTTTTAATTAAGCTATTAATCATGAATTTATGTTTTTCATGTGCTAGCATAACATGTCTACATTTACAAAAGAGAAATGTACTCAGTACTAAAGGTGAAAAGCACATGTGTTTTGAACTAATCCTTCCTCTCTGTCATCGAATTTCTTCCTGAGATTTGTGAAAACCTGCGCTTAAGAATGTACATTTCAATGCAGAGCTCACCCAGGTCTCAACAGGGGGTGCTGAACTGTTCTCTCTTTTTCTCTTTTGTCCTTCCTCTAATGTAGCCAACTACATAGATTCCCCTTAAATTATCTCTGAGATAATATAGAACTTAATCCCAGGCTATAAGAAGTCTGAAACTTCTTGATGCTGCCAGTGTTATACCAAACAGCCTGAGAGGCAATTTTGACAGAGGTAGAAACCTATAGAAACAAGTGAGGCTCTTGTGAGGCAGAGAAAAGTCAAAAGCAACAGGCTGAGTAAATTTCCACATATTTTTATTGATGATAGACACGAAAATCAAGCAATGAAGTATTTACGGTTTAAAGTATATATTTTAATGCTGGTTATTTCTGTCTGTCAGAGTTATGAAGGAACATTAGCTCAGTGATATTGCTGCTAAGTATTGACATTGAACAACAAAAAAATATCTTAAGTTTTCTTCTAGTAGTCTGAATTTCAAGGTGAAACCAGCTTCATCAAAAATTACAATTGACTATAGCTGTTCATGCACCGAAAACCTTTCAAGTCTCAAACAATTGTTTTTTTTCTCCCGTTTTTAGGCAGAAACTGTATTTGAAAACTAGCTTATGTAGCATCACATTGTGTTCTGCCATGTCTTAGCAGGAGGGCTTCTCTGTTAGCAATGGAGTAGCAGGTTGGTTACAGGGGTCTGTATTGCAAATGTAAGTGTTAGTCTGAGCCATTTTGGTCCAAAACAAGTGTCCACTCATTTCTATGGATGAGCTCTGAGAATTGACAGGGCACTTGCTTGGCACCAGAACTACTTATTTGACTTGAATGTGGAAGACATTCACAGTTGAATTGTTAGCTGCAGGGATGCAAGGTGATTGTATTTGCTGTTACCCCCTTTTGAAGTGTTTGCCTGGAGAGCTCAAAACTCCATCAGATCATCATGTTGCTGGTGCTCAGCTCAACTCTCTGTAAATGGATCTAGTCACATGGGTTTCCACCTTTTTCACAGGGCCACCAGCTTTTCAGATGGTTATCTTCTGCTCAGCTGAGACCCTGATTGAAGGAAGCATTCCTATTTAAAAGAGCGATCAGGTGTTTGTAAACAGATTTCATTTTGTTTGGTTTTGGGTTTTGTTTTTTTCCTAATGGGAATGTAAACATGCTGTGTTACTTTCCTGAAGGATGGATGATCTTTGTAGCTTCTGAGAGAACAGGGAATTGACCCTAGGAAGTTATTATGTTGCTGTAATAAAGAGACTGTGCCCACTTAGGAATTTTCTCTGAGAGGCTGCTACTTAACTATCAGCGTTATACTGCTTCCCTTTTCCATTAAAATAAAAGACTCAGTCTGCCAGACATTCATTAGCATAAACCTTTGATCAGTGTAATTATCTCCAGGCAAAAAATTAGTTCTTTTTTTTTTTTCCAAATTAAATAATGAGCAGAATATTATCAATTCAAAAATGTACCCCCAATCTCATTTAAAAACTGTACCTAATATGTGCTGCAGAATGCTGACAAAGTAATCCTCTTTCTTAAATCCTCTTTCTGTCATTGATTTGTCACAGGTTTGTTTTCATCAGTCTCATAGCCAAGGTGAACCTTTACTTCAAACATATTTTTTTCTTGGTTTTTAAAATGACCTCTTTTTCTTTTTTCTTTTTTCCTTTCCCACTCCAGGAGTTGTCTCTAGAGCAAATTCAATGAAGTCATGAATGTTACATCAGGCAGAAACTTGACCTCATATTCCTTATATTACTTGATATGTGTCAAGGTAATGATGATTAAGTAAGCATACAAAACCAAAACTCTTTTCATTTAAGTGTTAAAACCCTTCAAGTCAGCCTTATTGCTTTCACAAGTTGTCGTCTTACGCTATTGGAGAGGGAAAAAAGAAGCAGGAAGGGAGAGCATGTATTTGTGGGGGAGAAAAAGTTTCAGAGAGTAAATTCAGATCACTAATAGGTGCTGAGAAAAGCTACTCTCAGTTCTGTTTTTAATCTCTGCTGACAGGGGCAACTGCCTACAAAATAAAAGGGAAAGAGGATGGTGTGTGAGCCTTCTCACAACAAAGTACAAAATGGATTTATTGTATTAGCATTCTGAATAGCACTTCCTTGAATTTCTGAGAAAAAAGGCTATTAGGATGTCTTATAGGGGACAGTAACAATATTTTATTGAATACTTGGAAAAATCTATATTGTATTAATGAAGTGTAATAGTTAAGTGTAAAAATAATTTGAAAGCCAAGTCACCATCCCTGGAGGTATTTAAGAAACGTGTAGACGTGGCTCTTCAGGGCATGCTCTAGTGGCCAACATTATTG
>JAOQGH010000040.1:61099521-61210307 GCA_025769975.1 Gallinago jamesoni | reverse complement strand
GCCCAGAACTGGACACAGTGCTCCAGATGGGGCCTCACCAGGGCAGAGTAGAGGGGCAGGATGACCTCCCTCGACCTACTGAAGTATAGAAGTTAGGGATCTGACCTGTAAAGACACAAAACTTTTCTGTTTCTACAATATAAACTGCATTTTGATGCCAGGACACCACAAAAGATATTACAAAGAGCTATGAAATATACTTGTAGAATACTACATAATGGAAAAAATTAAGTTTGTTCAAAGATAACTTTCAGATTTACAGTTTGTGTCATCAGAACATTTTCTGTAAATCATAGCTTTCAAGCACTTGATGTTTTGTTCTTCCAAATCTGACCTTTGGATCATTCTTCACCTCTCAAATATTTACTTACATGAAGAATAAAACTGGACAAGACAGAGTTTGTCAGCTGTTTCTTCAAAAAGACATGGGAGAAAGAAAGAGCATTTTCAGTTTATTCATTATTTAAAATATATTTAAGAATTTTGCACCAGTATCCTACTTCTGGAGATGAAAGACTCCTCTTTTCTTAAAAAATACATTTAAAAACTAGGGGCAGTTTGAGCTGTCTATGCAGTTTTAATGAGAATCCACCAGATGGCATAGGAAAAGGAACCTCATTAACAGAACTTCGTGAATGGTAGTATTTTTAGATTGCTGGCTTATTCAGTCAAAAAGTCTTGTTTTGAGAGAAAAAACAACTTCTCTGTGATATTAATATTTGTAAAAATCTATTTATCTTCCTTTTTCCTTTTTTCAAAATGTCTTTTTTTTTCTTCCTATAATAATTTAAAGGAATTTCTCATTGCCAATGTAATCTTGACCAAACACAGCTTTTAAGCATGTTCCTAGCTTTAAGGGCCAAGCGTCTCCAGTGTGAAGCTCATGGATAAGAGCAGTGTTGAACTGTGGACCCAAAAGATAAATTCTTTAGATGAGGAAGCCAGTAAATATTCTCTTAGGTTTAAGTGATAGAGGATGGTCAGAAAAGGTCTTTCTCAGGCTCTGCACAGTCATTAACATTTGAGATTATTGTATTAACTTAAAGACAGATGTAGAGTATTAATATTGAACTGGCATCCTTCCAGTGTAACTATGGAAAAGTCTTAACAAAAATCTCTCTAGAAAGACACCTATTGATCTTCCATCACTATATTCAGTGAGTTCAGGAAGAAGTGCAAGTGAATAAAAAGTAAATAAAATTCCTACTCTTTTTTGTTTCACTTTTAATGATTGTTTTAACAAATTGTGGGTTTGGGTGGTTTGTTTTTTTCTTTGGAGCTGAAAAAGGCTTATGAAATTGAATTGCAGTGAGCTAAATAAGTACAGTAGCCTGAGGAAGATATTAATTTTTAACATACTGATTTATCGCTATAGGAGTCAAATGCAATTGTTTCCAAGTTCACTCTACATCATTTTTATTGAAGCTAAAATGTAGTCAAGATTTAAATGTATCACTTCAGGTTCATCTGTAATTAACCCAGAATACTATACTTACGACTACAACTTGGAGTCATTACTTCAAACTTGATCTCCCTAACCCTAAAGTCAAGCAAAAACTCCTGCTGAGTTTACATGAGATGCTATCAAATGTCAATGCTTAGACAAAATGGTTTGAATTCAACGAGGCAGTATTGGTCATTCTGGCCACATCTACATTAGCAAGTGGAGAAGCACGATAGGAGGAGATTTGCAGATCAAAAGAGTTGGGGCTGATGACACAAAATCAACTAACTCTATATTTTGGGACCTTTCTGCAGAGTAGATCTATCTTTGCCCACTGGGGCTTTTGGCAGATAGAGTCCATTAATGAGCTTCTGTCTCCCACTTCGATTTAATGTTCAGTGAGGTCCAAGACACCCCTAAAGGGAACAAACACTCAGTAAGTGGGAACAAACAGAAGATTTGATCAGAAACAAAGTTCTAGACCTGAACTAGCATGCAAGTGCAGATACACCCGCTGTCATTTCAGAGTACGTTTGGTTTGAGTAATAAGGACCGACAAATTTTTCTCCTTATTTGCCTTTCAATGACTTTCAAACTTTCCAAAAGAAAATGAGAAATATGCACAGGTGTGTTCTCTCTCTCACCTCTACTTGTGAATATTTTTATGATTTGAAATTTGATGAAATAATAACAATTACATACAGTCTCATCCCACAGACATTTGCCTGAATTTTAAATAAGAAAGGTCAACAATTTCCAGGCTTCTCTATATTCTCTTGTTCTATTTACTTCAGAAGGAGATGTACATTACAATTAAGGCACTCAGATGGAAGTCTCAATGCATTTTCTGGTTTACTCCATAAAGTTGTACTCATCTTTGGTTCAATATAAACAGACATAGTCATTTTTTCTGAAGAAGTACAGTCTCAAGTCTTGACTACCCTCAAGATGGAAATTTTGTTTTCACTATGTTTAATTGGAATTTTCCACATTCTATCTTACGCCCATTGTTTCTAATCTTACCTCTATCTGCATTTGAGAAGAGTCTGGCTCAATCTTCTTCAAAGCCTCCTATTACATAGCTGCAGAGAACAGAGATTTCCCCCAACCCTTAACCATCCCTTTCTCAGGCTGAAGGAGCCCAGCCCTCTCACCTCTTCTCATACCCTCTCATACACCCTGTGCTCCAGACCCTCCACCTTCTTGGTGATCCTCCACTGGACTTATTCCAGTATGCCAATGTCTTTCTTGCACTGGGGAGCCCAAAACTGGACACAGAGCTCCAGAGGTGGTCACAGTTGCAGAAACATTGCCTTTGCTTGAGGTGTTAAAAGGCATATAGAAAAAATCTGGGGTGAGCCATGTGCAACTTCCAGTCTGATGACATCTCTGCACTAGGGATTCCAGGTGATTCCATGAGAATTTGGTTGTGAACTTAAGCAGCCAGGAGCAACTAGAGATTGCTTCCTCAGGTCTCTTCTCCATCTGCTGCAGGCAGCTCGACCAGCCTTTGGTAAACTATCAAGGAGCAGATCCTGTGGTGATATTAGCAAGCATTTCACTTTCATAAAGAAGATAGCACTTGACTGAACTTGAAAGAAAATTATAACTTTAAGAAGTCATCAGACGAAGCCTATGGTATGTGGATGATTTCGGAGTCTGAAATAAGCCTGTGAGTTCAGGCAGCACACTCATGGATTTTGTGTGCTTCATGTTTATAACTGTGAGGAGTTTCAGATGACATAAATCATTATTTATTGATTGTATTTGGTAAGTATGAACAAACCCAGCAGCAAGTGTGGGTGAGTCACATGGCATTAGTGTATATATATAGTAAAGTCTCTGCCCCCACTTTCTTAAAATCTAAATTACCAAGGCAGATGGCAGGTGGAAGAGGTGAGTGGGGTGCATTGCAGGATCAGTGCAAGACTCCAGAAATTAACCTGGTTTTATGGTGTTCTTCCAAAAGCCAATATGTGTATATCATACTGGCTTCAATTTAAAGCATGTTCTACCTACATGTTGGAGAGTCTTCCTCCTACTCTTACCTTAACTCTGTCACGGGTGGAGTGACAGCATGAAATCAAGAAGCCTACTCAGTTCTGTTAAGCACATAACAGCTGTTGCTGTGTTGTGAACTCTTTTAGATAAAAAGCCAAATTTAGGCTGACTTTTAGTCCTTAAAGCAGGAGAAGAAGTAGCAGGATAAACTGACAACAGAAGAATAGACCCACAGGAATAACAGGTAATCCTGTTGTCTGAATGCTTATATTACAGCACAGACCAAGCAGGAGAATTATCTTCTATTATTTTTTGATTGTTAGTGTCAGGTAGAAAAACATGTCATAAAATAATCAGGACACTGAAAATTTTATTTTACTGTAAAAGTAAATTGTAAAGAATTATTACCAGGTGTTCCACCAGATCAATGTATAAATACATTTTCTTTTCAAACAACAGGAGTTGTGCAAGTGCACCTTATAGAATAATATCACTCTTTCTTCATTGGCAACACCTGAGGAAGGCCCGTAGACTGATAAAAACATATGTTGAGATAAAAAAGATAACGTGCTGCAGTCAAAAGGTTACATAGACTCATAAAATACCAGGGTGGAAGCGACCTCAAGCATCATCTGGTCCAACCTTCCTTGGCAAAAGCATGGTTTAGACAAGATGGTCCAGCGTCATGTCAAACTGAATCTTAAAAGTGTCAAATGTTGGGGAATCCACCACTTCCCTGAGGAGATTAGTCCAATAGCTGATTGTTCTAATGGGAAAAAATTTTCCTCTCATATCTGATTGGAACCTCCCCAGGAGTAAATTGTACCCACTACCCCTCATCTTTTCCATGTGACTCCTTGTACAAAGGGATTCTCCATCTTCTTTGCAGCCACCCTTTAAATACTGGAACATGGTGACAGATACTGAAACCTGGTGATAAACGTATCTTGGATCAAGCCAGACTTATAACTGTCTTTGATCTGTTGACCATTTTTTTAGCTTTTCAGCTTTTTTCTCCGAATTCTGGATGGGATAAAAATAGAAAATGTTGGAAATTTGCTGGAATGAGGAAATAACTTTCTTGCATATGACTATCCATGTAGCAAACTTCAGACTGAGACTGACTGCTGAATGTCTCAGAAGCAACTTTCTGCTTTGGCCAGTCTAAAGACAGATAAAAGAATCCAAACATGGATTTACACTGTGAGAATTCATTACAGTTCAAAAGTGATTATTGTAGTGGCTTTGGTTTTAAGCAAACATAATCATAGAGAAAACCGGTGATGATACAAGCAGTGCTATGTTCCTGATCATAGACAGAAAGCTTGTGATATTCAGAATTATTGATCCTAAGAGGCTGTTAACAATATCAAACAACAACAACAAAAATACCCAGTGTCTACACTTTGTTTCTTAGTTCTCTGTTTTATTTATGACGGTGCAAATCTTTGTGTCATACGATGATTTTCTTCATGCGCCTTTCCCAAAAATTCTTCAGAAAGTTAAATGTTTTTCACCCAGAGAATGCTTCAATAAACTAAGAATTGACCCGTTCCATTATTAATGACTTTTAAATATGACGAATCCCATAATTCAACATCATTTATCTGTAAAGAGAAATGCAGCATGTTGGAAGGCAACATGACAAATAAATCTTTGTTTTCTGTTTCTTAGTAAATAGGAGCAATGAAAGAGCAATGTACTGTGGCACCAAGAATAGTCTTTGGTTTAGCTGTCTGCCTCCCAACAGGTCTTAAAGCATCAAATGGATTTCTTCCAAGTTGCATGACTAATAGTCAGCTCTTACAGAGCAAGTTTTTTATTCTGGGACAAATCTGCATTTATTTATCTCATTCCAACCAAAAAATATGCTAAGGACTTCCTTTTTTACTTATTTCTGCCTGCCATCACTAGAGAAAATTGAGCTTCTCCTACTGAGATGATATTTGCTGATACGTCAGAGTGATTTGTGCTTGGATTTGGCAACATGGTAAAATTTTATTCAAAATCATGGCATAAATGATTGGAATACATTGTTTTTTCTTCCAGTTTTGCTAAAGAAACCTGACTCTGATACTGAATTGATTCTGATACCGTTTCTCAGCAGGAAAAATGTTTCTAGTCTTAAGATGCTATTTAACAAAGATAATAGGCCAAATTCTGCGTTCCTTTTACCTTGCCATATTTCTCAAGTTTTGGTAAAATCAGAATACTTCCCATCTTCATTTTAAAACTTGGTTTTAAAGCGCAGTTATAAGGAAACTATTGATTCTAACATCAATATCCCTCATTAAAAAAGGTTGCACTTATATTTTTTTTAATCAATTAGTTTAGTATTGACATTAAATGTTGGATCATAGCATATCTTTTTGTTCATTTAAATAGATATTTTCAGAAGTCTCTACTCCAAGTAGTTAACTGTGAACATCTGTGATTGCCTCTTTTCTTACGTAAATGTGTTTCTTTACAAGGGATAATTTCCTGATGAGTAGTCATCTCTGTAGTTCTTTTCAACTCTTTCCAGTGTATGCAGTTCTTTTGAGAGAGTTCATATCTGAGGCTAGTTTGTCAAAACATGGTATTTCTTTTTTTTTTTTTCTATTTTTTTTCCTGCAGTAACTCCTGGTTTCAGAAACTGATGTCCAATTGAAAGTACCTCACTGCCTTAAGTCTATCTGACTAAGTATATTAAGCCTATTGTTTATACTGAAAAAATGGTGAACCCCTTTGTGGATACGATCACAATTGTTTTGCAGTAGTTTCAGTATATTAAAAAAGGTTCAAGCAGAATTTAGAAAATAAATGTATTTTTCCATATGTAGCATTGATTTTTATTCTGTGAATTTTTTGGAAATTTTTAAGAATGATGTTTTGGAGAATATTTCATCTGTTATTTTATCTGATTTTCTCTGTCATCAGACACTTGCTGGGTACCAGGGCATTTGAAAATCACATTTTTAATCTCATAATTCTGTGTTTCTTTTTCTTTCAGTCTTTTATGCCCATTGGTTATCAGCATGTGCTTACTAAAGAATCCTCAGGATTTCTCTCTTTTCCATGCTAAAAAAGCAAAACTTGAGTTTGAAGAATAACTTAACTGTCTTGTAAATGAATGTCTTTTATTTCCCTAAATAGCACCTTAATTTCAGATTTATTCTAGTTTAAGTGCATTTCACAGCATTAGTATTTTCAGTTTTCTACTGTGGCTGCTAACAGCCTTTCATTTCTGAGGTTTTCCTGTGTAATATTGCAATTGTATTTGTAAACTATTTGTATTCTTGTAGAAAGGATGTTCTGAATATTGAGATACAAATATCTGAGAACTTTGCTAGAGATGGAATTGACAGGGGATAGGAAACTTTGAACATGAAGAATGTGGACATACAGGAAACATTACAAGCACTTTCAAGATTTCTCAAAGATCTGTGTTACTGCTTTGTAACTTAAAGAAGGAAGCAGGGTTATCAGTGGATCTGGAGACTTGGGCACATTTCTGAGAGCCTTAACACCTGACCATGATGTATTTTATTTGCTAACATTCATATTCATCATAGTTTGCATATGGACATTCTACAATGCATCACTCATAGCCAGTTATTTTTAGAAATGCCATGTTACCAAGCGCCTATTTTTATTGCATGCCATAAGTTGATTAACATACTACTTTTTCTGAAGTCTACTGCAAAGTTCCCACTGACTTCACAAGACCACTTTTCTTTCTTTGATCTGCAAAGCTTAGCACAACACCAGTACCATTAGGACACAGTAGCAGAGGATTGTGCCTCCATAACGTATTTTTTACAGGAGTAGAGATGTTCCCCCTACAATGTTTCTACAGCTGGCTTTTTTTTCACTCTGGTCAATGGAACACTCAGTTCATGTCAAAAATCCTAAGAATTATTGCTTGCATTTAGTAACAACTGTTTTGATTTATTACTAAATGAAGAGCTCTGTGCCCACCTGTGGCCCCACAACTGTTAAGTAACTACTGTGAAAAAAACACCTATTTTCTTAATCTGTGTTGTATCATTTAGACAGGTGATCCTGGGTAATTTTCTAATGATTCAGTGATTTAATTTTTATGGTACCATCCAGTTTCAGGGAGGACAAATAATTCCTGTGATAAATGCAGAGGATTTCTGACAGACTTGGGCTAAGAACTCAGTTTTGCTATAATGCAAAACGGCAAGGCACTAATCAGTCTACTTATCACTCTGAGTGTGTAGACAATTTCTTAATTGCTGTAAATGAATACCTCTGGCAATTTGCCTCTAACTTCCAAAAATGATACCTTAGGCTTCAATGTAAAAATACTGTCTTTTTAAAGAGATATTTTATTTATAATCGTAAGTAAAATAAAATGTAAATATTAAAATAAAAATTATATGTGTCTGATGTATAACTAAAGCTGATATCTAATGAGAACAAGCATTTCTCTGTGATAAAGCTATTTGCCATAGGAGCTCATAAAAAGAATACAAATACCTACTAATAGGTAAAAACGTAAATTCCATACGCTAAAGCGTAAACCCGGCCTCTTTCTCTGACAAATATTCTCATTAGGGAAATCTATAGACATGATGCATCAGTCCAGTTTTTGGCACAGTCCCCAGAGAAAGAGAGATGCTCTATGGTCAGAATTCGTTCATTTTGTGTCGTTTGAGTGGTGCAAATTAGGCAGATAGAACAATTCATCCTTTACTAAACATAAAAATGGACAGCAACTGTTAAAGAACTTATTCCCTTTCCTATAATTTGCACACCTGGGTTTGCTCTGCCATCTCAAAAGCCAATAACCCATAATAAAAGACAATGTTGATTTTCTGTTGACTTCATTCTTAATGAAATAATAGAAATATAACTCCTATAGAAATCAATAGAGTTTGTATCACTGGCCCTCTGTAAGAGCTGGATTGTGTGTCTGGCTCTTCTAGTAATAAGAATTACTACTTGCTTATGAAAACCACAGCATGTTCTTAAAAAAAAATAAAATATTGTGCTTCAAAGTAATTGAGTGTAAGAGAACCTTTTCTTGAATGAGAAATTCAGAAGATTTGGCCGGATACGAAATCTCTCTCTGCTCTGTCATGCTGCAGAGTATATGAATTTTGGTTCAGACTCACTGTGAAATTACTGCACAGCCTATGATGGAGAGTAATTACATACTCTCCATTTCTTTTGTTAGTTTAGCATGTTATCTGTTTCAAGGAAAGGATGGGAAACTAAAAGGAGGATGAATATAAATAGTTATTACGAGTAGAAAATATGAAGTGCAATATCATGACAGCAATAGTAATGTTATTGCTCTAAATATCCATGCCAGTGTCAATTTCAAACTTTCAAGAACAATAAGATAAGATCATACATCCTCAAATCCCTGTTTATGTTAATATACTAATTAGTTTTTTGCTTAGTTACCTATCCTGGAATTTTCTTGATAATTAATGATTTGGTTTTGGCAATCATAGTTGTTTTTAAATACATTCAGTTTCTGTAAATTATTTGTTTTTGAATAACTATCAAAATCCCCACCCACAGAAATCTGTTGTTATGTTATTAAACTGTTATTTGGGGTGATGTTTATTCTCCATCTCATCGTCCATCAAACAAAACAAGACAAAAAAGCCCAAGCAGATCAACACACGGTCCATCTCATCTGGTAGTAAATCTCCAGCAGTGGGAATACCAGGTACCCTTTAGACAGTGAATATTTAGCACGCACTCTAGGTCATTTTATGGTAGGGAACATCCCTACCCAGTTTTTTTAACATCCATTTTGCAACATGTTGCCCAAGAATTTGTTTAATAACTTTTTCAGTTCCCTGACACTGTCTGTCTCTGCACCTTCCTGTGACAGCAAGATATGGACATTTACTACTTGATGGTAAAATACTCATGCTTTTATCTATTTCAAACAAAATATGTAACTGAGCACATGCCAGCATGATGTGCTTTATGTTTTTCAGGAAAGAATCTCATGCAAGAACTAGTGCTTTTTAGTCCCTTCAAGCTTCTGGTCCACTGCACCATGCCAGCAGTCACTAGTTTCTTATCATCAGTATGAAGATAACAACAGGCTCAAGATGAATGTGAGCTGAAAGGAAAAACTCATTTTACCCCTGTAATATGCAGGAAGTCTGCATATGTCATCCTGTTATTCCCATGCCTCCAGCAATGAGTGTATGGCTAGAAGTGCTCCTTTCAGGCAAGGCTGCCTCTGAATTCCCAGAGATGGCACAGTTTCACATTGTCTGTGCTGCAAATCCTGCAGACTTGGCAGGAATTTATAATATTATGCTAAGTGATCTTGAGGAGCTTCTTTTGCTCCATTAGCTTTTCCTCCATTTACCTTCAAGTTAAGGAAATCAGCCTACGTGACTTGCTTTGGCCCTTGGGGACACTAATAAAGTTTCCCCAAGTCTCACTTTAGGTCCTTAAATTTTTAAGTTTAGGACCTTAAACGGTTCTTAGGTACTTAAATTCTTAAAATCGTAGCCTTAGGGTTTTAAGAAAGTCATGGGACTGGGAGCTGACCTTATGATGCTTTGATTCTGTCTGGTTTAGTTATTGTGGCAGTAGGAGCAGTGCTGGATCAGAAATCATGTTACAGAAACTCTGCAGAGGTGTTACTTGTCTCAGGGTGATATCATTGTACTTATGGTTGGAAAAAAAAAGCGAGAAAAGCCAGCAGCATTCATTTAACTTATAATCAAGTATATCTGATCACATTAATACAACTTTATTGGCAAATAAGTATCTGAGTTCTGTGGGATCAAATCCTGGTACTGCTGAAACTAAGGGTATTTTTCCTCTTGATTTCAATAGGAAATGGACGGCAAAATATGTTTGTTCCATGAGATTACTAAAATCTTGAAATTGGTTTACTGTAACACATCTTTGAGTTCTATAGAAATGTTTGTTCCTGATGAATTTTTCACCCATGTCTTTGTAGGGATGCACAAGAGACCAGTTGTTGCTGCAACAGAGGTGAGTTTGGTCTCAAGTAAAGTAATACCTGACAGTATTTCCTCATTGAGGAAACATTACTGATTCTTTATTAAATATTTAAGATCTTCCTTGTTTTCTTCTAGGGGAAGATATAATTGTAATAGTTCCGCTGCACTAAGCTGGGTCTTTTGGCTTTTACCTGAATGCATATTATAGTTTATATTTATACAGAATATAGTTCAGCCGTCTTCTTGTCCCGAGTTACTCTATAACTACGCACTGTGTGAACAATGCTGTAAGGTCACTTTGTTTCTTAATTTGTAAATAAACAATGAGATTTGCTGCCCTTATAGGAAACAGTACTTCACTAAAGGCAGCACAGCAGTGGTGAGAACTGCATCTTTCCCATTTTTGAGAATTCTGAAATCCTCACGGAGATGGGGAGCGTGAAGCCTGATCCCACCAGGAGCAGAAGAGTTCAGCTCTGGGTGATGCAGAATGCTTCCAAGCGTGTCACTTAGCTTATTTCACTTCAGCAGATCTGAGCAAGTTACTGTGACTCTTCATGTGTTTAATGTTAAATATGTGTTAAGTACTTTGCTGCATCATGACTAAAGTGCTAGTAAAGGCCCTAATCCTCCTGCATATCCCAGCATTGAGAAGGGGCACCCAGGCCTGGAGATTTAGATGACACAGCAAAAGCAGTCAACAGATTTTCCCTCTTGCCTTCACTTGAGTGTTTTTCCTGGTTTCAGTAAAATAATAAATCAAATTATGCTCTGAGGAACCAGGGATGTGCTTTCCAGAGCAGGAAATGCTTTTATTAGGGGAAGGCAGGCAAGGAAGGGGGTGAGCGTTCCCTGTGCTGGGCTGCTAATGTCAACTGCTGCTCTGGTGACCATTTCTGCTGCTGCTTTGCTGATCCTGTCTGTCTCCGTAATCTCTGCTCCTTTGGAAGTGGCATTTTCTGTTGGTGGTGGTAGGAGATGCTGCCTCTGAGATGCTGGAGCTGGAAAACCATCGCCAAGCGTGTGGCAAGGTCCTCTCAGCAGCCTGGCTGACAGAAAAAAAACATCAATATACTACTATAATAATAATATTTGACAGGTAGTGGATACTAACTGATACCATTGGGACCATAACATCCCTAATGTTCTTTTTAAGCATATTCTCATTTGCTAAAATATGACTTCCTTCTGCCGCCCCGGCCCGCCGGGCCACGGTGCTGAGGGAGCCATGACCCCTCCTTGGGGTGCCACGGCCCCAATTAGGGATTTGCCTCGTTTGGTCTGAGTAACTTGCTGAGGTGTGGCGTGGGGGCAGCTGGAGCTGGTTTGGGGCCCTCTGGCAGAGCAAGGCCCCGGCCTGCAGGTGAGGCCATCACAGCTGCAGCCAGCAGCACACCTGTGCTGGGTTACCCCATCAGCTCTTAATGGCGGAGAGGAGGGCTCCTGCCCTTTGCCAGACGAAGTAGGGAGCTTTTGTGAGAGAGCATGGGGGCTTAGCTGTGCTCTTCAGCTGTATCCCCATTTTTCACCATATTGTGTCCTCTCTGGGGCCTAGGAAGAATGCAAATGGGCGATGATTTTGAGGTAAGCTTGTAAGAAATTTTACTGTGCTTCTGAAATAAGATCAGGAAGGAGAGAAGTAAGTGATGGAGAAGGCAGTTTATAAGAAATAAAATGTGGGAGTCAGATCCTGCGGCTGTCTTGAGAGTGAGTAGCCAGCTTTACAAGGCACCCTCTGAAGCCAAGCAGTGTGAAGAGCGCAACCATGGCTGTTGCTTTCTGCTTTTGCCGGTGTGCCAGGCCTCCCCTCAAGGACAGAAGGTCTTTTCCTGAGGTGTTACTTTCATCTATGGCCTCGGAAAACAGCCTGCCTTGCAGAGCTTGTTAAAACCTGTGTAAAATGTGTGTGTGTGGCTCAGAAGTGTTTCTGTTGAGTGGGAGAGTGGAGTCAGCGAGTACTAGAAATAAGGAGAAATGTAGTAAAACTCTCCTTAAAATCCTTAAAGAATGAGATGAGGACTAATTGATAGGCATGAATTTTATCCTTTTCCAAATGTAGGCGTTGTTGGCTTAGAAGTCAAAGGATTTTTCATAAAAGCACCGTGTTGTTGCCGTTGTCTCAGGGCTACAACTGTGTTGTGTTGGGAATGAGCCAGGTAGTGCTTCCTTCTTGGTGGTTGTGTTTGTTTTCGTTTGTTTGGTTGTTTTTTTTCCAAGAACAAAAGCAACACATCTCTACTGCTTCAATAAGTGGAGAGGCAAGCACCAGTTCAGCTCTTTAGAATATGAAAAAGCTGTAATGTGGAAGTAGTTCAAAACCGTCCACGCTCAGCTATGTAAGAAGATAAAAACTTCAATATGGTTGGGGGTATGTAAGGAACAGTATACTGAATGGAAGAGAAATGTGACCAGGATAATATGTGCACATTTATCCTGACTCTCCTACTAGCTTGGGCACTATTCCAGATGAAGTGGGAGGAATTAAACTGCTGTTTAAATGTGAAAAGCGTGTTTCATACGTTTATAGCAAAAGCAATGAGCATTTGAACTAGGAGATGAAGTATCATTTATAAATAACATACACTTTCCCATCAGCATCTGTGTTCAGCATCCAAAACATCAGCAAGACCTGAGAAAGAACAATGGATTTTGAACTGCAACAAAATAACTGGTATTTAATTAATTTTCCATATCAGAACATCTTTATTACTTGGGTAAGAACTGAAGGGTTTATACAGTATACACATACCGAAGGGAAACGGAATTCAGCTCTCTATGCTCAGATATTCAGTTAGGTTTTATGTTAGGCAGGGAGGAGGCTTGGAAATTTAGCTAATGCAGTGGTAAATGGGGAGGAAAATCAGCCAGAGTAGTCCCTCTTGCCAGTGTTCCAAGCTACAAAAATATTCTGATATTTTCAAAGGAAGAATGCCCTAGGGAAGTAGACTAAGAGTAGACCAGGTGAAAAGAGATAGCAAGCATAAAAATCTGGGCCAATTCTGAAGACACTGCTGTGATTCCACCTAAGATTAAGGAACTAGCTTTATTTATATTAGCTGCAACAGTGAACTCTTGAAGTTCAGCTGAAGTGCTTGCTGCAGGTTTTTCCCCAGGTTTTTCTTATTGTGCCCTGCAGCATGTACTACAGGCTATCCCGATGTTAGAGGGAGTAAATGAAGTAGAAGGTTCAATGGTGAAATTTGTTTTTTTTCTTCTCTAAAATACAAAATAGTTTTTTGCCTCAAAAAAAAAAAGAAATAAAGCCAACAACAAAACCCAAACATATAATTGTAGAGGAGAATATAGAGCTGCATTTTGTATTGTCACAAATTTTTTTGCTATTTCTTGTTAGTGTCCAATGTTTCAATGTTGTTCTGACATTATAGTGGTGAACACAAAGAAACAAAATGTGTACATAAACCACCACACTTAATTTATACAAACATAGAAGTAAAATTTTAGTTTTGAACCCAAAAAGTGCATTTTAAATGTTTCAATTTTTCTCGAATACATCGGATTGTTGTTAGAAACTTGTTATTGGACAGTTCTTCTACTCAAGGGAAATGATGGGGTATTTTGCTAGTGCACTCTGCTAAAAATGTTTACTGTGGTCCTGTCTTTAACATCTGCAGGTTGCATTTTGAGAGGCATTGTAGCTTCTATCCAGGGTTGTTGCTGGCTCTGTCTCTTTCCATATAAACCTGTTGCTTCTGTCTCCAAGCAGGTTGCAGTGTGCAGCACTAAAATTAGCTGCTAATATATAAAAAAAACCCAAAACAACAACGACAACAAAAAACCCAAAACACACACAAAAAATAATCCAAAACAGCGTGAATTCTTGTTAAGTGAGCTACACAAACAGCCTGTGCCCTGGGACTGCCTTGTATTAAAATAATTGCTTTGCATTTGTGTGGTACTTGCACCTACGTTTCCAAGTTCTGAATAATAGAGAAAGATTTAGTGCACTCTAACAACCAAAGAAATAATGCCAATGAAGAAATCCTTCTGTCAACTACTCCTACATGCAATAAATAAAGGCTTTGAAAGCAAACAACTGTGTAAAGCAGTCCTAGTTGAATGGGCTACTGCCTCTTGTGAAGGTATCCTACAGAGGCAGCTGCTTTTACAGTGTGTCCTAAGTAAAGCTTAATTGCCTTAGTTACAGTTCACTCCTGTTTTAGATGGGAAACACCTGATGTACTTATTCCTAGTGTGGGTTGCTTATTATCTGGATGGATATTTGGAAAGAGAAGAAGTAAGATGTTTTGTCTTTTTTTTTAGCTAAGCTGGGTTACTGGTTCTGGTACCTGTTATTTGCTTCTCCACTTTTAATGTACATTATGAACAGAAAAATGTGTCTATAAAAGCATGACTGCAGGCTTCTTGCATCTTTCTCTGCATTTAAAATTAGATTTTAGCCTCAATCTCTTTAGATTTGTCAGAAATACTGGAAAACTTCAGCCAACAAAGAACAGGAGCTGCACAGGTGAGGCTGAAAGAATTGCTGCTCAAGTTCTCCACAAAAGGGCAACAGAAAGTCTGTTGTTATTTTTGCCTCCCAACAGGGAAAGAAATACTTCAAACATACTTTTCCTTTCAAGTTATGGTACAAGATGGTTAGTATCTGTACCTCTAGTGACCTGAAGCAACGTGAAGAAGGCAGGATTCATTGGGTTACATGGATATTTTAGTCCTCTGTGTTTTAGTTTGGTCATTTTTTAAAGAGGACAGGTTACAGAATATTGCCAGCAGGAAACATCCCTGGGAGTTGTTTCAGCTGGTTTTACAGGTAACTCAAGTCTGAAGATGTGAATATTATTTAACAGTGGCCCCAAGTAGTGTGTGTTGCAGTGGCATAACCTAGGGGTCACAAGCAAGGCAGTTCCAAAGTGAAGCCGTGTCACAAAATGTGTTCAGAAAGACAGTCCTGAAGGCTTAAATTACCTAGTGCTTGTCCGTAACAGTGACCTCTGAAAGGAGCTATGTGTGATAATACCATGGTAGATGGCTATAGCCATTCAGTGAGGCACTTCTGTATCGATGATAGAGAACATCAAAGAGTTTCTTGCAGCTTTCAAGGTCTTTGTAGAGCAGATGTGAATTTTCAGACAGTCTGTTTAGTTTAATAACCTCAGCACATATTTCACCTAATCATTCCTTGACTGGCTTTTAGCTCCGCTCAGCTAATTTAAACTGCTACAGTTTAAGGGCACATCCTTAAAGTCTCCATTAAATAAGAAGGCTGCTAGCTGAGGATCTGGAGTGAGCAGATACATTGTCCTAATTAGCAAGTGAGCAAATTTCTAAAATCTAATCAACTCCTTTGCATCCGCTACTGCAGATGATCAGATCACTGTAAACAAGATTTTGGCAAAATGCTGTAGGCAGAAAAAATGTCAGTGTGTGTGTGTATATGAGCATAATATTTTGGGGGAGAGGAGCGAGCTGCTCATGTGTGCTGATTCCACTTAATCTGTGGTCAACTACTGTTACCTAGTAGAATGGTTAAAAACAAAACCCCCCACCAAACTACTGACTTTTAAAGCCATTATTTCAATGCAAAGTGTCATTAGTTTAAAAGTTAATTTGCACATGAATCACAGTCACAGCTGTAACTGCATTGCACGCTGGAATCAAAGTGGATGGCTTCGTAGCTCTGGGTCACTCATTCTGCTGCTTCTCTCTGAACACGCCATTTTCACTAAGCTTCCAGTGTAATTCCAGACCAAGTGAGTGTTGTAAAGCAAATGTTTTAAATCCTCAGAGTTTCTTGTTATTTTAAAATGCATATATTTCCACCTACCTAGCTGTGCAGTAAATAAAACATGTTCATAAAATATCACTCTAACTTTACAAAATAGGTCTGCAAAGAGAATGATAATCAAATGTTCTTTTATATAGACCAATCTCATAGTGGGGTGGGGTGACATCATAATGAAATGTTCATGCTGATATCAAGATCAAATTTGGGAGAAATCTTTCTCCAGTGTTTTTCAGTTTTGGCAAAACTTTGTGATTTCTTCTCATTACCGGTCATCCAAACATTAGTATTACAGAAAAGTTCATTATTTTTGTGAGGTTTAGGCCAAGCTCTTCTTGCATGGAAGAACTTCCATGTGGCCTGCTTCCTGGCTATTGAAGCCTAAATGACTCCATGTAGGCATTCACAATGAAAAAAGCGTGCAATGTATAAAGAAGGTGTATTACGTAATGCACCCTTGCAATAAAGAAGGCTAAAGAGTGTTCTGGGCTGCATTAGGAGGAGCATTGTCAGCAGGCTGAAAGGGGAGATCTTTTTCCTCTACTCAGTCTGCAAAGGCTGAGTAGTGTGTCCTACTCTGGGCTCCCTGATACAGCAGACATGGAACTTTTGTGAAGTCTAGTGAAGTGCTCCCAGCAGGATGAAGGGACGGGAGCATCTCTCATATGAGGAAAAGCAAATAGAGCTGAAACTGTTTAGCCTAATGAAGAAAAGGGGTGTGGTGTGCGAGTGTGTGATCAATGTGTACATATGTTTGAAGGGAGTGTGTAATGAAAATGGAGCCAGGTGAGTTCCTCTAGGACAACTTGATAAAGCCAGTAATTTCAGGTGCAATTGTAACTCTGGTTAAAATTTTAGTAGGACCCTGAGACTAGCATTCTCCTCAGAAGGTCAGAGGATCACTAATGAAAATGGCCGATACCTTCATTTTGTCTGAAAAATATCTTTACTGATAGCACATGAGTCATTAATGTCCTCTAGATCATTGGCTAATGAGCCTCAAGGGGAAGGAGAGTGAGACTTCACTGAAACACAAATGCAATCTAAACTTTGAAGTTGAAATTCTTAGTTTGAGAGATGTGGCATGATCACACTGTTGCTGTTACTCTTGCAGCTGTTTCCGATGCATTTATTTCTTTTCCTGTCCAAAATGTCTGCGAAGTTTTTCTAATACATGAAAAATGTTTTCCCCAGCCCTCAAGAGTAGTTGTAAGCAGAACATATGAGATGCATAAAACAAGGTCATACTTGCTGGATATTTTTTGAATATAGCTTTGGGAAGGTAAAAAGCAGTATTACTTTAGCTTCTCTGTGAAGAGCTAAAATTTTTGCAGAGTAAACTTTCATTTTGGAGAACAAGAGCCATTGCATAGTTTCATGAAAGACTGGACTTCTGTGTTACCTGGAACATTATATATAGAATAACCTTGCAACAGAATGTATTTGAACTGGCCTACCAATTTGGAATTAAGTCAGTAATGTTTTGGTCATGGTGCCTCTTCAGTGACAAATCTGTAGACCGCTGATACTTTGTCCTGAAGGTACAAGATTTAATTTTAATTTTTTTTTTAGAAAGCTAAAACACAACAGGATGAAAGTATTACACCACAAGAGAGATCACAATTTGTTGATCTAATAACCAGGAATAAAAAATGTATCTTGATGCAAAGGAAGACATGCTTCGTTTTTCCATAAGATATGTGTAGATCCAATGATAGTTTTCTATTGAAAATATAGTTTAAACTAACTATTAAATGATATATCACTGGTGCAGAAACACTTCTAAAAATTCTGTTTTAACAAGAACACTTTCACTTTGGAACAGAAGTTTTTAAAGTGGAGTTGGCTTTTGGGCCAGCCAACCTCTCAGCTGTGATATGGTTTTTCAGTGGTTGAGTATATAACCTCAACCTTCAATCTATATTCCGTATGAATGTTTCTTGTGCCAGACTTTTTGAAAAGAATTAACCTACTCTGATTTACACTTGAGATTACAGTTGATATTCTGGCCTTTGCCTTTCAACATAAGTTAATAAGAAACAAGAATAAAGAAAGTGACTTCTGAGCAGCTCTGCAAAGACTGTGGAATGTTGAATTTTTTTAAAGAAACATGGAAGATATTTTGTATATACTACTTCTGGTTTATATATATAAAATTAACAATCAATTAGTCATTGAGGGGCACTTGAATATTTACTCACTTAGTGTTTAAAAATTCTATTTCAATACTTGGGATAGTTTTTACAAGCCAGTCTCACTGAGCAGTAGATCTGAGTGAGAAATTCAGTGACTAAATTATTCACTACGCATAGCTAGTCAAAACATCCTAAAGGCAGTTATTTTCTTTCTTAATTGCTTTGTTGCTTTCCTTCAGAGGACTTTTTTTTTAAATGGTATTCGTGTGTTAGTTGCTGTTCATATCCTCTGCTCTGTGCTCAAAATTTAGGTTTGGATGTTGTTTTTTGTCAAATGACCCGTTTTGACTGTTTAAATGAATAATGCCTGCCACTTGTTATTGTTATGCTTACAATCATAGAATTGCCTGGCTTGGAAGGGACCTTTCAGGTCGTCTAGTTCAACTGTCAACCTAACACTGACAAAACCCATCACTATGCTTGATGTACATCTCAGATTAGGTGTAGCGCAACTGTAGCAAATAATGAACTGAGTAAATGTTAGAAACTCTGTTGCTGAACCATAAAAAAAAATACCCTCTGAGCTATATGATCAGACCCTATAGTTAAATCCATTCCCGCCAGCTAAAGGTCTTGGTCATTACTATAGCTGTAAGATGTATTTCCTTTGTCTCATGCTTATGCCAATGCAGATAGGAAATAATGATTAATACTCATGTGTGTACATTCATTGACCAGATAATGCATGGTTCTCTTTGCTGCTTTAGTTGGACCTTGGCAAAACAATTGCCAGCTCTGCTGTACGAATCCCTTTAATACCATGCTGGCCAGTTTTAGTGTGAATATGAAAGTATGAGCCCTACTTTTTTTTTTTTTCCCCTTCTATCAGAATGACTTATGTTCACTTATGACTGAAATTATGAAGGGACAAAAGCTCTGCCAGAGTTATTTAACTGTTAAAATTTGATCAAAGGCTTGAGAAAAATGTGCTCTTCTCCCAGCTCTGTGGGGACATAAAAAGACCTGGGGCTGCTGCTGAACCGCATCAAGTCTTTTGAAGTCTGTGCTCTCTCTGGAGGAATAAAGCCCCTTCTTTGCCAAAACTGGGCCTGTCATGATAGCAAGCCTCCTCTTTCTCTGCTCCTCTGGCTCCTGCGCAGATGGTGCCTGGGAGGAAATTGCAGTGATGGTGCAGGGCTGGGACGCTGGCAAGCTCTTCTACTGCTCCTCTTGGTGACACCATACCTAAAAAGCAGCTTATGGCCAAACTGATGGAGATGTCGCCCTTTATCCTTCAAAATTGTGTTACACCCAACACCCAAGGATCAAAAGACAGATTATTATTTTTTTATTACTGTGTGCTCAGGGTGTCTTCCTTGCTATGCATAAACGTGAGTTACTTTCTAAATATGTCCTGACATGGTGAAACCAGTCACCATTCTGACGTGATGCATGTGCCCCATGGCGCTTTGTTATTTAGATCTTGTGAGGAAAAACAATGTGCTTGACTGAAACATATTAAAATGATTTTTTCACTTCAAGTGAAGACAGTGCTGGTTGTTCTAAAAGGAATTAAAATACTGAGCTAAACAGTTCCTCAGCACTTAATGACACATTGACATTTCTGCTCATAATGCTGTGCCTGTCCGTCCCAGTTTAGGCTAGAGTTTCTCAAGTATCCTTTTATTGGTATGGATTCTGCTATATATCAAGGGTAGTGGGTATTTATATTTTTTTTTCTGCTGACTTAAACATATTCTTAAACAACAAAATACCAGCATATAGAGCCAAATAGAGAGGAAAATCTTTGTACTTCTTATCAGGTTATGAAATGAGAAGATTACTATTTGTGGAACCTTCCTTATGATTAAATGTCAAAATAGACAGTTTCTGACATACAGTGCTGCTTCAGTAAGGAAAAAAAAAGTTTTCAAGAACACTGTGTTCAGAACATGTTTCCTTGAAAACTTATGCAAAGGAACTACAAACAACAACAAAAAAGCCATCAGCAACCAATTTCTTATCAGATGTAAGTCAGTAAGATGGCTTTGGGGTCAGGAATTCATGTTGTTTTATGCCAGCTAAGAAAGCGCTCAAGATACATTCAAAATACCATTGCATTTCATTTTGGCACCCAAGTGAAATTTGTTAGGTGTAGAGCGCTTATAAAGATAACTGTACTCTGTAGTTTATAGCTTCTGCACTTATCTTCGGGTTTTTATCTCTGAAAGCTGTGACATGTTTGGCAAGCAGCAATGCTCCTACATTCCTCTGAAGGTGCAACCGGGTATGGAGTTCTCCCTCATGTCTTTTCCTGTAGTCATTTAACAGTACATGACAGCTCTACTGGTGCCTGCTTAAAGGAAGCTCTGCTGGGACTTGCTGATGTAATTTTTGTATATACGGGATTAAAATATTTTTGTGATATTTTGGTACCAAATGTGCTTTGCAAGTTGTGAGATTTTTTTTTTTATAAAGCAGAACTTAACAGAAAATTTATTACATGGGACTCAAGATGGTGCTAAGTGGAGCTCTGCATATATTATGGTTTTACTTTTTCCCCTGATTGTGGGAAGGATTTAACAACAGGATGTTTGCCATGAGGATTATATCCTTACTAGTTACCCCTTTTGTTGAGTTTATTTACAAGATACTTGATCTGTAGCTTCTCCCTGCTCTGTGGTTGCTTGAGTAGATGGTTTGTTATGGTCAGTAGAATAAAGTGATATAAGGAGAATGCTAAAGGTCATAGTCTCTGATGTGATTTAAGCAGCAGACTGGAAATCTTTGCTTGTGTTGTTGACATCTCAATTTTAATGGTTCTTGACCCTAAACAAAATTCCAGGATCATTTTTTTTTTGTTCCAGGAGATAATGTAATAAAATTGGCCAAAAAAAAAAATGTCCAGGTGATCAGTAATGATATATAGTTTCAACTTGAAATGTTTCTCATGTATTCCTTGTCTGGGAGGCAGCTTGGTTTTACTACAGAAAGATCTTGAGTCTGGAAGGGATTCTACAGCAAGAAAAGGGTACATAGGTAGATAAGTTCATATCATCTATGAAACTTATGATGAAGTTCATGTTCTACATATTAGGTGGATGATGATGGCCAAATTGTTCATATCAAGAAATAAATGAGGATAACTGGCATGGTCAGGAAGGAAAGTGGAGACAATGGGAGAAAGAAGTGGGGAAAACCTACTGCAGTTGGAGAGGGTGTGCTAAGGAACATGCCAGGAAGCTGAAAAGATTTTACAGTTACTTTTCTGTACACTGAAGACCTATCACTTGAGCTATGATCCTATTGGTGTTTATGAAAACCCCACATATCTGTGTTGTTTTCCTTTATTAGGAGTGGCTGAAGGAATATGTAAAACTAGCTTTGCAGGAAATTGAAATATCAGTTTTCTGGATGGTGCTCCTTCACCTTGCTTTTTGTTAATGAAAGTCCTGGTATGGGACTAGGGAGGACCCTGATACTGGAGAAAACATATGATTATACTTAATCAAAGACAGGATTTTTTTTCCACTCTTGTTTTACACTGTCTGAAGTATGCATGGATATGTGAATTACAAAACCTGTAATTCACACATAAGAAGGGGGAGTTCCTCAGCAGCAAAAATGGTTGCTGAGGCTTGAACAGCAGGGAGCTGAATCAAAATTGTTACATGCTAATTGGACAAGCTAAAAATTCCTGGGATTTGCAAGTGAATCATTTAAAAATGCATGGGGTGATAATTGAAGGCAAATTAACAATTTGGACACCAGGTGTTCTGAATTTGATCAGCAAGGGAGAAGAGACAAATATCTTTCTGTTCAGAAAAAAATGGTTGAAGATGCAGAACTACAGAACTCTAATACAGATGAAGTTTACTTGTGATGTGCATTAATTTAATCAAGAGAAGTTGCTCACTGGGTAGAATAGTACCTGGTGTTCATATTGGAAGAATAATTGTAGAAGATACTATTTTATTAAATTTTTGTGATAGCTGCATCCATAAATACTATGTTATTGACTAACATGTGTATAAATTGCTTTGGGTTTTATATCACCTGCAGAAGAAATGCAAACCAATGTGCTTTTCCCCTTACTTAGTTACATGGCTGTATAAAAGGGTTTGTACAAAAGAACCTAGCAATACACCCTAGTTTGTTTTTTTTTCCCCTTACATTTCTTTCTTATTTTTTTACAGAACACTGTGACAAACAATAGGACATAGTAGTCTTAAGAGGCTTTTGTGCTCTTAACTTCTGGAAGGTCTGTTGCTTTATTCAAGTGGTTTTTAGACATTTTTGTTCAAAGTATGTAAAGATCTTGACCATTTTCTATTTGTAATAAAAGGAAACTTTCTGTGAAAAAGAAAAAGGGAAAGAGAAAGAACAGGTCATAGACTGTGACTGACTTGTTTCTGTTTTTTGATTGTATACTGGATGCCTCAATGTAGTTAGTTGTTGTTTAGTTCCAAAAAGTGTCAAGTAATGTCTCCTCTGTACCTAAAATACTGTTGAATTTCTTTCTTATTGAGTCATCAAATCCTAGACTTTAACAATCTAAGAGCATTTCCATCTGTATAATTTTGAACACTACTTGGCATGGTTGCGAGGAATATAATAGGAGCTTGAATAATACAAATATTTTGGGCTTATGAAATTGTTTTTATTTGTGCCTTTATTTCCTTTCTATATAAATCAAAATGAAGTTAGTTACTGTCACAAGTCTGACTAATTTTAATTAGGGACTTGTGCTTAAATGGTGAGAGGAGAAACTACGAGACATGCTGTTGGTTTTAAACTGTTTCATAACAAGTCAGATGATTCCTCTAACATTGCTTTATGAATAGCAGTTGTGGATTAGGGCAAAGCATAAATCTGCTAATGTGCATTTAATCACAAAAATGTCTGGACTGTATTCTGCAATGTTCATCTAATGATGCCCCTTGAATGCAAATGAATAAGAAGTAGGATGATCATATATAGAGCTCTTTTGATTCTGATTAAGCTAAAACCTTGGTTGTAAGGCAGTAGCTGGCTGTTCTGACTGCTTCATTACCCAAACTTCCACTATTCTGCTGTTCTAATATTTATTAATGGCATTCCATTATCAGAAGCTTTGTGATTGACCTAGGTTGATTGCACAACCTGACTGTATAAATCATATGCAGTTTGATTTACTTTTTAAAATATCTTAACGTTTTTCTCAGGTTATCTAGTTAAGTGGACACTTTGATCAAGGAATGCATGTTTATATAGGACTGCTATTGCTCCTGAGTATTCTTTTAAATAAATCCTTCTACAGAACTTGATGCATTTGAGCTATTTGTTAAATTGTAAAACTAGCTCATGAAGAGGAGCCCATCTCTGTAAGATTAGCACAGGCAGTGCTAATGTCTCTCCCCACTCTAAATTTTGTAATTTGGAAATCTATTCAATGTTCAGGAACAACCAAGGTAAGTCAGTTGGCAAGGCTTGAAATGGTTTCAAAGCTGAGAAGCAGAACAGCTGATTTACTGAAAGCTTTCTTGCTATTCTCTCTGTATGGTCTGTTTTTTCTCTGTTGCCTTCAAGTTGTATTTCACATCAGGTAAGCACTTTCTGCCTGGAAACTATCACTTAGTCAAATCTTGTTGGGTTTGAGTACTTTTGAGGCTCATACTCTATTACCTTGTTTGGTGGGCATAATAGCGGTACCAATTTGCTTAAAGTAAAACATGTAAGTACATAGTTTTGAATTATCTATTCAATAAGTCATTACATTTTAACATTAAGTTTAATTTTCGTAATCATGCCTAAAAATGAAACTCCAAGCAACTTAATTATTCATTTTTAGTAATGTTTAAGCCAATTAGGAATGAGATGCAGGTTATATTTCCATGAATAATAAGTGGAGGGAAAATAAAGTTGGTATTTTAACAGCAACATTTCAGAATTAAATGAAGGGAAATTAGCCTTCTTCAGATGAAAAGGTTAACAGGAATTCTTACAGATAATTTTTTTTGTTTCTTTTGACTTTGACTGTCTAGCATAGTGGAATGAAGGTTTCTACCAGTTGTGTTACTTTTGCCCCCAAAAAATTTGCTATAATTCTGTCATGAGATAACACAGAGATGCTGAGAGAGGTGTAGAGCTTGGATGTAACTATGTTTGAGGCTTAGTGTGCATTGGGGTTACAACTGACTCTTATTTCCATAGCACACAGAAAGCTTGATAGGCTACACTAGGTATTTCTTCTAATTTCTGCTTGACTTCCAGCAGGTGTTTGCCTCACACAGGTGGAAGGGGGAGATACTAATAGGGAGAAAAAAAAGTGAAGGGAGGAGATGGCAAATCACTTTTGCAACCCAAGAGTGTGTGTTCTGTGTTTTCATCAGGTGTGACTGTCTGAGGAATCTGTCTTACTTGATCCCAGTGTATTGATAAACTGCACTGTTGTACTGAAGGAATCTCCTTTGCTGATTTGAATGCTGCTTTAATAAATGACCCTTGCTTTAATGCTAACTTTAATGAAAAAAACAGCTCCCTCCCTCCCCCACTAAAGCAGCATGAACATTCAAGCTGAGTAATTGTGATCAGTAGTAAAAGACTGAGCTGGTTATAAAAGCAGAATGCAGAACACAATTTTAATTTTAAAGTCCATGGGATTCCAACTTGTCCTGTAGCAGTGAAGCTGTCTTGAATTGCTGTTCTTCTAGCCTGTGCTTTGTCCTCTAAGCCTGTGACACAACTGTTTGGGGGCTCAGCTGTATTCACCACAATGGATGTGATTCTCCACAATTTCTCTGAAGTAGTTTAGCTGTGCTGACATCACTAGTTTCTTGAATTGCTTTGTAGCTGTAACCTGCAGATCAGGGCAAGAAAGAGGCGTTTCTCCAGTTTTGTTGCCAAGGAAATCATGTCATGGATCTGCTGGAGTCTGTACCTTTCAGTAATTTACAAGCTGTTTCTGCATCATCGTTAGACTGGGGAGTGAATGTGTATCCATGCCCGCCCAGTTCCAAAACAAATTGGATAAATTTGACATTTTCTCATTGTTAAGAGATTATACTAATTTCATAGAAATGGAGTCTCTTTGGTTACTGTGCAAAGAGAAATGTTTTTGTCCCCAGGTGACAACTGGGTTAACAGACGCAATTTAAATGTCATTTGCAGCTGCAAATGAGATCATTTAAATTACACTTGTGTATATAAATTGCTGCTGTGTCTATAGGGAAAGTGGGGAAATCATGGACAAAGCTGATAAAAGGCAATTTTTCTATCCTTAAACTTTAACATTTCAGTATCTCTTCACAAATCATAATAAGAAGCTACTGTCTGATAGGTAAAAGAGAAATTTAAAGTATCACAGAAAAAGTGATATCTTTGTGGGAAAAGGGGAAGAAGGAAGAGTTGGGAGTGTCAAACTGTTGTGAGAAATGCTGTAGTTGCAGAACAGCCTTTCCTAAGAGATAAGCAACAGCTGTAAAGAGTGCCACTGAAATGCCAGAAATAGACTTCCATGAAGCATCATGTGGATTTGATGCAAGATTTATGTGATATAGCCCATATTTCTTTGGAGACAATACCCAATCATTTCCCCTTGTCAATCTCAAAAAAACTGGTATACTTTGCTTAGTGGTTTGTTTGGGGTTTTTTGTGGGGTGGGCATGTTTTTTGTTTTTCTAAAATCTACTGAGAAAGCTCCTGCAGTTTCCAAATATAAGTTCAGTGGAAATAGGCTTTGATGGCTATGTAAGAGGTGTTACATGATGTTTCCAAAAGTCTGATGTCAAATACCAAAACAATGAACACTTCACCTCTTTACAGATTTGGTATGAAGGAAATTTTCTTTATGGATGGAAGTCAGTATCTTCTTTCTTTATTCTAAGAAGGAATGTGCAGCAGGGTTTCCTTATGCTGTTGAGTGTTCAGACAAGGGCCTAACGTTTTTCTTCTGTGTTCACCTTCTCAGAAAGAGAAGGTGTTCTGTGAAACGAGGCCTTCTGTTCTGGAGAAAAGCAGAAATATTTCTACGCTTTTCCCTACCTTCCAGCTTTCTATTGCTGGAGTTGAGAGGGGATATAGCACATTCAATGAGGTGTCAACTGGTGTTTTGACAGCTTACTTCAGTTACTGGGAGTATATTTATTTTTTTTAAAGGAGTAGGAAACACTAAAAAAAAAATTGTAATATTTAGATACACAGTATTTCATTGTACCACAAATCCACCAGAAAATATTCCAGCTCATTTGTGATTAAGCCTAGATTTGTTATTAAAATGTGCTTCTTTTCTCTCCACAAAACCAGTGAGTGATATGAGCAGCTTTATTGAGCATTTATGTGAAAAAATGGAAATGTGTGTGCAATGGCAATGAATAGATGATCACCAAATATGTATGCTTACTACAGCCCATTCTTCTGAAGCAGAATGGTTGTTTCTCCCTTTAAATAATTAAGTAGCGTGAAAACAGCCAACTGTTGCACAGTTGCTTAAGAATTGTTGTTAGACTATAGGAAACTGGGTGAATATTTGGTTAAATCTATATTTGCACCATAACACTAGTGTTTGTTAAAGTCAGCAGCTGTTAGTCAAGTATGGTGGGTTTTTTTTTCTTTAAAACAGAAGGTTAAACTCAGTTGAGACTCCTGCTTGGTAGCTTAGATTACTCCATTTGTCTTCAGAGGAAAGTATGAGGTGTGTGCAGTCTTGCTCAACCCATCTTTATTTTGAAGCTACAGACTTGCAATATGTTGCTTAAAATCAATTCACAAGCAGTTCTAGAATACGGTGTGCTTTTTGAGCGTGCTTTATATTGACACCAAATGTCACTAGTTGTCTTAAATGTAAAGTGTTTTTTAAATGATAGCCTAAATGCCTTTACCTTAATTTCAGAGTTTGACTGCATTGTAAATCTGAAAATGTTCTGGTTGGTTATCTATTGGATACTTTTTCAGTAGTAAACAGAGGCAGTTTTGCAGAAAGATGGAAGGCTGAGGGGATTAGGAAGAGGAATGGGAAAATAGAACTATTTGGATTGTGGCACTTGGTCCTTTTTTCAATTTGTCAGAGCCCATATTTTAAGATCAAAAATAAGTTGTAAACCTCATCTTCTTCCTTTTCCCCTTTTCAGTTCTTGCTCTAACTCACCTCAGCTTCCCTTCTGATTCCCATCAAATACACATTCGATATCTAGATTCTCAGTTGCAATTATAACACTTCTTATGACCCTTCTCCTTTTTGTATTAATGGGGAATTTTATAGCTCATGTTAAATTGTTAAATATTTGCTAAGGTAGAAATAAGCATGTGAATTGCAAGTGGTAAGAGAACTTTTTTCAGTTTAAAGACATAAGTTGTGTTTTAGCAATGATGTTTGTTTTGCAGTTCTCCCCTTCTAATAACAGAAAGCACAGAAGTACAGCATCTCTATCTGTACTTTGCTTTTGCTTTAGAAGCTTCATGGAAAAGTTTATAGGGAGGGAGGGAAAGGGTAGCAGGAGAGATTTCACTGGTTTCTTTTTCTTTTGCTTCAGGTTCTGTTTTCATTTAAAACCAAAAATCTACACCTCTTCGTGATGCAAAAGGAATTATAATTGTAGACATCCTATTTCCACTGTTAAGCACTCTGAGACGTGGTAATGGCTTCTGCCTTGTCTCAATTACCTGGGTAGAGAGAGCAAAATCTTGTGCTGCTGTTGCTGATGTGTGGCTGAGATTAGCAGCTCTACTTGCACAGTCCTGAGTCCCTGATACGTCCTACCTTGATACACCTGCTTAAGTCAACTTATATTTGCCTGTAAATTTTGTAGCTTCTTCATTTCTTTCTTTTTGAAGCTGTGATTGCTCTAGAGTATCTACTTTAAAAACTTGAGTTTTGGCTCCTGGATTTCAACATGTATGACAAAACTGATGCTTCCTCCACTCTTGCTTAGGTGTGGGCAAGATTGACTATTTTTAAGATCTAGTTAGATGCAAACCAAGAGTTTCAGCTGCAGAATAATTGTTTTCTAGCTTTTTTTTTTTCCCCAAGTCCCCAGTAAACTCAAATGACTTCCCAAAGAAGTCTGCATTCTAACACTGCCCTTAAGATAGTAAGCTGCTAAATAGCTACAGAGTTGTCAAGAGTCTATGTTAAGAAGTGATATAATAGAATAAATTTGCATCCAGGGAAGATTCTGGGAATCCTACTATTAATGTAGAGCATCATTGCTCTATTAAACACAAACAAAAAGCAACCCCTGACACGTATACTTTTCTGACAAAGCTGTGGGACTAAGATGCAATTTCCACCTATAAGAAATTCTGGGTCTTTGTTTAGGAGTAGGAGTAACGTAGAATAAAGTGCTGAAGTTAATTACCTGAGCAAGCTATTCATGCAGTGAGGAGTTTCACACAAAGTTAATTGGCATTTTTATAAGTGTTCATTATTTTAGCAAGAGCATGAATATCTGCATTGAATAGTTTTGAGAACTGGTGGATTAGAATGCTGTTTAGTTTGATAAAACTTCAGTTATTTGCTCCATCTTTAAACATAATAAGCTTTTTTGTGTAAGCCTAACACCCATTTAGAAAAAAAGAAAATTTTACTTGTGCTATAAATCAGATTAAGTGCTAGAAAAAGAAAATAAGGTTCTTTTGTGCATTTTGGACCAGAGCTAGAAGATAAAGGAAGCTCATGGATGAAAAAAGCTGTTCAGCAAAACTAAGCAATTGACAAAAATTATTAGCCAAGGTCTTGTGTCAGTTTCAAAAAGAAAGTTGAAAAAGCATACCTGAGGTTACAACAGCCCAGAGGAAGGATCTGGTCTATGAGTGTGCGGTAGACTCCAAGGTGCTTTGCATAATTATTTTATTTTTTCTTGTCACCAGCAATTAAGCTGGAGAGTTCTAGTGACGATTAGTGTGCCTGTAGTTCTATAACATATTACAAAACTCTGGATGTAACTGAAAGAGCCCTTCTTCCACAACAGAGTTGGCAGAATATTGCACCTCCTGTATAAGTTGCAAAAAATATCTAATTCACCCGTCCATCCCCACCTTAAAGATTTATAATTAGATTGAGTTTTGAATGACTGATTCCTGATTGTTTCACAGGTATGGAAAAAATTTCTTGGTTTCTGGGCATCACAATACCTGTAGTTTTTATGACCCTGTGATATTGTAGCGTATACTTAATGAAGTTGCTACTTGCAACTGAGGTGTTTGAAAAGCATAATATGTACCTACTGAATTAAAAATATTATCTCTATTTAGTATATGATAATATAGAATATGTTAATGCTTAGATGCGTTTTAGAGCAGAGTGTATTATATGAAAATAAATTTAAAAAGACACAATTTTTCTTCAAGAGAATTTACAAACTAAACCCATCTGTTCCCTTACAAGGAAAGGAGAGGAAAGAACAGGTATCTGAGGCTAGGAGAATGAAATCAATCTGCTGAAGGTCAAAGTCTCCAGTCAGAGCAGGAATTGAACCTTAATCTGAGTTTGTTTTACCCTCAGAGAACCTGCTCTCTCAATCCCAGATAGCTGAAAAAAATAGCTTATTTCATGGATTTCCTTGAAATTTTTCACTACTTGTTGCTTTGAAAAGACTTCAAGAAACTTTGAAGGCAAACTTTAATTACTGTTCAATTAACTGTGACTTGGGCAGGCTTGAGAAGCTGGATTAGATAACCTCTACACATCTGTTGCAAACTAAATTATTCTTTGAGACACTTTCAGCAAATATTGAAAGTATTACTTGAGAAAAACACCTCAGTAATTGTGTCGGTAACTTTTTCTTTGATATGTAGATGATTTACAAATGCCTGTATCTGTCTTTGGGAGAGACTCCAGCAATGTGGCACTGTACAATATGAAGTCTGCATAACTGATTGGCTAATTTACTCCTTTTCTAGCCTAATTTGGACTGGATTGCTTTGTGGTATATTAATCTTTCTGAATTGACTTCAAAAGACTCTCATCTAAAGACTGGTCTTGAAAGTGAGAGGTGCATGTGAGAGTGCTATGCTTCCCTGTAGGAATTACTTTCGTACCCAGTTCAGAAGCAAGAGTGAACCAGTTACGATTGTGCATTGGGACAGTAGGAGGAGCAGAGCTTCCTTAGGTTTGAGGATATGACAAATACAGGTTTTTCATCTTAAAGGTTCATTTAAGATTATTTGCCTTTTGATGACACAATACTACCTACTACTATTTGGAATCTGCTTCTTGAGAAGCTGACGTGAGTAGAGCTTGTTATGTATTTCTTCAGCTCCTAGGAGTTTAGCAGACATGGAACAATGTGTAAATGAATGTTAGAATACTCTTCTAGTGTCCTTAGTTTGGGAAATAATCTGTTATCTTCTGATAGAAAGTTTAGCTCTTGGCTGCTGGATTTTCTATGTATTGCCAGTTCAGTAGGAAATTACTTTTTGTGACTGAACAGCAATGCAGATTTCCTTGATAGTCGATGAGCTAATTAAGTTGGCTACTTCCATATTGACTCTCCTTTCAAATATAATGTCAAGAAAGAATGATGGTGCAGGACCTACTCAGAAAACCATAAAATTGGTGGGAGTTATTGTAGTGACTGAGATTCTCCATCAAAAAAAGGATGCTTATATATTACAGCTTCACGTCATCTGTACCAGGAAAGCATCTCTGATTTCTGGCTTTTCTCAGCACTCGTTCTCTTATTAACTCCTTCACTACTCAGTACTCTGCATTTCTCCACTGGCAATTAGAGCTGCAATGAGAGAGGAACAGACTACTTTGTAGGAGCTCTGGCTTCTCAGCATGGGATATCCTTTCACATACTTCCTCTTACAATTACTTTTTGGTGGGGTGATATAAGGCCACAATAAGTAAATGGTATGATTACTGCGTGGTCCTTCTCCCAGTCAGTTACACGGTTCCCGTTTTCCACTTTGTAAGTTTGACAAGCAGTTTTCAAGGCAAATTTCTAATTATGCAACTTGTCAGGTAAATTGAGATGTCTGAGATTTGTGGCAGTTTGTAGAGTCTAGACTCTCCAAAACCAAACCAAACAAACAGCTGTGACAAGATATCTTGAGTTGATTTGATTTTAATGCTTGAATTTTGAGTGAATTGGGATGAAATTAAATGTAGCGAGGGGTATGGAGTTGAAATCCTTTAGATAAGGTAATAATTTATTTTTTGTAACTGGCTAGTGTGCTGTCAAATTCACACAGACCTAGAGAGAGTGAGCTGCATTTCAGCTTTGACCCTCAACCTCACCTTCGCTGTGTGAGGGTTTTTTTAAGGCTGGCAAAGCTATCCAGAGCTTTGTGACAGAGAAGGAAAAATGGACAGGGAGCAAGTTGCAGGCTTCTCTCAGAAGTTATAATTAAGGGGGAGGTATGTGAACCAAGACGCCCCTCACACAGTTGCATTTCCTTTTGTATTTTACTGCATGGAAGGAGAAGTACTTAGATTTTTTTTTTTTTTAATTCAACAGGCTTATTCTCAGCTCTTGTTAAGGATTTCTGGTCTCTCTTGCATACTTCCTACATAACCATACTGAAAGTTTTCCAATTGGATAGAACTTAATGGAATACCAAGAGTGAATAACAGAAGGAGAGAGGGCATTTGGATTAGTACATGGTGTGTAACAGGAGATAATGGGAAACAAAGGAATGGGGTTTTTTGACTGGAAGAAAACCATGTATTTTTTTGTTACAGAGCCCTACTGAGAAATAGGGCATCCGTTTGGGGAATTATAAATAATACTAAACAACAAGCAGAAGGTATTATTTAAAGACAAGTTTGAAATAAACATCACTTAAGTGCTTTCTCTGGCCAGCTCTTAGACTGTTTTTTTTTTTTTGTTGCATTTCATTTTGACACATAAGTAAATTGTACTGTTGGTTTGCACATTTAGGAAAAACACTGTTAACTTACTATGGTTCTCAGTCTCAGCAGTACCCCATATTTAACCACAGAGTACACTTTGATCTCAGATATCTGAAATACAGTAATCAGATGTATAAATAAATTTAGCAATATGGTAATTAATGTGATTAATGTACAAGGATGAATTGTGTAAAATATCAAATGTGGGTATGGTTTAGCAGATATGCAAACATACAGCATATGTGTAACTATAAGACATGCTCAAAATAGACTTCTCATGAATAGTAACATTTTTCAGTTAAAAAATGTACAATGTCAAGCCATGCAGATGCAGTGGCATTTAAGAGGTTTTAGTGAAGTTGAGGGTCTAGAGAAATATGAATATGCATCTTCTGAGGTGGAATCCTGAGCTTTAACTACTGTCAAGCCCTTATTCTATATGAATTGGGACATACATCTTTAGCGGGTGAGTTAAACCTGATTCTTAACTATTCTGCAGGCTTTTGTGAACCGGAACTGCATTGGCTATTCTTCTCTTGGTTTTTCAAATTCCAGGTCCTTCCTATTAATGGTTCTTGTCCTTAGCTCAAGGTCTTCAAGCTAGTGAGAATAATCTGGTGAACTAAAATGTGGTTGGAGAAGCAAACCAAAACCCAGGAGTTATTTAGTCTGGATCAGATCCTCTTTTTTGTCACCTGTCTTCATCATAGCTTTATATTTTCTGTAGGAATGTTTATTGTGCTTTTGGTTAAGCACAATAAATATTTAGAGGTATGCATTTTTTCATTGTATTATGCGTATCCTAATATCATATTTTCAAAAAATCACTTGATACACATAAGTAGTACATATTGTTCCAAAGTATACGCTGCATTATAAAACAGAGGAAATGAAAAATTCCCAGTTAAATATTTTTGCAGTTGTTCAAACAGTCATCGTCTCTGTAGTAACTGAACATATGTTGCAGGAATAGCTGATTCTTGTCAGGGCAGCTGTGTCACAAAGGAAAAGAAACACAGCTTCATTTCTTTTGCGGCGGGGGGGGGGGGGCACAGTGTAGCTATTTCATTTCAACTTAAAACTAGCTTTGCTGTCATTGTCCTAATATGCAGGGCAATGCTAAATTAAAGCTTTATTCCGTTTCTCTCAAATATTGTTGGTGTTACTTAAGTCACTCAATATACGTAGACAAGGTAATTTAGGACACCACTGCTGATTCATAAGGTCTTGACGTAGGTTTTTGTCTAATTGTATGAGATGCAAAAATGTCTTATCCTACTTGTGCTAGCTATCTGAGATAGTATTCAGGACAGCTGCTGCCTCTCACACAGTACTGAACTTAAAGCACATGTGCAGCAGATCAAGAGGTGGAGATTCTAGAGGAAAGTTTTTGTATCTGTCCTAGAAACTTCACACAGTGGGTAGCTCATATTCAGGTGTATTGTTTAATCTACGTAAATTGTGAAGCTTAATGTAGTTGCTACTGCCTGGTTGCATGGTTGTTGGCATCTTTTTTCTGTGAAAGCACAAGGCACAGTAAGCTTCTAAACAAGCATAAAACTGATTTTCTTGCCCCTATGGCTTGGCCAAGTGTTCCTTTTTTGGCTAATCAGCACGTTTCTATGATCACAGCTATGAAAGCTATGGAGTTGGTCACTGCTTACAAATTGCATCATCAGTGTGAGAGGTTATTTTTTGTTTTTAAACCCAGGTTAGGGGGGCTAGTGGTGATAATCCTTTAAGAAAAAGGATGGGAGGTGGGAAGCCTATTCCTACATATCCTCGTGGACCCTCAATTCTGCTGGATTGCAGTTGAAATTTGAGGTTCTGTAACAATTTTCTGTCTTTTGACAGTTGATACAGGAAAAATTCTGATGTGCAGAATCTAAACAGCGTGTAGATAATCAGTTATTTGTATGCAAGGCAAATTCTGAGTATAACAGTGCCTAAATAAAAAAAATAATAAAAACCAACTCTGGAACTAGGCATGTGCAATCAGCACTGAGAAGTATGTGTCAATAAAATGGAGCTTCAAGAGCAGATTTATCTATGAATTACTTTGTGTAGGAGATCAAATAAGAACATAATGATATATTGGTATAGAAAGAAGAAATAACTGAAGAAAATCATCTTGCAGAGTCACATTTTTCTGACAAATGCATCCAAATAACACAAAACATAAACATTTACTAATGAATGAGAGAAGAGCTACATATTGTAAAGGTAGGTGACTGATTGTTGTTGTAGATCTATACAGCTCGGGATCAGTGGCTGTGAAATATTTTTTTCCTATGTTTTTAGCATGTTTCAGTCAAACATCGTCTTATCTCAATCCATGTGGCGAAGAAAAAATTGTGTGTTTATCTGTGAAAAGTTAAACAAAAGAACTGAAAATGAAATATTTTAAACTGTATTGGCAGTGGCAATTGGTTTCATTATATCTACTTTATTGCTTGTGTTTGGAAGGTATTTTAGGTGGCAAATAGTTTTATGGATTTTCTCGAACCTTCTGACAGGTATACTGTTGCCAGCACCTGTGAGGGATTCAATGCAGTTGTAACTCAGACCATCCTAGTTTTGTGCTTCTGTTCTCTTGTAGGTGACTACAAGCTTACAATCAGTGCTAATAGCTGTCAAGAAAAATAGTAGGCTTTAACTACCAACACCAGAATTGGTATTTATGTGAAAGGCTTGTTCCGCTCTGACTTGTGTGGTTTCTGCAGTAGGACATATTTTGAATAATACCATTGACCCAATTCTCAATTTGTTATAGAATTTCAACTTGCCTATAAATCTTGAATGTTTTTTCTTTTTTACCACAGCTTAAGGCACTAAAATAGTCTGGAGTGTGCTGTTGGGATACAACAATTATTGAATGAAAAAGCACCACTGACCAGAAACAAATTTCAGTTATGATTAAAACATATTTTGCCCTTTAATCTTGGTCAGTGTATTGCCATGCTTGGAGGTTTCAAGTTGAGCTGAGCAAGTAATAAGTGATATATGTGTGTGTGCGTGTTTGTGTATATATATAAAAAAATCTCAAGAATCAAATGGATGATATCAAAGTGCAACTAAAGATGACTTAAAAATATTGCGGACTTGGAAGACTCAAAGGGAAAATAAAAATACAGAAAGCAAAGGTGAAAGATGAAAGGAAGGTTGCACAAAAGGTTATGGTAAATAATAAGAAATTTATAAGCAACAAAAGGTCAGTGGAGGAGACAGTCAGGCCTCTGTTCAATAGCAGTAGTAATTTATTGACAAAAGAAAGGAGAGTGCGAAGAAATTAAATGAATTCTGTTTCAGTGCTTGCAAAAGAGAATCAGCGAGATGCCAGAACCAGTTGTAAATTCCCCCAGAGCAAAGAGTAGCAGTGAATACAATAGGGGTTGTGCCAATACAACTGTTTGAAAAATTAGAGGGTCTGAACCTGAGAGCTAACTAGATTGCACAGCTGAAGCTTGTGAATCTACTTCAGAGCTCTGCTTAGCACAGCAAAGGCAACCATTGTCCATTTCTTGATTATTTTTATTTGTTTTTCTCTCCTCTGAAGGCAGCATCACTTTGATAATGGAGAGGAGGTTCCTCAGGGTCCTGTCTGTCTCTTTAATTGGAGTAGTAGGAAGGAATGCTTTTATCTTGCCCTGTTTTCAGTCAAAGGCTGATTCAAATTTTTTTTTTTCCTTAAATCATTAGTTATTAGTGACTGGAAGACAGAATAAGCCAAGTACTGTCACAAAGACTAAGGGTAGTTGTAGAGACAGTGATGGAAAAATGAAAATATGGGGACATTTTGCCAATGGGGAAACAGGGTTTTGTGATTTTTTGACAAAAATTGTACAAAATTTAGGAGATATACTTGAATCTTCTGGTATGAGGATGTTGAAGGATAAGCATGGGCATCATCTGTGTCCTTAGCATTTTGGCTGGGCTTAGCTGTGATAGGAGAAGACCAAATGGACAGTTGAAGTCCATATTGCATTTAAAAAAAGCTAATAGTGAGTGGAGCTCTGCATCTGACAGAATGTACAAATCACCCTCTTCTAAGGGATTATGGCAATCAGTGATTTTACATACTGGATTTGGAGAGCTTCATAGCCGAGGGAAGTATACTTCTTGATGTAGTCATTTATTTTCAGATAGAGTATCTGTAGTTTTAATCTCAACACCCCTGAAAGCAGAGACTCCAATAGGAGGGTATTTTGTTTTGAGACTAGCACATGTGTTTTCTACTGTAGTAGTTGAGATGAATGTGTTATTGCTGCGGACCTGCCATACTTGGTGGGTGCTCTGGATAGCAGTTAAAGAACAGAGTAATCTCTCCAGGGAAGTAAAGGATATGTGACTCTATATGTCTGAGAGTAGTAGATTATGAATAACTGAGTGGGGAATGAGAGTCTGTTGAATACAGAACAAAAAACCCGGAGTGAAAAAGAAGAGGGATTTCAGAGAGGTAGAAACGTGTTGACAAGTTAAGGGATGGTAAAAAAGTTTTCCAGGATAAATGACTTAAGAGGGAGGAAATAGTAGGAACAGATGAAAAGTTTGGAACACTTTAGGCTTGCAGCATTAGCTTTGAAAGCAGTGCACTACTAGCTGTGGTGGAAAGGACTTATTAAAGGACTAAATACACTCACCAGCACCAGGTTTATGAATGAAGCAATCCTAATTCACCTCAAATTCTCTTCTGTAAAGCTGATTTTGCAAGTTATCTGTGCAAACAAAATGTAAAATACTTTAATTTTAATTTATTTCCCACATGAGTGACAACATACAAATTTATTTGTAGAACTTGTGATCAAAAGTGATAGGTTTTGAAAAACCATGCATAATTTTATCTCTGGAGCAGATGCAGCTTCATCTAGATAAGTTTATCCATGCTTTGGTAAGACATTTAGAGGGGAAAACATTATCCAAATTATTTGGCATTTGCCTGCACTCAGGAGCTTCCAAAACAAGTTCAAGTTACAATTTGCTATATTCGGAATTAAAAAGAAAATAAAAATAATCTTCATACATTTTTCAGACAGTTTGAAATTATTGGGTGGATCCTGATGCCTGACAGCTCTTTTCAGTTAGGGAACTCACAAAGAAAAATCATATTTGTGGCTTTGTGTGTGTGTGAGGGGGAAGGGGTGTCACTTTTTTTTTTAGCAGGAGACCTCTGGAATCATTGCAACACTGAAAATGTCAGCTATAGGCAGATAAAACCTTTTCCCACAGGATATTAAGACACGTAAAGATGGATGGACCTTCATTATAAGCTTTTTGGTAGTGGAGATTGATAAAGTTTCATGGTATTGTTAAGCACTTCAGACTGTATTACTAGACAGTCTTGTGTAGTGTGAATCAACATTATCAGGAAATTGGAAAAGTTGTGTGTTTTTTACCTCTGTTAGGATCACAAGGTGGGAATATTTTATATATAAAAAAATACAATGTGTTTACATATATGTCAAACTCTCATTTTTAACTTTGGGAATAGCATTGCTCAGGGTGTTTAACCAAAGATTAATGTTGGTTCTTATTACCTGTTATTTTGTTAGGTAATACAAACACTGCTCTTCAGTGAATAAAATCTGACCTTATGTTGGGAAGCTGACTTGATGGGAATGTGATGGGAACTCAGTATTCTGTTGTGCTGATGCTGAACTGCTTTTTTTTTTTTAAGTTGTCGAAGTTTAAACTTTGACGTCTGCAATGTGGAGAACTGTGTTCATGCCAGTTCACAGATGTGGAAGACTACACCAGATGAAGATTAGTAAACAGATTTTTTTTTTTTCTTTAAGATCAGTAACACTTGCTTTATTTTTTTTCCTCTCATGAGAGAATTTTTTTCTTTGTTTGCTGCTTCTTCATCTTTCCTGGATTTTTAAAATTTGTCTTATTTTGCCCTTCTCTCCCCCCCTCTTTTTTTTTTAATTTTGCTAGCTGGAACATCCAAATTGGTGCTTTAATCAGTGAAGAACTGCTAAGTAAAACAAGCTTTCCTCTGGAAAAGTAGGGGCATCTGTGTGTGTATGTGCCATCAAGGAGGATGCCAGGAAGACTGTGGATACAGTCTCAGTAGGTGTTTAATAAATGCGACTATGTGTGCAGTTAACAAATGCTTGGGTTTCCTGATGGGCATCAAAAAGGATGTTCATTGTGTTTTCTTCCCCAAGAACAGCTGGAAGACCACAGTATTTAATATTTCAATATTCCCAGCACAGATGTCTAAAAGCCCTTACATTAGTACTATGTTATTTTGGACATTATTTTCTATGTAGAAAGATTTATTCTGCCTCTGTTTTCCAATACATTTTTTTATTTATTTTTAGTTCTGGCAACTGAGCTTGTAGCTTCAATTTTCTTTTCACAGCATTGATTGGGAAGCTGCTGCCTCTACCACATACTAATGTCTATCGAACACTTGATCCATTCTGCAGTCTGAAAAAGTTTGAGCTCTGAGGTCTGCCAGCATTACCAGAGTGCTGTGCATTCCTGTTCCAAGGAACTGTCGTGCTGTGTATCACTCACAGCTCTCGCACATCCAGCCACTTCCCATGTGATCCTCTCCTTAGAGAGAGCTTCCAGTTGGCAGCACCTGGTCCTTAGCACCAGAGACTCCACTGAAAGAAAGCAGGGAGTGAAACACTTGCCAAAAGTTTTAAACAAGGAAACCATAACTGAATTGAACAGTAAAGCTATGCTTGGAGAATGAATAAACTCATTCAAATGCAAAATTTGTTGCCTTACTCTGTTTGTTAATGAGGGTGCTACTTAACTCATTTGAAATGAAATATGTCATGTATAAACTGAAGTAGGAGAACTGGGGGGACAGCTTGTAATTGTACAATGTTAGGTATGATACCATCTGATATGCAACCAGGGCACATGCTGGAGGGTGCTGAGCAGTAACAGAGAAGGAATGTCCTCAACAGTGGCCAAAATCCAAGATACTGTGATGTAAACTTTTTGCTGGAAAAAGAACTAATCCACCTGGAGGTTCCTCATGTTAATATGTTTTAAACTGTAATAGTACAGGGTATTGTTGCTGTAATACATTTGTGTGGCTAAACTTTTCAAGGGTATTTGGTGAACAGAATATTCATTCTACTATTTTAATCTTGAAATAATTAAGCCTCAAAAAATGCATTGAAGTCTGATCCCTTGCAATAAATAGTATTTTGCTGATGAAGGTGTTGAGCGTATTAGTGCATAACTTCCTTAAGCTTTGTAAAGACTATCTCAATGTTCTTCTCTGTAAAGATATCACAGAAGTGTTAAAAATACTCTTGTATAATGCTGGAAGCATTCTTAACAGTTAATCCTGTATTTGAAGTCTGCAGTAATGATATTTTCTACTTACGTAATAAGGGACTTCAAGTCCATTTATCTCTAAAATTTGCATTTTAATGACAGTAAGCAGAAGGGCAGGGAACAACTCTTAAGGAAAAATCCCCGTTTGGGACAACATATCCAATAAAAGTCTTTTTAAAGCTGGTGATAGCTACTCCTTTTGTTCAATGGTGCCAAACAAGAAAATTGAGATACCGTTTAACGATTTGGTGAGATTCTACCCAGTAATGCACTGTGCTGGAACCTCATATGCATGCTAGTTCCTTTTGGATGTCTTTAAAGAACAAGCTTTGATTAATGAACTTTTATTTTGATTAATTTAATAAATGGACCTTTGTCCTCTTTTTTTTCTTCAGTAGTCAGTGGCCTTAGTTTGCCTTTGATTGGCATGTTGTGAGCAGATAGCATTGAGTGAGTACAGAAGAGAACGTTGCTGAAACCATACATCAAAATTGTCAACAGTTTCTGGATAGGCCTTAGGGGGGCTCTTATTTCCAAATTACTTTCAGTGACAGAGGCATATTTTTTGTTTACCCAAATTTATTTTCCTACTATAATGACTTAAGTAAGCTACAAAATCCAAAATATATGGGGCCAAGCAGTCTGGTATGAATTGGTTGCGTATGTCTTTCAAAGGACTTGAAATATGGCATCTCTATTTTGTTTGACATCTTGGATAAAATAGGTCTAAAAATAGTACTCGTGCTGCCAGACTATGTCTGGAAGGACATGACTTGGTTTAAAAAAAAGTTTCCAAGGGTGTCATTGTGTTGCAGTAAATTCACTGTGAGCAGAGTAGAGGAAGAACTTAGTGGGTAAAACTAAGGAATTTCAATGTCATTGTGACAGTGGGGTTTTGCCTGTGTAAAAGGGCTTAAAGGAAGAATGCCTTCTGGAAGTTGATTTGAGCTTAGGGGTGCTCAGTTTCTGAGCATGGATGTAGCAAAAAGTCCACCTTCAGTGTTTATAGAATATAAGAGTCTAAATATGACTATAATAAATAGGAAGTTCTGGTGGTTGTTGAATAAAGCATCAGACTGAGATCTTCAGTAATAGTCTAGATTTAGGTGGTCCAATTTAAATCTAAAACTTGCTGTTGGTGTTTCTTTCTAACTAGACCTGTTCTCCATCTATATAATTGGAATTAGGCCTATTGATTATTTTTTTTAATAGGTTTTGAACTACCCCAAGCAACTCTGAGAACATCAGTTAAATTAGAGACCTTTCTTCAACTATAATTTGTACTAATCATATTATTCACACTGCAACTATATCAATATGCATCTTGCTGGATGAGTGGCTTGCCAATTTTGTGTCCAGGTTTGCCTCTGTCAGTAAATTCTAAGAACTGTACAATGGCACCATTGTTCATCCCACATAACTCTTAAATATCACTATTTTATTATGTGGTGCCTTCCAGCATCTTTGTGATTTACAATTTTTTTCTCAGTCAGCTTATCCCAAGTGGGCTAGGGCTAATACCAGTATGCTTAGGAGGCATTGTTTGATTAATGAGCATCCATTATGAGTTATACATTAGACTTCCTGCCTTTGAGATTGTCTTAATTAGCTAAAAGGAAAGGCTCTACTATCAGTGCACAGACTGTGATATCTTAAAAACAAAAATGTGATAAAAAGGATGTTAATCATGTTCAAACCACTAGCAAAAGGATGGTAGATTGTTTGGGGTGTTGTACTTTGGGGACTTTTTTCTCCACACATCTCTGTTCTTTTGCATAGATTATACATAAGAGTGATTAGATGTAGTATAGTGTTTGGTGTATATGAAGCCTGTCCTAGAAGGCTGGTGAAAAAAATGGGATGTACTTGAAATGTCTGTGAGTTTCCCAAAGGTGGGACCAAATCTTAAATCCTACCCTAAGGACAGATAGGTGAACCTGACGGTGAGTACTTACTATTACTGTGTTTTTTCAATATTGTCAGTAGGGTGGAGGAAATCAAAATCCATTCTTGCTGCTAAGAACTTTAACTTTATGAGAATCATTTAGGGCTGCTTTGGCATCAGACTTAATTTCTAATTTGCTAACTTAGTTATGAATCTAGTCTCTAGCCTTTTAAATAGGACAGGATAAAGTAAGTTTAATTCTAATTCACCTGCTTTGTGTCCTTTTTCTGTTGAGGGCAGAAATTAATTTTTTTCCTAACACACAACTGAAAATCTGCAAGAATATTGAAATGTCCCAGCAATTCCACAGTTATCCTATATAATTCTGGTGGCAAACCCAGGAGTGTTTGAGCAGCAATTCATGCCAAACTGACCTCCAGGCACTTACACGAATATGTGCATCTTCATGTATGCCTTTATCTGCTAGAACTATTCACCTTGACTTTGTTGTTGTTTTTATTTTTGCTTACATATTATGTAAGCATATTATTATGCCTACATATTATGAATAGTCTCTGCATTGAAGAATCTTTAGTTAACTGCAGCTCATAGATTGCTTGCTATTCCCTCTGTCGCATTTTATCTTTCTAATATATCGGTTTTGAGCTCCGTCAATCAAAGTGGCTTGGAAATTTCAAACACATCCAGTATTTTGGTAGTTGCTAAAATTGGTAGAAAACATGAATATTCCTCTTTACTCAGATAAGTTTTCTGTCATGAATGTAAGTATGCCAGAAACTTGAATAATGCTTCTGGTAAGCTTGCAATTCATAATTGCAGTTGATCACTTTTCTCAAATCAAAGGTTTTGAAACCATTATTATCAGAATTGAGAGCAAAGCATTTGCTGCTTTATTCTTCATTATACTGAAGAAGCTAATCTTTTAATGACTTATCTCCTTGGTTTGATCTCTATTTGAAGCTGGAAAAAAGATAAGCTGTTAAATTTTTGTGGTGTTATCTACACTTTTCTAGCAGTAACGTTGCAAAAATAGTATGGTTCTTGGATGTACTAAATAAGGTTAAAAGAAGAGCAGAGATCTTCAATTACAGCTTTTTAATATTATTTGTATTGAAGTGCTGAATATGTATATTCTAAAAATATTTTAATGATCTCTAGAACAGTTGAGAAGCAAGGGAGTGAAGGAGGAGCTGTAAGGCATTCAAAACCAACCTTCAGTTCTCTATAATGAATAATAAAAACACCAAGTGAAACCAGCTTTAATCTGGACTAGTAAAATATTACAACTGGCAGAAATGTGTTGGTAGTTGTAAAATTGCACTGGTGTGTCTGGATTTTTGGCTCCACTGTGATCCTAATGAAAATAATAACGATGCTTTTAATTGGCAAGGTTTTTCATTCAGTAGTTACATTTTTTTGTAGAGTGAGTGTTGAGATTTTCAGCCTGATGAATGTTTCTAATCAAAGTGTGTCCAAACTAGTCTTCCTCAATTGCATCTTACTCAAAGTGCGTGCTTTCTTGTTTCATGATTTTTAGGTTAGGTGCTGAGAGCCCCATCTCAGAGATGCTCTGCGCATCTCAATGTGTATTGTTTGGCATACCGTAAGAGAAATTTAACCCTGTTTGGCTCCTTTAAAAAGCCCATTTTCATAGCCAATTTGCAGTTGTTGCTTAGTGGGCAGCGGTGCATCTTCTCAGGCTGAAGAATTAGGAAACTTTTTATATCTTTCCTGGTTTAAGTTGCTTGTAAAGACTAATTATTTAGTTTGTAAGTTCCCTGTGGTACAACTTTGAGGAAATAAAACTTTTTTATTATATATTGCTATTGTGGGTACCTCTTTTTAGGACTATGGAAAATACAGAACAGTGGGTACAGTGTGCTTGCCTACGTGCAAAGGGCCATGCAGTTAATATAGTCCAGGCTTGATTAGCAGAACTTGAAGTGTGGCCTACTAAATAAAAAAGAAAAATTAATTGATGTTGTTTCACCTTGTTCCATCAGTTCTTCAGTGCTGGAAAAAAAAACCCCGCAAGGAACCCAAACCCTAACCTCAGAACTCTTTTGCAGAAATTTTGAGTCCTTATCTGGATAATAATGTAAATATTTGGTGTAGATAGATGCCCTTGATGACCACGGTATCTGTTATGGAGTCTGGGTAAGCTGTCTTCTGGGTCTTTTCCTGTGTGAAGAAAGACAACATAAAGAACTGAATTGCACCTTTTTTGTCTTATTTCATAGCATGAGATTTGATTTGCTGCAGTTAGAGTGTAAGAGTCTGTGCTGTGTTAATTTTGAAATTCAGGAATTCTTTAGGTGAACAGTAGCTCTGAAGCTACCTCTTTTTTTTAAGTATTCTTTTAAAACAGAGAATGTTTGCAAAACCCTCTAACTTTTTATGTTGTTCTTATGACATAATAGGGAAAGAAATATTTTGGATGTGATATTGAATTAATTTTCTGTTAGTCCTGATCCAAAATACTTTATATTGTTCTGGTTGTCTGAGAAGTGGCAGAAAATCTTCTCGTTCTCAAATATATGCTGTATTTGCCATCTCAGTTAATAATTTCTCAATGTTTCTAACGGTATGCTGGGTAACTGTGATGGTTGCTCACTAGTCCTCATACATTTTACATTGTAATGGGTCTTTTACCCTCAAGTATTAATTATCATTCAGAAACCTGGCTACAACTTACTTTAGTTTTCCTTTGATGCAGTACATTGCTAATGAAAATCAGATCATTAGTTGGATTTATGAATCAACAGCTCTATCTCTTAAGGCCAGAAATACATCTTTTTGTTTGCTCTTTTGAAACTGGTTCTCTCTGAGCAACTAACCTCAACTAACACTAACAATGGAGATTACTAGCCATCAAGTTTCTGGTTTAATTTGTTATTGAAATAGTTAAAACAGACTGATACCTGAGAAACCATTTCAGCACTCTGTTGGTAATACAGCAATTATTGAAGTAAAAGTGCATGGTGGCAGATTTCTATAAATGAATGACTTCTACATATTTATATATTTTAAACGAGTTGAAGGTCTTTTGTGTCCAAAGCACAAAAAAAGTTTAAGAAAAGGAAGTTTATTTTCCCTGCTGTAATTAATCCTCAGCACATCATGAGTATTAGACCAAAATTTGTTATTGTTACTGAAGGAGTAAAGATGCAAGTGTTTAGGAGGACTGCATGCTGAACCTGGGTCCTTCAAATGTATCATAGGAGATATCTTAATGGAAGAACAAAAAAAGAAATCCTCTTGCCCACTTGTGAGAATTTGTCAGTGGAAGAGCTGAGTGTCCAGAAGGAGTTCTCCTGCATGGCTGTTCTGTGTTAGATCATTCTGATGGTTGTTACTGCAAAGCCGCTTGTTTTAGAAGCTGTCAACAACATAAACTAGCCCAAAGTCAATGTAATTCTGAACAAGTAGATGCATAAATTAGGCGCTGATCTAGCTAGATACAGGTGGCCAAGGATACTGGAGCCGTTTCTGTTACAGGTACTGGTACGTGGACAATCTTGATTCACGTGCGGTCAGCCATGAAGAAAAAAATTAGTGTTTTCTTCTTAATTTCTTCAGCATTAAGATAAAATTTTATATTTCTTGAAAAACAATAGGTACACATGAAACTTCATTTAGATCTTATAGAGGAAAGGCAGGATTGCAATGAGCACGAGCATTACTGTAAATAAGATAAGGCTAGAATTATTAACACCACCGATTTAAAAGTTGCATCATGGACTAGCACTGCTGTCTGTTATTTTGTTGGTGTTCTCTATATTCTGAAAGTTACAGAAGCTGAAAACCTTAAATTTTAAAATTCAGCTAAACTGAAAATATTTGTTAACACAAGTTTACGTTGTTACTTGGACTGATATGTCTGTAAGGAAGACAAATATGCAATATAATGTCAGACAGAATCAAATATTAATGACAGATTATTCTATATTAAAAAAATGTTGCTTCTATCTAGAAGGACTTGAGACCTGAATAAAGCAAGTGACTCCCACCGACATAGTGAGAACTCTATGCTTAATCAAACATAAAATAACTGGACATGCCAGTTTGTGCGTGTAAGAGAACAGCTTTTATTAAAGGATTTTTAGAGGCAGGGTCTGAGAAAAATAATTGAATCGTAACCTGGATATTATAAAGGTCTATTCTGTAGGTATTAACAGTTATTACACAAGGGAAATAGCACTACACCTTATTCTATCACTTTAGTTTCTGTGTAATACATGGACAAGTATTCTGGTGCGTCTTGCAAAAGAATCCATAATCAGTGCAAATACAGGCAGAATTGGTGAAAATTGGTGCAATAATGGGAAATTCCGTCTATTGGCTTAATTTAAAATAATGCAGAATTGATGTATAGCACTTCCTCTTTTTTTTTGGAGGTGAAATGCTGTTATTAATAAAGTAATGAACAAAGAATGGACAATCCAAACAGTCAAACTTGTGAGAGCTGCTACTTCACGGTGCATCTTTATACATGAACGTTACAAACCACATTACTGACGTGGTCGCTAACAACAAATGACAGAAAGGAGCTTGGAGCATAAGGTAAAGTGATGTTCCAGGCAATGTCAGGGGTACCTTGATTTCTTCAAAAATGCTCTCATTGTTTCTCCAACACTCAAGTAACTATGCACCAATGAGGTTGAAGGAGGCAAGCAGAACTAAGTGGTGTATCTGCTTCACAGATGGATAGGCAGAGCACTAAAGAGTAAGTGATGTACTGGAGAGCCCTGTGCAAGCTGGTACCCAGACAAATTCCTGGTTGTTATACTTGAGTTGCTAAACATACTGCATCTCAGAACTACTTGTACCCAATATAGAGTGTGGGTTGGTTTTTTGCATGATTTTATTTCAAAAATGACATGGCCTTCCAGTCTTTTCTAAATAGTTGTAGCAGGATTATACCATCTAACTTTACTTCACCGTCACTTACTGTCAGTATTACCTCCTCATTATTGCTAGCTGTCAGTGTTTTGGGGATTTGTTTGTTTGTTTTTTTTTTTTCCATGTAGCTATCATACTAGGGATCTGACATGGTGTAGGAGATTTAGATCCTGTTATTTTTATGCTGTAGTATGTAGATTTGGTGTCATGTATTGTACTTAATATGTTACTGACCCTGTCTTAAAAAAAAACCCAAAACCAGTAGACTTATGCTCTCATAGCCTGATAACTAAATATAAAAGATGGTATTAAAATTAAAGTGTAATAAGACCTGGCAATCTAAAAATCCTTTCTTTCTCATTTCTTGAGTTATCTGTGAGAGAAATAAATATCATTCTCTTGTTACTGCACTGTGTAGTGAGGGAGGAATGACTAAAACTGAACCTCTAAGTGGTTTTGCCATCACAAAGTACTCTTGCTGCAACAGTAGCTACCGTATGCAGTGCAAGGTACTTGAAAGAAACAATAAGAAATGTACTGTGCAGTGCTGGATAAGTTTACTCTCAAAAGCAACTCGATGCTTCTTAGGGAAGAGTACTACAAAAGTGGTTTCTGTCAACAGAAATGAAGCGAGGCTGAGGGACGAATGTCAGCTCAAGTCACATTGAGCAAAGGTCCCGGGTGTAGCTGAAAGCAGTGTAGGGTGGGCCTTGTGCCTAACTGGTGTGCTTTTCTTTTTCTGTGGATAATCAAAGGTCACTCTTGTAATAGGTTACTGAAGTTGAAGGAGATTAAATGGAAATGTGAGCTATATCTGTTAAGTTGGAAAATTGGTCCATCCAGGATGAAAGTCTGTGGGTTCAAGTAAGCCCTGGAAAAGCTGTGGAAACAGAAATCCAGTGAGGGTTGTGTAAAGACCTGAAAAATCTGTCCTTCCCAGTTTTCGGTGACTTGCGCTTCAGTTGGGGGAAGTTCTTAAGTGGTCCTTCTTCAGATGTCTGTTTCCAGTTGCTGTCAGAAGCTGGAATGGACTATTTGTCTGTTGAACTATTCTTATGTCCTCATGACTTGTTTTGTATGCTGGATTACTGTGTTCCTTAATATATAAAAAAAGAAGGGAGTAAAACCTAGCACCTCTAATAGTGAATAGACTACATTGTGGAAATATAGAAGTGATTTAAATCCATGAAGAAACAGTTAGTCTAATGATTGCAGTACTGAAGTAGGAGTGAAACTACCTTTGGATTTAATGGAAGGTAAACTAATATTAATAAGACAGTGTAATGAAATGATTTGTAGCAATTTTACAAGAGTTAGTGTACAACACAGCAGATGACAACTAAGGTTTTTGGGGGGAATGAGTAAATCCTAGATAGTGTATATTTAACTACATCAGGCTGGATGGGGCTTTACCTAACATGGTCTGGTGGAAGGTGTCCCTGCCCATGACAGGGAGGTTGGATCTGCATTTTACAGACCCTCCCAATTTAAACCACTCTATGGCTGGGGAGAAAAGTTATTAATGTTGGATCTGTGCACTATAGAATTGCCTAAAGCACTAATTTGATCTAAGTACTCTTTCATCAACTGACATAGTATGCAGCAGATAAATTAACTGAACAGTACAGGGGCCTGTTTGAACCTTTTTGTTTTCTTCTCATGTTATTGAATATTTGAGTCTTTTCCTTGTGTTTTGTTGGGGTTTTAACTAAATCTAATTTAATTTGCTTTGAATAAAAGATATAACTAAACTATTCACACTTTTCAAACATTGTCAATGGGTATTTATAACTTTTCTGGTGTGGTGGAAAATTTTTGTCATGACTGAAATAGTGAAGGAAAGACATTTAAATTCTTACTGTCATATTAGGGATGGGAAATTTGTTTCCAAGCCAGCTGTACTGAAGTATGCTATAATAATATTTCTCAGAAGTATGAGTAAAAGAGGATGACTGAAGTGGCAAAATTATAGATCTCAATGTTCTATAAAGAAATCTGCTCTGAGAGAAATTAAATGTAAAGCAGGGCTTGCTCAAAGAAGTACAGAAATGAAATTGCTATTCTCGGTCTCAAGAAATCACATCTGCTGAGTCTGTTGAATTAACTCTCTGAAGGATTTGGTTCTGCACATAGACTCTAACCATACCAAAATACTGCCCAGTAATTGGAATTTAGCCTGATCCCTATTATATGCAAGTTAGCCACTCACACATTGGATGACTCAGCTTCTCTACATGTAATGATGCATCTGATGACGCGTATGTTCAGGGACTTAGTCACACTGCTCCAGTGTCTCTGTTGGGTGCTAGCAGTCTTTATGTGAATGCCTCCAGCTGTAGAATTTTGAAGCTGCAAGTTCCCCAAGCATCCTGATGATGATTCACGAGGTTAAATTTGTACTGTCTTATAGAACTTCATTTCTAGTGCCTAGCTGACTAATACGTATGTCACTGGGGGTGTGTGTGTGTAAAACTGCAACACCTTCTTTGATATCAAGAGTTTAAACAAAGAACAGCCCCTTTCCTGAAAAATTGATTTATATCTAGGGAAAGATTTAGACTTTTTTTTATCGGCCTCAGTTCTCTCAAGGCAAGCCTTGTTATACTTGTGGATTAGTCAGCAGGGACTTGTATTCAAGACCTGTCACTTAGTTATGTGAAATGAAAGATCAAAGTGCCATAATTGAAGAAAAAAATGTACTTTTCCCTTCGTTCTCTGTGGAAATAGTAGAGGGATTAAGGCTATCAGGTAAAGAGAATACGCTGAAAGTAACACTTTTTTTTCTATTTTTTTCTTGTGAAAAAGCTGATTATTGTACCTTTGAATTGCAGTTTGCAGAGCTTTAAGTTATAGTAGGCTTATGAGATTTGGACAGGAAGTTATGTGGTTCAGAGTGCTGTAAACTAAATAGAATTCAGGTTTATAGTCATCAGCAATATTATCTAGTTCCTGTGGCAAGGTAAAATGCATGAACAGAGCTTCAAAGCATATTTGTTGACACTACTTCAATCTGATCCTGAATGATAACGTTAATAAAATAGAGATACAAAACAAAAAAGTCTGAGGAAGTATCAGCTTGGAGCAGTGCTCCCTTAAGCAAGGGGACTCTTTTGAACAATTTGCCATGCTCCCAGCTTTTTTTTAAGATGACAATGATAGATTTCAAAACATCCAAACCTAATTTGTAACTTAAGGTTATCTCCTACCTTTTGGAATATGAATATCCTGAGTAAAAACTGGTTCTGCAAGTCTCCAATGGCTTGTGATTTCTTTAGGCTGATTACAGTCCAGTGATTTGTGTTTTAATTTTTCTTAATTTTAGTTTTTTTACCTGACGCCTGAGATTTTCTCCAACTTCATATCCCTATTCTAGGAGAACAGAGGAAGAAAGAGATTACTTAGAACAAAAATAATTTTCTGTGGTGTTTTAGGATACATGACAACTGAACCGGCAATATATATTATTTTCAGGATAATAATTCAGGTATAACTGATCTTCCAGATATCTGTCCTGAATATTAGGGGAAAAAAAAAAATTTGCAGTTCTTTCTGGTGACTTACTCAGATTTTGTGTTAGCTGTTTGCAAGAGACTGACAACTGCTGGAGCAATTGAGAGCCTGTTCCTTAATCGCTCCGCACTGCACATTCATCACTAACTTTAACAAACTGCTTTTGGAAGAGAAACTGCTTATCATGTCTCATTGTGCAACAGCACAACAGCACTAAGAGTAATCAATAGTGAAATACAACGTTAAATAATGCCAATTAGAACCCATTAAAGTATCATTTTACAAGGGAAATCCTATCGGTATTTAAGTGAACAATTTGAGTTTTTTTATTAACTGGAGCTTTATTATTCAGAAGGAACAGATGTATCAACATAGTTCCCTTTTAAAGCTTCCATCACGTGCACACCCAAAACATTTGGCTCTATTTGAATGGAGGTGTAGAATTTTATACCTTAATCTACTAAACATTTCTAGTATACAGATATGCAATAGTATCGCATAAATGAACCTTTAAATTTTTTGGCTTTCAAAGTCTTGCAGAGAACAAAGTCTTGATTTCTGCTAAGTCTTTAGGCTGTGTGACTTGCATAGAAGTTGTTGTACCGTGTGGAGGTCCAGCTCACCTGGGAGGGTAGTTATGTTCCACTGTGGCAGAAGAGTACTTCAGGTAATTTGATGCAAAGAAAGGAATCTAGCACAGAGATACGCTGCTAAAGGTGGTATGTGTTTCTACAGCAAGGTAAAGTTTGGAACCACAGCTTGCTTAAATGGTCTGCTCTGCAGGTGGATCTGAAGAGATTTGATATTGAACCTGGGTAAAGGTGAAGTCTTTGGAGATGGTGCAACATGTGAATTCATATGTTTGCATAAGTTTTAAAAGTCCAACTTCCCATAGACAATAGAAAAAATCTCAGTTTTGGGAGTGCCTCTATTGTGACTAAAGATAAATAGTCTTGTCTGTCCATTCTTCAAAAATTGAGAATCACATAATTGAGAATCTTTTGGTTGCAGACAGCGTGAAGTTTATCTTCTACTCTCCTCTATGAGGAGATGAGTAACAACCTAAATTTGTCACAATGAATAATCTAGTAATCCCAGAAGCCAAGTGACTGAATGTTTTAGGTATTGCCTATTGTTTCAAGATAAATTAAAGTAGGTGTGTGCAATTTCCTTCTGTGGTTAAAACTGAGTGAGTGGTTTTGTGATGATATAGGTTCTCCTGAATAAATTGTATCTTTAGAGTTGGAAAAGCAAGTACCCTTTCAGGTAAACATTAGTGATTCCATTCCAGATATACCCATCTATAAGGAATGAAAAAACTTAAAATGAATACATTATCCAGCCTACTAATGGTGAATTATTTACCTTGTTACTTCTTTTTTTTTTTTTCTTTTTTATTGTTGTCTGATTTGTGGTTGATTGGAGGTGTAACCCTTACCTGTTTTGACAGGTAGACCCAAGCTTATCTCCTCAAATAGTGAAAATAAGGAATCAGAATGCACTCTTGTTCTTACGTACTGAGAACAAATACAGATGAAAAAAAAATCCAGTGCATCGTGAGTACCACTGTAAGGCATAATGAAGCAGTAAACCCTAATTAGAAAATTTGTACCTATAACAAATAAAATTTTTTAGATCTATATTGGAAATTCTAAAAAATATAAGACATGATCACTTATAATAATGGGACTACTTCTCTTTTCTAATGAGAAGAAGCCCTTTTTTTTTGGTCTTTGCCAAGGTTATTGGTTATTCTTGGTTATTCTGTCACTTCAATTTTAGCAAGAATCAATATGGGGATGGAATAGCCTGACACCAGCCAATTTTGCCTCCAGAACTTCCCATCAACTCCACAATAGGTAACAGTGCAAGTACTTAGTTGATCTTGTGATGGCTCTTGTAGGCACCATAAATTAATTTATTTGGATAAGTCTATTGAAAACAAAGCTTTTGTTCCTCCTTCTGTTGAATGAGCACCAGTTTTAGTCATGTCTGCAATACATGTGAACATAAGATTTTAAAAAAGAGGTCTGGTTGTATTTAAAGGGAGAAACTGATATGAAAAAAGGAGTCAGCACATCCTTGTAAGTGAGAGAAATAAAAGGAGAGAGAGGAGGGATGATGGATTAAAAAAATGATGTGTTTTCAAATAGAACCAAATGCCTTCTGTTAGAATGGTATACTGTTATTTGTAGGTACAAATTTCTAACTTAAAAGAGTGTTAGAGTCAGGAGTATTTGAAGGTAAGGGTGGAATTTTCTTGCAAATATAATTTACATCTCTCTCTGTCAGGCAATGAGGGTCCAGTTGGAATTGAATCCAAGAAAACTGTAAGATCCTTTTTTTTCTTAACAATATATGAACAATGAGAAACAGCTGTTCTCTCACCTTTCCATGCAGTCATGCATATTTATATATGCATGTATTTCTATTCATAGGTTAAAATGTAGAAAATTTAAGAAAAAATTTGAATATATCATCCAGCTATTCTTTCAAAAACTCCATTTTCTTAGGCTTAATAGGCATATACTGCAACACCTCAAAACAAACAGAAGCTGGAAAGTGGATTCATATACCCATAACATACCAGATCAGTACGTTTTTTAACTATGGGATAGTTGCAGCAGTACTCTAATACTGCAGTTGCAGAAAGTACTTTAATAACCAGAGCAATTGTTATTATTCATTGATCTTAAAGTTTTAATTTCATAAAAACATTTGTTAAGGATTTTATGAATTAATTTTAGGAGACCAGGCAGATTGTTAGTCTTGGTTAACCAAAGAATTTGGTAATTATTACATTTTTTACACAAGATATCTGAGACTCACGAAGTGCAAAGAAAAAAAAATATCCTTAGGTGTCAAAGGACTTGAAAATTAATGAAGATGAAATAAAAAAATGACAAAAATGATAATGTACTGAAACTGAAGCTTGACAGAAAACCCACAGTGGCTCATGTAGCCATGAAAGAAATATACCGTCTGTCAGAGTCCACGTTCCTTTGGGGAAAAAAGAAACAACTATGAAATAAATAAGTTGCTGAAAGTCACTAATAAGCAAGGGAGCTTGCAATTGTTTTCCATCTACTTTTGAGAAGTTCACTTGATTTCCATATAAGAATTTAGAGGGAAGGATATCTCTGACAGCTAAATTTTGGAGGTTCATTCTTTATTTGACACTTTAATCATTTGATCTATAGAATGGATGTTGGGATACTGAATTCTTTTGGCCATGTAGGTCTGTAATATAGACTGTTATGACAATATTTGCATTTATTATGCTTCTGGCTCACAGTAGCTTTTCCATTGGGTATCAGAGAAACCAATGCAGTACAACTAGAGGGCCTTTAAATCCTGTAAGAAAATCCAAATCAAGGATGAAGTAATCCAATAGAATAATAGTGACAAACATAGTCTGATGTTCTCTATACTTAACCTTATGAATAAGCAGCAGAAAGTATTTTTGAGAGCAAGGTCAAACATTTTAACAAGGCTAGAGATTAAAAATTAGTTTTCTGTAGAGGCTTTTTGCCTTTCACAAGTTCTCTTAGGGTTATGAGCACAAGTTCTCCATTAATTTCAGTACCCATGTGTCCTTAGGGCTTCCTTCTGCCGCTTTTTCCTTTTTAATAGTTTTCTGGCTAGGAAATACAAGACTCATTCGTTACCATTGTGCTCAAAAACCCCACACTTGAGATTCTGATATTAATAATTTATTTTTAAAAGAAGCCTTTATCTACAATAATATTTCCAAAAACTTTACAGAACACTGTAATTTGAGACTAAAGGTACTGAAATATTACTATGCAGAATTTTCTCCTTTCCCATGCAGTTTATTGTTGAAAGAAATAAAGGTTGGGGTTTTCAAGTGAGCTTTAAGGTACTTTCCTTGATCTAAATTTCAGTATGATCAGAGCAATGAACTCTAAAGTTCCAGCAATGTCCTAGCATAAACATAAGTGATGAGACTTTTGAAGCCCTCAAAGTCTACTCTGCACTACGATGATGGATTTTCGGGGATAGCATAAAGCCAGCTACTTTGGGCTATGGAGTGCAATAGAATGGTAACAAAAAAGCACTGAATCTAGTTTCTTGAAATTGTGTCTTGTAAGGCCAAACACTGTGTTGGTCCAAGCTACGTAAATGACAGTTATTGTAAATGTCCTTTAACAGCATTCATTGACTGCACGTAGCAGTCTGCCTACCTCCCCAGCTGCAGGCATCCTCCCAAAACTAAACAGCTTTATCACAACCTAAATGATAAATTTTGCTCCAGTGTTCTAGAGTGGCTTCAGGGGCAGCATCCTTCCCCTTCCCTCTTTGAAATTCAAGGTGAAATTTTCTTTCAGACATAAATCAGAATTCTGTGATTTTTGCAATAAACAGCTAGTTTCTCTTCTGTTTATTATGTTTTTCACATGTGTATAAACCTAGGGTGTCTACCTACCAGCAGAAGGCTTTGGGGGTGGCTTTTTTTTGGTAGATTTTGGGAGGTTTGGATGATTTTGGTTTTTTCCCTTCCTTGCCTTCTGGCAAATCTGTGGGAAAGATTCCCCAGCACTCCTCTTTGCAGCATGATGGTAATAGGGTATAAGTAAGACCCATGAAATGGTAATCAAAGTTGTACTTTGATTAGCTTAAATATGTAACGTTTTCTGCAGTGTGCCAGTCTGAGCTTGAAAACCACGCACCTAATCATTAAATCTGATACAATGTGTAATGGCTGTGTTTGTATTGTACGACAGGTATCAAACTAGCCTGTGAATGCGTGAGCCTACCAGAAATAATAACCAACTGCCAGAAATAACAACCAATTAAATTCTCTTTAACATCTTATAGACAAAGTATGTAAAACTAATAATAAAATTAAGTTAATAAATGAAGGCTACACAGTTAAAAAATGCTGGATATCTTTCTCTGTAAATCTAAGTCATATTTACCCTTTGTAATTCACATGCTGTGAATTCTGATCTTTGCAAAAATCATTATTGGGTTTGAAAATTGCTAGAATAATCAAGAAAGTACCTTTCCCTATCTCTTGAAGACTTAAGGTGGACTGACAATCCAAGGTTATGGAAACGTCAGGGGTGAACTCATCCTACTCTTCTTTCACTGAATAGCTGTGGCTCATGAATACAGACATGACTTACACTGTTGGAATCTGTTATCTTGTGAAGTGAAATATCCAGCACTGCTGCTGTTTACTGCAGTTTCATGAAATCCTGATGTACGCTTCTACAGAGCAGAATGCCCTTAAACTCAAAAACTGTGTGTTGAATTAATTTTCAGGGGGGAAATGAGTATTAGAAAGTTCTATTATTAGGGGTTTTGTCTTGCATTTGTAGGAAAGATGATCCATGCTGTGATTCAAGGGTGAAATTTTGTATGGTAGTCAGTCTTGGAATTTTGTCAGCTCTTGGGGGCTATTTTTTTATGTGATTGAAAGACCTGGATCCTTGAGGGTCCAATATAAAGCATGATTGTCCCCAGAAGAAGCACTTAGAAAATATAGAGGCAGATTTCATTCTTCCTCCCAAGCTCAGTTTGAATTTCAATACGAGTTTCAATACTAATTTCATACTTTTTTCTTAGGCAACCTTTTTATTTAATGGAACTAATTTCTGCAGGATAACAGATTTTAAGGAATTTATTAGGAAAAAATGAAGTTTGTGCTTAAATGAATGTAGATGATACTAGCATAGGTTAAGAAAAAGAAATATAAGTTGTCAAGTTTGTTTTACTTGAATATAAACAGTAAACTCCAGGAAAAGAAGTAACTGTTAACTGAAATTAACCCACCTAGGAATACTGCATGGAGATTCTTGGATAATCCTCTGAAACGGTCCAAATATTATTCTAAATCAGTCTTACCTAAACAATGTTTTTATGGCCCTGTGTCAGGAATGTTGTCTGCTAGTTTCTGGCATTGATAATGTCTGAAAGGCAAAGCTCTGAAGTAAGTCCATCACCTCTGGGACTAGCCCATATTTGAGGCTAAGCATGTTTCTAAATATATGCTGCAATGATACCAATGTTTTTCAGTTCTGTTACAACAGATTATGCTTTACTACAGGTTCAAGCTTGCAAAAACTTGGAATAATTGGTTCAATTTGATTTTCATCTCGCATGTCTTAATGTTCAACCATTGTAAAGCAATGAAGCAGAGATGATATATAGCATTAGATATTTTGGAGTTATGTATAGAATATATTTTTACATGTCTCACTAATGGTGACTTTGCATGTTTTTACAAAGTAACAAATGCTTTCTGTACATTTTCTAACATTATCAAAGAAGCATGTGCTTTGCAAAAACCTTTCTGGGAATTATTTGTCTGCTGAGGATGAGATAGGGGGTGTGGAACAGGACATGCATGGACAGAATGAATGGAAGAGGAGGAGGAGAGAATTGACAGGCAATTACAGTGACATTTGATGGAGTTGTATTACGCTGTTAGTACAGCCTAAAAAAGCTAAATTGAGATGGGGGGAGGAAGGGGGATAAAACCTGTATGCTACCCTGATAGTGTAGTTACACTAAAACATCTGTCGCTTACTTAGATGCTATTTACAATGAGATTTTTGTGCAGTTGACTAGTACAGAGCTATGCCTCTCCTGAGGAAGTTATGTAGCAGTGTTTATTCATCACCACCTGCTGCTTTGTGAGCAACAAGACATATAGCTGGGACGTGGCTGAGGAAAATAAGTCTGAAGAGAATGACTAGAGGAGGAGGGGGGAAAAAAGAGGCGTACATCATGTACACAGATTTACCTTCTTTCATCAGTAATATGCCAGTTGGATTTGGAAGGTGTGCTGCAAGGCTGTGTGGAAAATATAAGCGGCTTCACCTTGTTGAAAATTGAGTTATGTTAACTTCAGCAACCTGCATTGCTATAAGGAGTTTAAGTTCATACAAGAAGTGCTGAGGTCTTAGTGTATAATTTAACAATGGTTACACATGAAGATCACTGGGCTTCTCTACAGATTGTTTTGTTGGTTTGGGGTTTTTGTAAGGGCTTACTTCAAAATTTCTCTCCACCCAATTAGATAGCATCTGATCTTTGGAAAGTTGATACAATCTTATTACAAGAGAGATACTGTTTAAATTGTTGATGAGTTGATATGTGGCATAATCCTGCTAATTGTTTTGTTTGGGATGGGGGCTGCTGGTTCAGTGGATGTTGCATGGTACTGTTTTTCTACGTAAAGAACGTGTCAGTGTGCAGCATCTCAAGCAGGCATTAGATTTTTGGATATTGCTCAGCCCTGTTTCATCTAGCAAGAGCTATAGGCTGAAATCAGCGTGCGTACCTGAGGTCCAGGTCCAACGGGGTACAATTCTGCATGTGATGGGAAAATAGCATTTAGAAATTTGTAGAAATTAGCAAAGTGGATCGGTTATTTCAGAAAGGGCTTTCAAACTGGATAAAAGCATGCAGGGGTATCAAACCAAAAATATAAACACTTATGTTATAAGCAATATTCATCTGTGTGTTCTGTGTATGACCTTATTTGCAAGGGCCTGGGTCACTTGTCATTGTAGATAGGCTGCAAAGTTACAAACAGTCAAACTACGCAGGTGATCATAGAGCTACCCAGTGGAGCTTAGTTTATTGCATTCTTACATTAGTTTATTTTTCTCACTTGTTTCATAAGAAAAATAGCAAGTTCAATGCACAAAATGTCACTTTTTATTGGAGTGGAATTAAGTGCTTCTCTAAAGTAGAATGGCATAATAGCAGGGCTGAGCTGTTTTGTTTTGAAGACATTGTAATTATCCATAGTGTGAGTATATTTAAATAGAATGGAAAAATGGAATGAGTACACTAGTTCTGTCTCCAGTTCTATAAAAGCCACTGTGGTTACCTAAACTATCTGATATTTATTTGCCTCAGAGCATTTCTACAGTGAGGCTCAGCCAAGCCTACTGAGATTATGGTTCTAAAGGTTTGCCCAATGTTGTGGAGAAACAATAACATAGTATTGCATATTGAAGACTATCTGTAACCATAAAAATATGGTTTGAAGACTTTTGTATTCAGTATCATTAACAATTCTGAAGCAGGCTGAGCAGTTCCTTTTGTGAAGGATGAAAATGGGGAGAAGTCCATGATGGCTTTGAAGAGTTTAAAGGTCAGTATGGTGATATTTGGAATATTTTGGTAAAGGCAGGCATCTTCCCCAGAGGACAGCAAATGACGAAACAGAAGCTAACAACCCCAAATCCTACGTATTATGGTTCTTACTCCTCTAGTCTGTTATCAAATTAACTTTTTGGTGGGCTTCACCTTGTCACTTACAGTGCTGTACCAGATTGTGTAATTAACATTTTTGTGTGACAGGCAGTTGCCAGACAGCTGGGGTGGTAGGGAAAAGCAAATAATTATATGCCTGATTTGTGACCTGCAAAACCTCTTCTTCCTGTTAAAATCTGTGACCAAATCTAGCCCAAATTAAGGAACTACAATAGGAAAGTCTTGCACCATCAAATGTTAAAGGTCATTTAGTATGGAAGAGTAAAAGTCATAGAAAATACAGGAAAGTTCATTGGAGAGGATTTAACTGCTTATTGTGGAATGCTGTAAATTGTGATGTTTCTTAGGGGAATGAGTTAACTCACGAAAAATACAAAGTATTAATTTTTACTTTGTAGATCCATATTAGTTTTCAAAGTTATTCCTAGCAATTATAGAACTTTCCGTGATTAAATACTGATTTTATAAAATAAGAGCTCATGCATTAGCCTTTACTAGCTAATCAAAAGTGATTATCTGAAGGATTATATTTTTAAAAAAAATCTTCATAAACTGAGATGTAATTTAATAGATTTCACAGGGTGGCTAGGATGAAGATTTAAAATGTCACGGTTTGTCCTAGATTAGTAACAAACCTCAGTAGAAATGCTCCAATAACGTATTGAGTGAGTTAATCTGTCACGCCGGTTCTGTTATGGGTAAAAATCACTGGCCAAGAAAGTCTCTATACAGTATGAATTACATGCTGATAATTCTTTTATACTTCAGAAATGGTAAACAAACACTTTCATTACTTTCTATCCCTTTTATTGGAGGATATTGAATATTAATATTTTGCTGCATACTTTGATTTGCATGGTCTTGATAATACACTTACCCTTTGGAGAGTCATAAAATAAAAATCAGTATTGATGACAATTTAGCAATAAGTTTGATATTTGAGAAGGGATACAAAGACTGTACTGTTTAATTTTAAGGCTATAGTAACATGATACTTCAGTCTTACTCTCCAAGAATCTCAGTCACCTTCTTCCCCTAACACCTGCTTTACTTAAAACCACAAACAAACAAAAAACCAAATCGAAACCCAACCAAACAAAAAACCATCAAAAAACAAATCAAAACACTCCATCATAGCTTCCAGCATAGACAGAATCCAAGACTAGAAGATGAGCAGAAATATGTCACAATAGGTTTACAGACATGTGATCTTTTTTTTAATAACATTTTTTAAAAAAATAGTAATAAAATCTGTTACTGTTAGGATAGGGGTTTTTTTTTGCTTTCTTCAATTTAAATTTTCCTAGTTCACTTCATGTAGGCCATCTTTATGCTGGGTACCTTGGCTACGAAAAATGAGCCCCATTTGAAGTATGTCTCTTACTTTACCAAACTCTCAGCAGCTTATTTAAGAATATGAAACAACATACGACCTTAAATTCAGAGTGCCCTCTGAGAAAGATGCAGAAAACAACTTCAAAAGATGGAGCTAAAAATGTCAGAGAAATGCTTGGTTTCTTTTAGAGTGCTTTTAGCGATGTTGAAATGTGACTATAAACACAAATTCAGGTGAAAATGCAGGAGCAGATGGCTCTGAATGCACAATTTCATAATTGTACATCATGTATTTAACATGTGCAGAAGCTGAAATATGTCTTTAAGCGGACCTTAAGGAAGTTCAGTATCAGTAAATTCAGCAATGTATTGTCACCTTTGAATTTTACCTGAATGCATTTGGTCTGTTTTAAGCAGAGGTGGTTTAAATGTCTCAAGTGTCCTTAATGCATAGTGCTCTGTATCATGATTGGTACTCACTGTTTTTTCTCATTTTAGGCCAGAACTAATACTCAATTTTTCTGGTGAATTACACTGTAAAGCACTTTTTTCTAGAGGTTTTTATTGAAACGCCAGTGTACTTAGGGCCAAATCATCCTACCTCATGCAGAGTTCAGATAAATAGCTTCTCCACAGAACCTATTGTGGTTAAAGAATGGGATTTGAAAGCTGTGTAGTTATGTGTGTAGATGCCACGTGTCATGCTGTGCTTTAATGCTGACCTTCTTTGCTTGAGCTTTTTGTGACCCCGTTCGTTGCTATGACAAAAAAAAAAATCATATCCCTTCTCCAACCTTCTAGCCAGTGGTTATTGAACAGGAATAGCTGGTGGATGCAAGAAGCCACGTTTCCTGTAAGAAAAGCCAACCATAAGGTGACTGAATAGAGCGTGGCTTGTAGCTATGTGCCCTGTCAAAAAAGTCCCTTGCACCGTTCTTTGTTTCTCCAGTTGAACTTTCCAACCATTAGTACGGTTACGTCCTGCTTCTACTTCTGTGAATAAAGATCAGTGAAGTGAGATGGAAATGGACAAAAGATCTATGAAGCATTGTTCCTGTATCCCTGTTCAGTGATTCACGCATGACTATTTGGATAGATATGTCTCTTAATCTGAAAGGACAGTTCACTGAATGATGTGAAAACTCATATTTATGAATGAAAGTAGTAGAGCAAAAGGATTCTGAGGGAAGAAAGTGTATCTATCTAGAACAACAAAAAAAACCCTCTATATCTATCTACTTGGTTATATTAGGAGTTACGTTGCAGATGGTTTAGCACTCATTTAAGCACAGGAATCCCAACTGGGTTTTGGAAAATGTTTTGTGATATCTTGCCTACTTCGCTTGTTAAAATTTTCACAAAATGAGTGTGTATGGGATGGTGCCTTTCGCATGTCTGAAAGTGTTTCTCTTCTGTCCTGCAACAACCTCCATGTAGCAGGAGAGGGCTCTTCTCTTTGCCTTTTATATTATGCTCATCCACATCAGTCTTTTAGGGTTTTTCAGCTGACTTAAAAGCAGGCTTATTAAATCTTATTTAAAAATCAGTTCTTTTAGTTTATAATGTTTTCTATTTATCTGAATGTAATTCTACATTCTACTCCATCTAAAGAAAAGAAATTGGGGACCGTGGTTTGGAAGCACGTTCAAAACTCCCATATCTCTTTGGTGGCAAGGTGAGCTAGAAACACAGAGAGCTTAAGGGACTGCAGTTTCAGCCTCTGGGCTCTGCTCATATCAATTAATTGGACCGAGGTCTGTTTGATACTAGACCATATAGGTGACATATGACACACCCTACACTTGACCAGATTCCTAATAATGATAATAGAATGCTGCATTCTACAAGATCTAGAAATAACATGAAGAGGTGAACACAAGAAATCTTATGTTATGCCACTGCTTGGAAATCCTGGTTAGTTGCTTTCTTTTGTTTAAAGATAGAGAAGAAATTCTTCTAAGGTAAGTAAAAAATTAGGGTTACCAAATTTTTTTTTGGTTTCGCTGCTTTTGGTACTCAAGAATGCTGGAACAAATGTGAAAATTTTGTGGTTATTCAACACAATTTTAAACCTCTCTTTTTCTTCCCTTGGAAATAAACTTTTGTGTTTTTTTTTTTTTTCTTGTGGTAGTGGTGTTGAAAAATTGCTCTGGTGGAAGATTCCTATACAATCTTACTGGTTTTTGAAGTTTAAAAAAATTAAAACTTAATATATTAAATAATAAAAAGTGTTTGGGTGTTTTTTTGCATCAGTATTGTTTTTAATATGGCGAGCATTTGCCACTTATGTGTCTAATTTTATAACCATACTGGCTTTAATTTGAAACTGAAGATAGGTAAAGAAAATAAGAGATAATTCTTAAGTATTGCAAAACTTTTTAGCCATGTTTTCAGAAAAGATAAAATAGTGGTTTTTCTGAAGTTAGCGGAATCATAAGGTTTTTCATGGGCTCAGTATCTCAGCTCTGAGCTTAAATCTTTACTGCGTGTTTCGGTTTTCAGTGTAGATAGGATCACAGATGGCTATGGAGAAGTACAGATGCTGTTTTCCTCCTGTGATTCCCAGCCCTGCATGAGGAGACAAAAGCAAGGAGTTTAATATCTGAAGTTTTTCAGTTAAAAAGAAAAATGTCTTACGTGTTCACTGTGGTTGACTGATGCTTTATTCATTATGGTATATGGACTGTATGTTTTACATTGCTAAGGAGACATGCAAAAAATGTATATATAATTATTATGAAAAATAATTCATGGTGACATGAATTCGTGGTGACATGGTAGTCTGACATAACTACTTCAGTCTCTACTTTGTGCTTAAAATAAAAAGTTCAATTGTTCCATTATGATGCAGAGATCTGCAAGATTTTTAACTATGCAATTATAACATAATATTAGTGTGACAATCTTACTGTTGATATAATGTAGCAATTTTTACTGTGTTCCCATTAATTCTGAGTTAATGACAGTTTGATATGATCTTGATAGTATAATCCTAATACTTGTCATCTCTAATACATTTTGAATTAGAAATGCATTTCTGCTAGCTTTTCAAAAATCAGGTTTTTAATAGGGTATAACAGAAAACAGTTCAAAATATTAGGAAATTCTTATTATTTCATCAAGGAAATCCAATTATCAGTTAAAGCCTTACATGTCTACTTTATTAAGAAAAGTTATGCAGACTTTATGCAAAAGGAAGGCACATATGTATGTCATTGGTATGTATATATATATCACTTATATATATAAGTACCACCATGTTCTATTTCTAGCTTTAGAAAGAAACTGTGAAACATTATCCTTTGCTTGCAGTCTATTCTATTTCCTTTATTTGGACATAAAAACACTATAACAACTTTATATCACGAAAAAACACAGTAAAGCAAACCAAGTATAGAACAAAGCAGAAAACTTATGACCATCTTAAATAACTATAGCAGTTTGACATGATATAGGTATGGTTTATATGTCTTATATGTCTTATATATCTTCTATAGTACTAGTCATTGTATTCCATGTTATCTGACTCTCTATTTACACTTTTGAAAGACTACTCCTGATGTTATTTAACATGCAGGCAGAAATACTTATTATAACACAGGTTTCCTTAAGAAAAGATTATCAAGAGTAGCTTCTCTGTGTGATTTTATTCCCCACACCCTCAACCCTCTGATTGTCTCCAATAATTTCATGCTGTAGGTTCCCAACAGGTAAATGGTGATCAAATTATATGTGGGTTTATCAAGAATGCATAAGTACTTTGGGTATAGGAGTCTGAGTCATGTGTATACCAGCTCTCATATATGGTTGATCTGGATTGGGATGGTTGTGAAGTTCAAGACTGAAATATCCTAATGACTTTGTTATGATAATTCTCTCTTGGATCACAGTCAATTAAGTTATAGTCAAGAAGACCAAATGCTTTACAAATGATTTAGTTGAATCTATGTCTTCCTACATGTGACTCTTCTGTTTGTTTCAAAAACTGGTGGTGATTTAGAATCCAAATATACTGGGAGATATCACCTAGCCTATATCTAAGCACAGGTACCAGCCTATATTTACTGTTTTAAACTAAGGAGCAGGGAGGGAGAAAGGGAAACACGAAGCAAAATTTTCCAATTACTATAAAAGTTTTAAAGAAAAACATTTGTTCAGCTTTTCAAGGGACCTTGAAAAGCGTCTCCGTTTCTAGGTGAAAATTTTGGATGGTGTAATGATGTGATGCTAAAAGAATTGGTGCTAAATATGCTATATTCTGACTAAGAGGCAATTCCTTAAAGACTTTTTTTTTCCACAATAAAAACCATTGTTGGTTATCAGGCAATTTCAGCCTCATTTGATGTACCAAAAAAAAAAAGCATTAGAAAAGTCCTCTTGAATGCCAAACTGATTAAAAAAAAAAAAAAACACAACAACAACAAAACAAAACAAAACAAAAACAAACAAACCCCCCAAAACCAAAAACAACCCATGAAAACCAAAATGTAGTTTAAAATGAAAACAAGTCCTGAAAGCTCTTTTGGCATACTCTTGAGAACCTGATACCTAGAATAAGTCCGTCTACTGTGAAACCAATAGTAATAATTCCTGACCTCTCCAGGGCTACTCAAGTGTGACTGAAACCTGTTATTCTTTCCTTGCTTTGTTAAAAATGCTATTAAATTACTGTTGCCTGGCCTTTTCAGTTTTAAAACTAATTATTCTCACAGAAATGAGAAATTTTTGAGGCTTGATTTTTATTTTATCTGGAAGAATTATCAATTTGCTTTTGTTTTACAAAAGTCAAGCTTATCCAAATTAACATTATTTCTGAAATTACACAAATTATTTCAGAGTTAAACTATAAGTAATTCTGTAATGAACCTGTGTGTAGATTGTCAAACCACCTTGGTATGAACATATTTTTTCTGCCTTTAGTTTTGAATGAATGCTGACTTCAACAGAGTTGAATTTTGGTATGAGAAGGCAGATTTTCCCTGAACCATCATCTGGCTATAAGCAAACCTCAGCTTGGAGATGCTAATAAAAGAGGTTTTAATGTCAATGAATGCTGACCTAAACGCTGCTTCTGAAGATGTCCTACCTCCTTTTTTTCAGTGACCTTGGTGAACATGGTGGTATGTTTGACTTCAATCTCAGTTCCTGTAGCTACAAAAGGAGAGGTCTCTCTAAAGCCTTGGACTCAAAGACTCAAAGTGCTTAGTACAGTGGAGCTTAAATAAAGACCACCTCACACGACAGCTTCTACAAGTTATCAGGGATGACTTGGTTTACACATATAAGGAGACACACTTGTAACATTTGTTTCTGCTTCAGAAACTTCCACAAAACAAAACCACACCAAAAAACCCAACCCAAACAAAACCAAAACCACAAAAAAAAAGTTTCAAGCTTCTTAATACCAAGTAATATACTCCAGGTCATTTGTGGATGTTGAGGTTTGATCCTTGTGCTTGCAAAACTTATGCAGCAAGAAGTAGAGGCTTGGTTTTCCCTTGTGCTGTTTTCTTTTCCTTCTCTCTTTTCTCTACCACATACAGGTTTAAATTTAAATTCATAGATTAAAACATTCAGCACTGCTGACTCTGTGGTTAATGTACAGAAATCCAGAAATTCTTGAGTTAATTTTATTGTCCTGTTTTCTGAGATCCTGGAACTGCTTCTTTTTATGTATGTAGTTGTTGGATCAAGTTTTGTTGTCATTACCAGAATTACTGCAATTGTGTAGAAGGAAGGTAGGCAGTCCATATATGTTAAATATCAAATACATAATTATTGCTGCCTTGAACAGTGGAAAAAAGAGGTGGTTTTTTAGAATGAAATGAAAGTATTTTTTTCTGTAATCACTTCTCATGAAATTGTTCATTTCAATGTACTTGAACATCAAACCTATGTGGGCTGCATATATTTGCTAACAATTCAAATGATAATTTGAATTGGAAGTCTAACCTACTAAAAGCAGACCTAACAATATGGTTAAATTTACTTAAATTTAACTCTTTATTTTAATAAACTTGCTTCTGGATTGGATTCACAAAGGATAAGTCATGCCTGACAGATTATGTGGCCTTCTGTGATGGCACTATAGCATTAGTAGATAGATGATAGCTGTTGCTCTCCCCTTACCTGGACTTATGCAAAGCGTTTGACACTGTCCTGCATGACATCCTGGTCTCTAAATTGGCAAGACAAAGATCTGATGGGTAGATTACTTGCTGCATCAGGAACTGGCTAGATGGCCACACTTGAACCGCTGCCATCAACAGCTCAATGTCCAAGTGGAAACCAGTGACAAGTGGTGTTTCTGAGGGGTCAGTACTGAGACCAGAGCTGTTTAACATCTTGGTCGGAGACATGGACAGTGGGATTGCGTGCATCCTCAGCAAGTTTGTCAAAAACACCAAGCTGTGTGGTGCAGTTGACACACTGGAGGGAAGGGATGCCACCCAGAGGGATCTGGACAGGCTTGAGAAGTGGACCTGTGTGAACCTCATGAAGTTCAACCAGACCAAGTGCAAAGTCCTGCACCTGGGTCACAGCAATCCTAGGCAGAAATACAGGTTGAGTGGAGAATGGATTGAGAGCAGCTCTGAGGAGAAGGACTTGGGGATGCTGGTGGACAAGAAGCAAAACATGAGCTAGCAATGTGCACTGGCAGCCCAAAAAGCTAACTGCATGCTGGCATGCATCAAAAGAAGTGTGGCCAGCAGGTTGAGGGAGGTGATTTTTACCCCTCCACTTTGCTCTGGTGTGGCCCTACTTGGAGTACTGTGTCCAACTTGCAGTCCTCAGCACAGGAAAAGGATGTTGACCTGTTAGAACAGGTGCAGCGGAAGATCATGAAGATGCTCAGAGGAATGGAGCACCTCTCCTATGAAAACAGGCTGAGAGAATTGGGATTGTTCAGCCTGGAGAAGAGAAGGCACCAGGGAGACCTTAGAGCAGCCTTGCAGTACCTAAAGGGGGCTGACAGGAGAGATGGGAAGGGACTCTTTACTGGGGAGTGGAACAATAGGACAAAAGGTGATGGTTTTAAACTGAAAGAGGGGAGATTCAGATCAGATACCAGGAAGAAATTCTTTCCTGTGAGGGTGGTGAGGCACTGGAACAGGTCAACCAGAGAAGTTGGGGATGCCCCATCCCTGGAGGTGTTCAAGGTCAAGCTGGATGGGGCTTTTGAGAAACCTGCTCTAGTGGGAGGTGTCCCTGCCTGTGGCAGGGGGGTTGTAACTCAGTTATTTTTAAAGTCCCTTCCATCCCAAACCATTCTATGATTCCCGGGTTCATAGATTTAAAAGACATTACCTTTAAAAACTTTTAGAAGGTTTAAATGACCTTTGAAGGGACCTTTGTAGTAGCTTTTATTCAACTCTGACATTTAAGCTGTAATTCCAGCACTGTGACAGCCAGGATTTTTTTTTTTCTTGGTACTGAAATTAGGCACTATCCTTGTGCATCTGCGCTTTTTTTTTGGCTGAATGCAAATTAAGATGATGTATCAGTGTGTTGTGAACTAGTATTCTGTCAAGTACCATATCAGCTAGTATATAGTAAATGCTATATCAGCTAGCATTGTGTTAAATACCATATCACATAACAAAAACCAATGTTTTTCTATCTGATATGGTATTTAAACTTACAGCAAGAATTATTTTTTTTTAAGCTTCAAAAAATTGTGATAATGGCATATCAGACTTCTTCTGAGATGCTGTGAAAGTTGGATTTGCTGACTATGTCACACTGAATGTTTCTGCTATGTGCATACTTGTAAGAGGTAATAATAAGCACCCCATTTCACCTGAAATATATACTCTTAAATGAACGGTAAATAGACACTCCTGAAGAGGACACTACTAGAAACTCTACCACAATTTTTAGAGACGTCATTCATATACCTTCCCTTGACATGCAAGCAAGTCTCCAGGGCTTCACCATTCAGAGCAACTGAATTCCTGCAGAGTTTATAAAAGCATGTGTGTTGGAAGTGGAGTTCGGGAGTCAGTCACTAGAAATCTAATATCTCAAAGAGATATTGTTAATATGTCAGGTTTCAATCAGGAGCAGTAATTAGCTACATGCATTGATTCTATGTATGTGTTTGTACTGATTGTGTTTGTACATCTGGATATGAAGTGTTAGGCCCAGTATGGAAATACTTCAACCTTAGACTTATGCTTTGCCTTCCTATTTTGCTAAGAACGTTTTGCCTTTATGTCACTTAACAGATTTGTTCAGAGTTTAGTTAAATCAAGGAACATTTCCAAAGGCAGAGAAATTTTCCCCTGGGTAGGAAGGACTAAGCAGGTGAAGTAGGAAAAGCAGGAGGAAAAATGGTGAGGTACTCTGAGTCTATTTTTAAAGTTCAAGTGAAATGTGAATAAGAGCTGAAAAAGCATCTCCTGTAGGTTGCTTGTCTCTTCTGCTCCTGCTCATCTGGTACTCTTGTCTCAGAACTCTACTTGCATTCATTTTGCACCACTGAGGTCTGCAACATTAACTAGCTCACAACTGTTATCCTTAAGAAGAGATTACTGATGCGTAGTTTTGTACTTCCTCTGTTATTTAAGAAGCTATTCATCATCCTGTATTTCAGAGACTATATTATTACTTCGGAACTCAGTATGCCTGACTAGTCTTCTTAAGGCATAGAAATGTAGTATGTTGTATAGTGTGTAAAAAATGCACTAAGTTGCAGATCTAGTGATCTATAATGGTGTTTCGGTTCAACAAAAATATTTATACATGTGGATGTATATACATGCGCCTATACAAAAATACATGAAAAAGCTGGCCTTCTCTGCATTGCAGTAGTTATAAGGACTGTAGTCTGTTTCGCAGAGCACTGGACATGAAATCGGGAAAGTTCAGTTGTACCTGTAGCTCTGCCTTAGCTGTAGGCTTTTTTCACAAATAAAAATCTACCAATTGCATCTGTGAAACACCTTGATAAAAAATGTTACATTTTTTCTAGTGGTTGTGCCCTTATTCTTCTGTAAGTCTTTTGTGCAAGGTCTTGTGAAAACTTCAACACTTAGAGTTTTGATATTCAACAGCAAGATACGTTAATGGTCTGCATCATTAGGTATACTTAAAGAAATTTCTCTCTAACATATAAGCATTCAAAACAACTAAATATAATAAACGCCATCATTTCATGACTCCTTTTTTCATTACCATTATTTCCAAAGAATGAAAATAAAATTAGGACCCCTGCTATAGTAGTTACTACATAAATGCAGGCATAAGTGGATGTGTCTTTCTGCTCTGGCAAGCGTAAGCTTGTGCTGTGTTTTGAGAAGGGAGACTGTTGATTCGTTTTCCTCTCTGAAGCTGGCAATGATATTCCTGCACTAACAGTGTATTTAGCCAAACTTGCAAGAACCTGTGTGACAAGTAGTGTTTGAAATGCCTTGGAATTTTGCAGTAATAGTTCCATTATTCTTATTTATATTTTCTGTATATGTTTATTTGTAAAAGAGCATATATAAGCCTTACTCCTGCTTGCTAAGCTAGCAGTAATTATTTATTCAGTAAAACTGTTAATAAACTTGAGCCAAGAAATGGAAAGACTTTAATTATAATAGTGAGAATATGATATATCTTAAGAGGTCTGTGTGTCTGATGTGTGCTTATATGGAATACTTCTCTCCGAGGTCTTTGAGGTTGTTATATGTTAATATTTGATCTTGCTTAAAGCATGTACACAATTCTAAAACTGACTATACAGTCTAAGAAAATCTACAATTACCTCCCTTTTTTTAGTATAAGTATGTTATTCTTTTCTTAAGCTGCAGATTACACTGGTAAAATACATCTCCCTAAAAAAAAAAAAACCCAAAACAACAACAACAAAAAAAAACCCAAACAAAAAACCAAACCCCCAAACCAGTAGAGCTCTAGAACAAGATCAGTTGGTTGAATATGGGGGGGGGAGGATGCTTTTTCTATGTCTTCAGGGAAACAACTGGAGCGCAATCAAGTCTGACAACAGTAGTAACTAAGATGAAGTGCTAGTCCTTAATTGTAGAAGTTTGCCTCTAAAAATGCAGGTTTTCCTTTGTCTTACCTGCATTCACTGCTGGGCATTTCTTTTTTTTTTTATGCTCATACAATTTTATCTCTGCATAATATCAATATAGAGGATTGCAACTGCTGCAATCCCTGTTTAGCCACTGCTGCCACTTCCTAATGTCTTGGCTGTGCCCAAGTGGGCTGAGCGTCCCCACTCCTATGTCCTTTATACTTAGCACTGGAGGTGCTCGTAGTCAGCAACTGAGCTGTGGCAGTCTTTATAGGATGTCCATCACATCAGAGCAGGACTAAAGCAGCAGTGTTGGTAAGCATGAAAGCTTCCTAGCTGTTCAATCAATTCTGATCAGGATGGAAAAATTATGCAAATAATGATAATATGATGTCTGGGTGATATAGCACTATTATAGACTATCTGTACTGGAGGCATTAAAACACTTGTGGAGATGTTCTCCCACGTAAGTGTGGTAAAACACGTGCCATGAAACTAAGACTTAGCAGGAGGCCTCTCTATTCCACTCCCCCCCCCCCCCCCCCCCCCAAACCAAAAAGATGCAGAGCGGTAACAAAATTAGAAAAAAAAAATTTTCTCGAGTTGCAAAATTCTGAGTTCTCTTAATCTCTCAGCATCATCAGGTGTAATTTTCTCCCTTGATGCACCAGTGTCTTCCCCCTCCATTCCACCCTGTACTTATGCACGTAAAAGGAAAATGAAGGAAATATTAGCTACTGATACATGAGTGTGAGGTGCCTGGTAGCCTGGGAAGGTTGGCTTTTTCTGGAAGAGAAGATGACAAGCTGACTGCACTTTTTATGACCTTTTAACTATTCAATCATAAGTATCCATGGTAACATGACTGTTTCTTTCATGCTGGTATGTAGCATCAAAATAACAATAAATGTTGATTTAAATTAATAGAACTTGCTGCTAGGTGCACTGAAAAAAAATACTAGAGTTGGGACACAAGCAAGAGGAGTCAGAAATACATTATTTTATTCCTATTTGGGTATTGGGGGTGAATTGCCTTTTCTTTTTTTTTTTTTACTCTCTTCTCTTTTCTTTTCTTTCCTCTCCCTCTCACTTTGTTACTGAAGAATATAACAAGTAATTTATTAATTCTGTTTGTATGCCACGAGAATGTGTTATTAATGGTTAACGCTAATTTCCATTCATTTCAAATGGTGAAGTTCTGTTTACTGTGAGGGACACCAAAATAAAAAGTTCAATACCATGACACACCAATTTAAACCGTGGGAACTTCTGTTTTACATATGTGATGTATAATTAGTTTCTAGGTGCCTTTAATATGGCTAGAAAACTATATCCATGACCAAAACTCCTTCTTCTATAAATCACACTTCATTCACTTGTAGACAAGTTTGGAGGGTTTTTGTGATGCTGGGGTTTTTTTTTTGTTTGTTTGTTTGTTGTGTTACATAGAAAAGTGATTCTTGTTTAAGTGCTGTATTTCCATATGATTTGCCATCAGATGAGCTTTCATTTGTGTCAAGGTAGGGAACCACTTAGATTCTGAAAACACCTTTCACGATTTATTTAAATCAAGATTAGTATCAGGTGACTTTCCAAACACAGAAAGTAGGTAAAAGAGTCTTAATTGCTCCGAAGGTCTTATCAGATGCTACAGGTGATGGAGGGCTTTCAGAGACAACATCAGCCTTTCAAAACACCATCTTTGGAAGTGATTTTTCGCTCTTACCTTCAACTTGATGTGGTACTGGGATGGATGTATACCTAATTGAAACAATTTGGGAGTTGCTGCTGTGGAGAAACGCTACCTTTCCAAATGTAGTGGCAGGTTGACCTGTCTGTCACTTGGCACCTACTTGAAACAATTCCTGCCCTTGGCATCATCCGTCTTGCCTAGATTCACTTCAATTAAAGACACTGATTGCAAAATATCGGTAGTTTTTCCATTGTGGCTTTTTTTGATTTTTTTTTTTTTCCTCCCTCTTCCAGGAAGAATCCCTCAGCTCTGTTGTGCCATAACCTTAGAGCCTGGCGCCCTGTGCTCATCCCTGCCCGGCCGCCCCCTCGGCGGCGGGTACCAGCGCATCCATCCATTCATCCATCCCTCGGAACGCGGCTGGAGCCGGCGGCTCGCAGCGGCCGGGCTGTGGGCTGGTAGAGGCGGCGGCAGCAGCTCGCCCCTGCCTCGTGACATCACTCCTGGAGCTCAAATCCCACTCGGAGCTCCCTTCCTTACTGGGTCTTGTCGGTCTGGCTGCTCTGGCGGAGCTAGGACCCTCCCGCAGCAGGGCGGGCAGCTCCCCAGGCGAGGCGAGGCTGAAGAGCGGCTGGAGGAAGAAGGAGGAAAGAGCCGGTACGAGGAGGATAGAGAGGAACGGAACAGAACAGGAGCTCCACGATGAAATTCCTCTCTGCTTATTACTTGCTGCCTCTCTTTCCTGCGCTGGTCTTCAGCACTAGGTGAGTGCCGAGAGCTATTTTGCTTAGAGTTCTCCCGTTTTGTTTGCTCTTTTAGGTTCAGTGCTCTGAGGAGAAATAATACAGATTTCAGCTTTTACTGGGGTAGTAAGTTTAGAGCAGATCTCTTCTCTGATTCTTATCTCTCCCCCTTGCTCCTTCCCCGGTCCTCTGGGAGATACTGAGTCTTCTCTTGGTCTTTCTAAGACTATTTTTTTTTTTTAAATGATGTAAAAGAACTGCTTTTGTATAAATTGACCCTCAGCTCATGTGATATAGTAAGGCAGTAACAAATACAAGCTTTGTATATACATCAGTTATAGCGGATAGACTCTGTTTCATTGGAAATAAGGAAGCCAAACAGCTGAAACTGAGAATATGCCAACGTTTTCTCTTATAGTGTGTGAAAAATAATCACTTGAACAATCTTATCTCAGTTTAGGTTTCTGTATCTGAACATAGACCTAGGGCTTACATCTTAACTATGAAATGCAGGTGAGATGTTGCAGTGTTATCTCCATGCCAGGAAACCTGTTAAAAAGTTGCTGCAATCTAGAAGCATTCCTTTCTGTGCAAGTATAATAAATCACTGAGAAAAATATGAAAAAAAAAAATCTGTTGTAGCTTAAAAATAAAACCTGCTCTGACCATGGGGTGTTCTGTTAAGATAACGTGCAGTGCTCAGTTGCTCAGAGATAGTATACTCTCTACGCTGTAGACATAAGATGTTCAACAGAGAAAACATAAAGCTGAGATACTCTATCCTATTGCCTTGATGGACACAGATGGAAAGTTAATGCTGGGTACAGAGCAGGTCTGTTAATAATGACACTGCTCTCAGTTGTGGTTTCTTAACTTGCAGTTCCTTATCAGAAAATCAAGCCCAAATTTTGACTACGGCATTTCTGTGCTGTGCTAGTATTAAGTACTGTATAAACTTCTAAGTCCATAAAACCATAAAACCAGAGGATTTATGCATGCACATTTGTCAGGGAAATGTCTCTCTGATTCTTGGTCTCTTCCTATGGAATCGGCATTGAAACAGCTTTTTTCCAGAAGTGCTGCATGTTTTAAGCCTTAATTATTTGCTGAGACATAAAAGAAAAAGAGAAAAAAAGTGTGTGCCTGCAAAGTACCCAAAGTCAGGTACAGCAGGAGCGCATCTGTGTACGTATTCAAACGCAGGCAAATGATAACTGTGAAAATCTCTGAGTGGGAAAAGGTCGGGACAAAGGGAGAAATCAGGAATATCAAAATGTTTAAATTACTCAATTATTTCACTCATTTGGCAGGGATTGTTATTGGGAAGGGAAAGGGGTTTTTGTGTTTGGGGAGGGGTGGGGGTGTTTTGTGTGGTTTTTTTTTTTGTTAACACTTCTGATTTGGGGATTTTACAGTGCCAGTCTATACAAACCACTCTGGTGCTCTTTGGAATATAACACCTGGAAGAAAACTGTAATACATTGAGATTCAATAACTATCCCTTCTGATTTAATAAGTGGTCTAAGGAAACATCCAGTAGCAGTCAAGTGTGAAACTTCTTGTCAATTTGGCTTAATAAATTTACACTCATTTAAGAGTGATACACTCTTTGCTAAATTATACCAGAGTTAAAAAGGGGAGGAAGTTTCTAAGCCAGCTTCTGCAGATTCAAGTTTGTATCTTGCATGAGCTTGTGCAGGTAAAACTGCAGTGAAAAGAGATGTGGAAATCTATTCTAAATGTTCATATTTGATTGGTTTTATGCATTGTTTTACAAACTACTTGAACGTTCAGGGACCTAAACTGGGACAAGGTATCCAATGTAAAGCCTTACAAGCATGTCCTCATCTTCTTGAGAAAATATTATCTGTATGAAAAAAGAATTATAGGTCATTCTTGATGATTGTAAATAAAAAAAAAAAAATCAAGTCCCTCCCCACCTTGCAAAAAAACAGTTGGAAAGAATATGAAGAAGTTGCAGTTGGCATATGAATACTAATTAAGAACAGTATGACTCTGAGGAGTGGAAATACTTTCATAAGAGTATAATTTCATTGATTTGTGTTCTTTTGTAATTGAGGGATGAAGATGATCAATGTGAGAGAAGTTCCAGTTGAAATTACACCCAAGTGCAGTATGTGTTGCAAAGTGAAGTTCTGCTTTTGACACCAGATTGGTCATCCTGTAAAAAAAGAGACTGAAATGCTACTGTACAGTTAGAGATTTATGAAAGTCCTGGACTACTCTGTTCAGCAGTTGCTTTCAGTCACTTGATTTTTACCTGACTGTGTAGAATATACAGTAATTTTTCAACAGCACATGATGGAAGTTGAAAAAAATGATACAGTGCTATCAATATGCCATCTACTGGAAAGAGATTATACTTTAACCTCTTTCAGCAGAAGGCAATACAGTCTGTGACAGTATTTCTTGTAAATTTTTCTTATTAATTTTTTTGTTGGACCCAAACAAAGTAGGGTTGTGGCACTAGTTGTGTTTGCAAAATGCAAAGTCTAATATCCTACTGTATGAAATAGCTTAGCTAAGGCAAAGCATCAACTTTGCAGGGCAGAAAGTTTTGTGTCATGAGGACTACCTTTTTTTTTTTCTTTTTTAGTTCGTACAAAAGCACCGTATCTCTATTTCATAAGTTGGTGCTGAAATCAGGGAGCACAGTACTTGCCGCAGAGGGGGACAGCTGCTGCTTTTTGCTCCTTGTCATGTGGTGATGTGTTCTTTGCACCATGTTGTGGTGATGGTTTTGGAAGACCTTAGCGTGTCTTCAAGCCTAATTGTAAACAAATAAGAATTAATGAGTTCAATTATGTTAATACACCATGTCATTTTTTCTTATTTTATGGCATTGTTAAAAAGAGGAAAGTACACAGCTACCACTTCTGAAATTGCATTTGTTATTAGCTTTTGATTTTCAGAGTTGCATTCAGCTAACTTCTCAAAGTTGTCTAAAATCACACGCATAGAACAAATGCCTATCAAATTAAAGGAAGTTTGTGGTTTTGAAATGAACAGTCTTTTCTGTATTAGCTAAACTTGGTTTTGGTGCACCTTTGAGACAATGATGACTCTTAATCATGTTTCCAGTTGGTTGTGATGCCAAAGAGGTAAAAAGATTGAGGTGTATTTGCCTGTCTAGTTAACTATGTATGTTTTGATGGAATAAGTAAAAATTGCTGCTCTAAAATCAGCCTCATCAAAAAGTTAAGGGGAACGAATTTTTGGAGGGTAAATTAACTTGGTAAAACTACTCTGAAGCTGGTGTTTTCCTGTCTACTTTTATATTTCCTTGGGCTACTTGGTTTTGGCAGATACAATGAGATGGTTGTGTGTGTGTGTTATTTTTCCATCCGATGCTGAAGAGGCCTTCAGAAATGGGTCCCACTGTATGGAGTGCTTGGTGAGTGCACATAGTGTATAAAGGGCTCAGGGTTTGATTCTGCAGCTGTCCAAGTGCTTTTGTGGCCTCAGGCACCTAAATATTCCAACTGGAAAAGCATTTGTAGAAAGGAGTGCTTGCATGAGGTCAGTCATTGGCATCAGTAACTAAGATCTGCTGTTCAGATTACCTTGTCTAATGACGCTTGCCTGCTTTTAGCTAAAAGGAGAATTTTCTAGATAGTTCTTTAATGTTACTGTTGTACAGCTGGACACTTCTCTGCTCAGTAAAGAAAATTTTTTGTTCAAATGATGGATTTGACTCCTTAGAAGAAGCTTGATGTGAAACAAAGCTTTCTTTTTTTCCTATGGCAGCAAATTCCTTTCTGTCCATATGTGAAATGCGGCAAAGATGCAAGGCATTGAATAACTCAGCTTTCTAGCTGAGAACAGAGCCATAAACCCAACAAGAGGCACTTTAATAACAATAATAGTATTACTACTACAGCAACTCATTAAATGGGTGTACAAACAACAGGGCTCTAAAAGACAGAGCTTATATTATTTTAATGGCAGAGAAATGGCTCGTGGTCATTTTTTCTAAAAGTGCAGTTCACTAGCAGTCTTACTACACCGATGCTATGAAGCAATCTGTAAATCATTGGCTTCTATAGAATGCCACCTCTGTGTGCGGAATAAAAACAATGTGCTCATTTCTGGCAGGTGGATGTTGCTTAATGAAGGTGTGGGCATTGATCTGGTGTATGTGTTATGTTGGAAGTGAAAGAAATATAGTGAATTTACTTATTAAGCATGAGAACCTGGCTTGATGCTTGCTTTTTTCCGTGGACATATTTTCAAGGTCAGCTATTTTCTTTCTTTGCTAGTTTTAGTTATTTTTTAAGGAATATGAAAAAAAACTAATATCTTTCCTACCTCTCGGATAAAGGTGTGAAGGACTCAGTCTGAGACTTGAGGAAAGATAAAGGGGAACATCTTTGATGTTATTAAACTGGGGACGTCATGGGGAAAATGTTGAAAATCCTTGTTTCTAGTTCTTATGCTCTTTCCCATGTTAAAAACACTGGGCTATAACCAGATGTTGAACGTAACTGTTTTTCATTTAGATTGAAATGAGAGTAGAGAGAACCCTGTTCCTTTTGAGACTTTGAGGTGGAAGAACGAGGCTCAGTGTGCACTTACACCTCGGCTGTAGCCACACCACAGTTACGTGCTCCAGCAGGTAGCCAAAAGTGATTCTCACTTTTGTGATCTCAGGCTGAGGTCCAGCAGTGTCCTTCTTTTTCCCCATGATTGAAGATGAACTCTGCAGAGTGGTAGTAGTCTACTTAGTTATTGGAAAACATGATGCGTTTTTGCTCTGGGTATGTTGGATAACAGAGACTGTTTTAATGTTTTTGCTTTCTGAATTCTTCCAGAAATATAGGGATATTAACTGTGTCATTGGTCTCCTATGTAGAACGCCTTTCACACTTTTTCTGTCAGAGTCTTCTGGGCTGTGAAAGCTTTCCGGTTTCTATCAATGTGGATGATGATGATGATACATATTTGGTTAATGGCTTGTAAGGACTTCTGTTTGAGGTACAGAAGTGGCATTTTTGTATGGCTTGTGACCTTACTGTACCTGAAGAAGAATTGGCTCCGCTGTGAACTATGTTTAAGCATAACAGGACAAATCTACCAGTGGCACAACTCCATTATTTTAAGGAATGTGTTGAGCTTGATGGCTTTATTTTGATGACTTCTAAGCAAGTGCCTGATACAGCAAACCAGAAGCTTCTTGATGAAACAAAGCCTTTTCTCTCTGGGAGAAGTTTTGAGCTCCAGTGATAATATTTGAAAAGAACGATAAACCAACAACCACCACTCCCCCAAACTGAAAAAAAAAAAAACAACCCCAAAACCAAAACAACCCACCAAAAAAACCAAAACCTTGAGCAAACCAACTAAGAAAACCAAACCACCAGATGTGTGGGCAGGAGGAGCTACTTCTCCTTCGCCCTCCTGCACAAAGCCCATGGCATCAGGGATGCAGCTGCTGGAGTACAGAACTGTCAAAATGAGAGCCCCTTTTATTGGCGCGAGTATGGTCACCGGCCTTAGAGTAAACTGCCACGTCAAATCTGCAGGCTGAGGTATACTGCAGAGATCTTCAAGGCTTTTAAACAAGGTAATTATGGTGTCTCATATAGGAAAGTAAAAAAGAACCTGCTGTGGGTGGATTCTTTGGCATCATAGCAAAAATGCTTAAAGGCAGTTTGGGAATCCCTGTGCTTGAACTGCACTATATATGCATGTAACAATATTTGTGTTTGTACACACGTATCTTAATGCTGGCCTCACACAACAGACTTGTTTCTCCATATTTGCAGCCCTTCTGTAATAGGGCAGACACATTTATTCTATTGTTTGCCTTGCACTTCAGGTAGTAGGGGAGAGAACTTCTTTTTGTCAAAAGTTTTAAATTTTATGGGATTTTCTGCTGTTAAGGTAGGGCTAATTTTTGGGTGTCCTTGGAATTGGCACGCTTGCTATCTTACCTTATTATTTGAGCTACAACTTTTAAAAATGCTGCACAAATTTAAGTTTAATAACCTAAATTAGAAATCCAGAAAGTAAGTCTTTCTCAGTTTAGCAAGAAGTACTAAAACCAGGTTCTTTTGTGTTGTTTTGTCATTTATGTTTCTGATTATGGAATCTGAAAGGAAGAAGAAAGGAAAAATTGGAGAAGGGGAAGAAAGAACGATGCTAAAACCTTTTGTAACCTTCTGGAAAAACTTATTTTAGATTTGATTTAATCTACAGTTAGAATATTCTTGAAGTTCCACATGGTCTCAGGTAAATCTTGAGGATCTCTAGGATTCAGTCTTAATCTAATAGAACAGTTGGAATTCTGCTTGTTATGCTATACATTTCTGCCCAGGAGACTTTCTGTGGAGTTATTTTTGATGTTTTAATGTATTCTTTGTGTTTAAGAGAAATTATAGTAAAGACGCCTTCCTCTTTCTTTCTCATTTATTAATTTATAGCTAGGGCAGAATATAAGGAAATCTTAACCTAAACTTGTAATCACTCTTTTTCTGAGATCATGTGTTTGATATTATTTTCTATATTTATCAGAAATCTGTTCACAGATAGTAATCCTTATAATATACCACTTTACAGAGAAATAAATCTTATTTATGTCGCTTGTCAAAAACAAAGTTTTTTCTCATTGTCTGTTTTTGCACAATGGATACTCCAGCTGTCTTGCAAGGGTCAGATCTGTAAATATTCTCAGTATGGAAGACAAGTAATATGTTTGTCAGAAAGAATAGAGATGCTTCAATTTTAATATTGTGCAAAGGTTTAAAATATGTCTTGTTATATTTGCTATTTTGAGCACATCAGAGTGGCAAGTGCGTCTTGGAAATGCTAAAGAATAAATCTGACATTGCATCAAATAGTGGTTTTTGTGTACCTCTATAGAGTTTTTCCCCTTTTCTTCTTGTGCTATTATTTACTCATCTTTCCCCTTACCTCATATCACTGCTGTGTTTATTAATCCTTACTTTTACTATGTATTATCTTAGCGGTGGTTTTTTTAGTGTTCTATCTGAAATATCTGCTGTATTTGTTGAAACAAACAATACTTTGATGAATCATGAGAGAAATCAATGCATGTGACTTACAAGCTGAAGAATGTGAATGGAATATCTCAATATCTTGCCTGTTGATAATGACCAATAGATTCTATGGAAAAGAGTAGAGAAATGTCAAAAGTTCTGGTGTGTTTTGTCTCTGTGTTATATAGATAAGGCTAGTATGCTGCCAGCTGGTGTATTTTACCCAAATTGTTAATTTTTCCATCCATTTACATATTCATATTGTTGTCATTTATGAATGTTCATATTTTGTTAATTTAGGGTCAGAATTTCCTTTTGGGAAAATAGGCAGGTTCGCTTCTCACTTGCTGAGTAGGAAACTGGAAGCTGGGTAAAAAGCATATTTACCCACTGTCAGACAAACGGCAGCACTTAAAAAACCAAGCACATATTTGCTTGGTCCCATCTAATTGCAGAACTAACACCTTTCCCTTTTAGGGGTGATGGATCTGCAGCAGAACATCCTTCTAACTTCTCCATGTGAACTTCTTCCAGGTCACCACACTTTTTACCAGGCAATGTGTGTGACCACTGGTTTTGCTATCTTCTCTCTTAGAGAGCATCCAAACACCTTCTATCAAAGGACAGGCAAACAGGGGTTTGTGATGGGATATCGTCTCTGTAATTTCATTATAATATAACCATTTATCATATTTTTCAGCGGCTGCTATAGATCTTTATAAAACTTGTTTTGGTAGTGGTGGGGGGAAGACAAATTACCTAGCACTGTAAGTGGTAAACAAAATGTAGCTGCTTAATAGTACCATATCATTGGATTCCCAGCACTCGATACTGCTTTTCAGGTGTTTGTGTGGGTTTGTTTATGCAAATGACTACAGAAGTAGGAGATGTGACTTCGGACCTCAGCATTGCTTTGCAAACCAGGGGACCTAGAGTGATGATAACCACAGTAATAGACTTTGTCCACCTGATGTAAGCTGTCCTCATCATGTCTGAATGACTTTGCAGTCTATGATTGTTTCAGACTAGCCTGTGACAGCAAAAAGGTGGAAAAAAAGGTGAGATTTTATTAAAAATGCAGAGGAGAAAAGAAAAAAATGTGCAGAAAAATTGAACTGACAAGACTGAAAAGCAGCTGTGTTCTGGGTGGCATTAGATTGTCTGTTGAGGAAGTTTCTTCCTCCTGATGCAGCGCAATGAAATGTGTGCTCAATGTGCAAAGAGAGAATGTCTGTCTTGAAAATAGAGAAATAAAATCAATTTTACTTCTGCATCACTTACAGCTTTTTTTGTAAATGAAAATTTTCAGGATGGAGTGAAGCTGAGCCAGGATGCAAATCTAACAACTGTGTCTAGTGAATAGCTGAACCTTGGTTTCAGCAAAGCAGCTCAAAGGAGTTGATGATTAATTCTTATTTTCTGTCCCAAAATATACTACATAACTAATAAGTAGTAAGAATACAATAGCTACTGGCAGAGTCCATCAGTGCTGCTCCAGATCTACCCCTCTATTCTATGGAAAGCACACAAGTTCCTGGCATATGCTAATCTGAAAATAGATACTGTGGGGTTTTTGTTGGTTTTGGGTTGTTTTCTTCTTCCTCCATGAAGGGAGCCAAAGTTTGCCAAGTGACCAGGCATTTTAGAAAGGCTTAATAACTATAATCTGCAGTGGATTTTCTTTAAGTGATCTGGACGAGTCTAATCTTGATGCCTTTTGAATTTCAAAAGGGAACAGCATATTAGCTGCAATAACTTCGTGAAAATCTAAACATAAATGAGAGCTATATGCTTTGAAAATCAGACTTATTTAGCTGCAGGTGTGTAAGGGGGATTACCAGATTGCCATGACTGTTAGCAATCCATCCTGACCCGCTTCAGAAAGTCTAGCCTTGCAGCTTGCTTTGTTTCAACCTGTGTTGAGGAATAAGGTTATTTGGCTTAATGCAAATGGTAGGGCTTGGGAAACGAGTCTGTAACCATGGTGCCCCGATGACAATGGAGCAAGGAGGGAGTCAGAACTCAGGGCAGCGTTGCTCCTTCCCTCTGCTTCATTAAGCATCTCTAACTTTGCAATCAGAGCAGCCTATGCTATTTAATTTGGTGAAAAATCAGTCTCAAATACTCCTTTATTTGAAATCTCTGCATTCATACATGAATGATGTATGAAAAAAAATACACTCCTCAAGTGTATAGGTAGTGAATAGACACTTCTCTGCAGTCACTTTTTTATCTACTTGTAAAATGACTATCTGCTGTTCAGCACACACAGATGTGCCGTATTTGGTTTAGGAAAGCTTACGAAAGCAGACATTTAATTTAATATTTTTCTTTTACTCAGACTTTTCTCTGTCCCTGTTTCAAACTTCCTAGTTTGTTCCCTAATTTCTACTCCAGAGCTGGAGCTCTTTTGGCCCAAAGGAAGATTGTTCTTTGTTCCTGGAAGCAAAAAAGAATTAAACTGCTATAGGAACTAAATAGTAAAATGTGTTTTAAAGAAATAGCAATCAGTTCTTCAAATGGACTCAGACTGTTTTAATGTGATAGCATGTGGTATGGCCTGTTTCATACGACCCTAGACTAACAGAATTTAAATAGCTTCTGGAATACCTCGGAAGAAATACAGGTCATATATACCAGAACTAAGTGTTTAAGGAATATAAATTCCCTTTTTACAAGATGAATCCCCTGGTATTGGGGGGCTTGTATGAATCCCCCATCACTGGGCTTATAAATTGTAATCTAAAAGGTTTAATCCATTTCTATCAAATAGGTGACTTACAGAAATTGATATACTGCATATACTGCGGTCAGGGTTTAATATTATAGCTGAAATACACTCACTGTAGGGATGTCAGATGTTTGTTTCCTGCTTAAGCTTGATAATTATATCACATGTTAAAATAGTACTTTTATGTGAAATGGAAAACTAAATATCATTTAGTCATTACAGTAACATGATTTTTTTTTTTTGTTGCACTGGATTAAGCCTGTAGAAGAATGTGCTGTTGACAAGAGTGGTTGCTACCAGAGGAAGGTGAAAAATCCCTGGAAGAAGCAGTATGGAATTAATTTCATCTGCCTTAAATCTTTCCATGTTCCAGGGAATGAGATGAACCATAAGTTCCTTGAGCCGTTCCTGTAGAAGAATATTCAGACAAGTAACAGAGCCTTTGTACTTGTGAATATTTGCAAGGATCCGTCTGGAGAAATAAATAGATGTGTTTTCAGCAATTCAGGTGGTGACTAATTTGGAAACAAAAAAACGTATCCAAGCAATACCTCAAACACACACCCTCTTCCCATCTGAATTGCAGGGAAACTGTTGGGAAGTTTCACTATACAAAGCCATAAGTGAGAAATTGCCCTAGCAGTTTGGGGACCTAATAGGACAAGATATCAAGCAGCTGTATGTTTGTGGTGGGAAAACAGACTAATTTTATCTAGAAGGAGATAAAGTATCTCCAGAATAGTATCAATATTCCAATTTACTCATTCATCACTTAATGTCCCTTTTTATATATTTACCTGTACGTTACCACAGGCTAGCTGCATCCAGGTGCTAGTCTTTCTATACAAAGATGGGGAAAAAATGCTATGAAAACATTGGAGGGAAGGAAACTTGTTCTGCTCTGCTTGTTTCTGCTCATAACTTGGAAATTATGGTATTGGCATAGATTTAAATCTTTAAAAGCTTAAAATTGATTTAAAAATATGGCTTAAAAGACATATTCTTATCCTAATAAGAAAACGGTAAGAAGCTGTTCTTTCACCTGAATTTTAGGGTAATAGAACAGATTCCTTTTGTGCTATGTGGAGATACTTATTCTCTATGTGCTTTAAACCTCATAAAAGATGCTAACTTAAGGGTAAATCTTCCGGTGTTCCACAGATAATGGTGAAAGATAGTGTGTGTGTGGAGGGGGAAATCTCATAACTGTTCATTACTTACCACACACTAATGAGGACAGCAGGAATTCTTGTTTCTTGTTAATTTAATGAAAATGAGTGACAGTGGGAAAGTCTCCTCATCTGGAGTAGATGCCAAAACATCATCGTGGGTACTGATAGAAAGAAACTAAAGACTGCCAAATTGTGTCCAATTCCATTAGATTATTTTTTGAATGTAAAAAGATATCTTTCACTCAAGGGAAAATATATAAATATGTATAGTGTATGTGCCTCTCTGTAAAGGATTTCTAGTTTTAGACATATAATGAAGTATGAAAAATTGATTTTTGACTATCTTTTCTCAGTGGCTGAACCTTTTTTTCAGCAGCGAAGGCATCAAATTTGGATGCACCTGTTGTAGATAAAAATATCAAATTATTTCTACATATATGATTGGGCTTTAATTTTTTTTATATCCTGCCACTTTCTTGAAATGCAAGAAGTTGTGCTGGAGACAAGCAATGTTTCTGGCAAATATGTAATCTGGATTTATTCTGCTAACTTCTGCTTTTGCAGTCTTTTGGTTGGACAGTCAGATAAAAATTTTTTTTAAAATTCATTGTATGTCAAAATAATATTATATTTATGTTGATAATGCCCATTAGTTGCTGCCCTTGAGGGATAGGTCCAACACTACTGAAAAAGTAACTTGATAAATTGGTGCTATGTTAAATGCTTACTCAGTAATCTGTTATCTTGATGGGGTTTTCTGAGCAAGGCTGGGTTATCAGTGCAATCTCCTGTTGCAGCAGCATCTGACACATCCCGAGGGACTGGTCCAAACAGCTCCCTTCTGTATGAAACAGTAGGTACTTTTGCAGACTCTCTTCTTAACTGGCTCTGAAGCTTTTGCAAAGTTTGCATGGCAGGTACCCCTCCCGACCAGCTTTAGAGAAAAATCTGAATCTTTTCAGGCCTCAGATCCTTCTATGAACTGGCAGCATTTCATATAACCTCTAAATCCATGCTAAAAAATGTTAGCTGCGCTTTTGAAAATGACTAAGCTTATAAAATAGGATTTCAAGCAAGATTGGACCTATAGGTGGCATGAGCAGAATCCTGCATGTGGTTTTGAGTAACAATAAAAGGAATAAAGTGAGGCAAAAGATTTTAAATAAATAAATAAATAAAATCATGCTTAAACTACTTGGGGTAGGTGGGCTTCAAGTTATCTCTGCATTACCTTTGGTAATAGATGCAAATGTGAGTCTTCATACAATTATTTTTACATACAGAGATGACAAGACGCTAAAAATGATTTATGATCACAGATACAGAACTACATAAATCACAAGGCAATGGTACTATGGGAAAAAAATGTTAATAACATTTAGACAATCTGTTTGCCTTTGGACAGATATCAGTTGTTATAAACTGGTAAATCTACATGTAATCACAATGCATTTCACTCCTTATTTACTTTCCTGAGAGTTGCTGCTCTTACCTTACTGTAATCATACTATAATTACAGGAATAGTAGAAGTAGTAGCCTCCTATGATTAATATGTTTGTAGTTATGCTGGTTTACAATGGCTGAGGTTTTAACTCTCTCTTTGAATGGATGTTTTAATGATTATTTTCTTGTTGAAGTACTTTAGCCTTTGACCCATGTTGCAGCACTCTGTTCCTCAAAGGAAGAGAGTAAAGTAATGGAAGCTTTCAGTCAACGATTAGGATATATATTACAGAAACCACTGGGATTAGAAAGTATTGGTCTATAAAATTGCACCAAAAAATAGTAGTACTAACTTCTGCAAGACAGGTGACTGGAAGGAAGAACAATGCTCATTCTTTTACCATCATTACTATGTCTTGCAGTATCATTTTCAATTGAGAGAATCTGGAATTGATGAAGTGGTCTGTGTTAGGCTTCAAATTTTTATTTGTGTGGAGGAGAAAAGTGTGAAGATTTCTTTTTCTGTTTGCTTTCCTTTATTCTCTTCGTCCAAAAGTCTGTTTGAGAATTAAGATATAAAACTGGAGTGGAAAAATAGATGAAATCATGTCTTCATAAAAAGCCATTATGGGTGGTTTTGGACAAGGTCACTACAGCTTCATTTGATTTGGGTTTTCAGCTTGGCACTAGTTCAAGGATCATTCTTAATATGCTTGCATAAATATTGCTTCCTAAAATACTCAGAAGATCTGGATTTCTGTTACAACTTCACTTGGAGTATTGGAAATAATTAATGGTATACAGACAAATGAATTGGTGGTTCTGGTACACTTCTGGCTAAACTAAACTGGAATTCTCCCTGGTTAAACCCGTATAGTGGATATTGCTACAGCCTAGGATATATATAAGGAGTGGAGGTTAGTTTTGGAGGTTCACTTGTCTTCCTGTTGAAACAGGAATAAAAACCAACCTCTTTCAATAATATATGAAAACATATACATATATTCATAGTGAACATCAAAATTAAAGGATAGAGAACATAAAGACTACATCTTTTAAAAAAAGAAACCCAAACAAAAGAAAGCAAAAAAATTCCAACAACTCATGAACACTTTAAAAATGAAGTGATTACTTAAATGGATATTACAGTGTTAGAAACGTGTTCTGTCTCATCCTAAATCCTTGTTTGCTTAACAATTACTTAGACATTTTAAAACTTGAGGCTGTGTTCACAAAAGCACTGCGTTCACAACTATAGACCTCTCTTCCCATGTGAGCATGGGGATGCTTCAATGAAATCGATTTCAGAGTAAATAAACTTTCAGCCTTAAGTGAATCCATTTATAGACCCTCACACCACACCATTCCTTTGCCCACTTCGGGTTTGAATTACTATTTTTTGTGATACTGAGTAAAGGACTTCCTTTTATATACAGAAACCATTTTGAGCAACAGCTGAAGTGCCTGTATTATAGTGTCTCTAAGGTTGAGTTTGATACCTGGTTTGAAAATACTAGTGGAACAAACAATATATAACTTTCTATTACAGGTTACTTATTTGTAGTAAGAAATAGCAACAGATTTGTAATTGCATCTTATGAATGGGGGAGGACCATGGACTAAGATATCTTAGCATTAAAAGGAAAATAAAATATCAAAAAACCCCACCAAAAATGTATTGTTTTGCAGACTGTATTGTTCATAGAAATTTGCCTTGTTCAGCAGATATGTAGGCCTGGGAATATTAATTGGCTTCACTGGATTAAAACAGACTGTAGATTTAAATCAATTGTTTGATCGCATTCAGTAATTACCACCATAACTACCTGTTTGACGCCTTTGGGGTCATTGTGCCATCCACTAAGTTCACTGAATCACCATGACTCTTAGAAGAATATAAAGCTCCCTGAGGCATTCTCCTGGCATGTACAGAAAGAAAATAAGAAATTGCCTCTTAGTTTAGCAACAACAGAACCAAGACAATACTCAAAGATTTTTTTGGATGGAGATTTCTTCTCTTATTTATAGATGACGTGGTTACAGATTATTTTTCAATTTGGCTCCAATTTCTGTAAAATAGAAAATCTCATTGGGTTAGGGCTTCTTGTGTGAAAGATGGTGTGCTTTTAATCATTGTTTTCAATTATCCCCCACTGGAAGAACATAAGTGTGAGGTTTTATTTAAATTTGCTTCATGATTCTTGAAATACTGACATACAGTGAACCCTAGTTTTTATTTCGTTCTTTAAAGCCTTTTTCTGCAAGTGCACACCTGATTTACTACTTACTTTAAAGTCTATGTAACCACAGTAAAGATGGACTGCATAATATACAGATCTGTCTCCTTTATTGTTCAAGCTTCTTATTTTACAACCTGACAGTATATTCACTCTGCGGTTCTTGTTTCAGGACCTATGGAAGAAGTTCATGCATCTTGTTTACTCAATTCTGAGGCTACAGGGAGAAAAGGTGGAGTCTTGATACAGATCAGAGTGACTGTCACTCTTTTGGCATGTAAGGTATCCTGAAGGATGCTGTTCGTCAGCAGTTTTATAACTTTCTGTTTGAATAAAAAGTACAGGAATTAAAATTTATGGCACCTTGCTGTCAGACACACAAGGGTGGTCAGGTATACTAAGCGGTTTGAATTTGCTTCCTTTTATCTTTCTCTGAGAGCCATCTAATCCTGTGAAATACAAGGCATTCTGCTTTCAAGTTTGTGGTTTTGTTTGTTTGGGCTTTTTATTATTTCCTGAATGTTATTTATAACTGTCCTTAATGAGTATTGAATGGCTATTAGGGTAGTTATGAAATACCTATCAAATCTACGTTGTCCCAGATAAGTCTATAACAAGTAACAAACAAACTAGAGTTGAATATTTTAAGCCTTTGATGCTTTAGAAGTTGTTTTCCCTTAGTTTTTCTTAACGTTTGCTACTGAGAATAGCAATAGGCTATTGTTAGTCCTCTGCATAACATGAGTAGGTAAAGTGATGATTGGGAGAATGTTCCAGCAGTCATCAAATTAGTTTTATCAACTGCATGTGCCTTCTGAGGTGGAAAACTGAGGAATACATGCATGGCATAGGCTGTACTTCAATTTATCTTAGAATCCAATAAGCAACTCAAAAGAATAAAGTGTGTATTTGTAAGTAATTGGGTGGACATTGTGTGTCAACAGGAAGAGTTGTACATCATAGCTGAAGGATGGCTCTATTGAAAACAGAATCCGGATATTTTAATCTTTAAATTATGGCTGTATCTGTGCCACCAAGAAAAGAAGAAAACGGTTCTTCCCTTTATTCTTTAAGAGCCACTGTCTGAGGTCAATGACTGCACTGCGATGTAAGAATCACTGTAGTCCCTTCCAATGTATAAGAAAGAAATGCAGCACTGTGTTTCAGAGTGGAACTGGCTCAGATCGTTAGCTGGCATCTGCAACTTTATTCCAGCTATGTGTCTGGCCACTAACCAAATGGAGACATCTTTTAATTGTGAGCATTGTATCTTTGCCAGTTCAATTAGCGCTTTCAATGTTTTGATTCAAATCGGTTTTTAAGACTTGATTCTTAAGGCTGAGCTGTGTAAGAACAGCCACTGTTTAATGTTGGACAAGAAAAACAATAATGTTAGATGACCTCCTGTTTCCAAAACTGAGATAGCCCCTTTGAGTGAACCATGGCATATAGAACTGGAGTCTGGAGCTCCCTCCAGACTCTTTATGCAGGAATACGCTCTATCCTGTGTGTAGTTTTCTCCCCTTCCATCCAGACTGTATTAACTTTGTGTTATAGATTGGTCTAGTGGCTACCCACTTTCTTCCTCACCTGCACAGCTCTTTCCAAAATGTTCCATATTTCTTCTGCAGCATGCGGAAGATATGGAGAAGGAAGAGAAAAATTAGGCATTTATGTTGGCTATAGCAATATCTAATAAGACTCTTTCCACTTACTATCTTTCACTAATAGAGAAAATTTGTGCCAAGTGAGATAGACTGTTAGTTTAAGAAAACTGCAGTAGATGAGAGTCTACTGCTGTGGGTGATGATGTTGGTTTTCTTTTCCTTTAGCTGCTTAAATTAATTGAGGAACTTAAATTTGTGATTTGGGGTAGAAATCCATGTCTGTTTATTGTAGGAAATGGTATGAAGACTCTGAAATAGAGAGTAATTTACTTTATAATCCTTTATTGCTCTTACTTTTTTTAATATATTGAACACTAAAACATATATTCCCATAGTGGTTTGAGAACTTACTCCACAGTAATGGAATAATTAATGTTTGCTACTGATGAATCAATGACTAAACAAGCAGGGCTGTAGGAGTCTGTATTGAACACGGTTTGAAGCTAGGACTTTTACCACATACTGTTTTATCCCCATACTCTGGCAACGAGTAAGATCTCTCTTAAGATCCAGATCTCTTAGGCTTCCTGTATCTTTTCCTTTGTATTCACATAGTCCCTGTTTAAAGGAGCTAATAGTGTTTCTTTCTTTGTCTTTGAGTGAATTGTGCATGTTTAGGCTTGTAAGTATTGCTAGCAGTTGGCTTGTGCCATCTCCTTTTTTTTTGGTGTGGTAGTGTTAAGACTGATGCTGTGTGAGATTTTTATCTGATGTACTGGTAATTGTTACAATGCCTGTCCTTTGAACATCAGGAAAGAAAGCATTCTCTACCAATTAAAAACATGGGCTTCTGTTGCCATGTGAAAATAACAATTCTCAGATTTCCCCAAACAGTGTGAGAATGTGTACAGATATATTTGGGATAGTGGAATGTAGATATAAGATGCATTGCTTGAGGGGAAATATAAGGTAGGATAGAGTACATAGTAAAAAATGCTACGGTATTGCCTGCGGTACTACCTTTGTGCTGCTTTGCAGGCTTGGCCAGCTCCATTCTGTATTGCTCAGATTCCATGGGTATGCCTTTGCCTTCAAACCTATATTTGGCTAAAAGGAAATCTTTTTTTCTGTTGGTTGTTTGTGGTTTTTTTCCTGTGCCTCCCCCTGACAATATAGCAGGCAGTATTGTACGCTTCAAGTCAGTGGTCTTGGAAATGTACGAGAAAGAACTGTATCATTATATTATCTTGCATTCAGGGAACTGAGTTGAAAATATTTTTTATTTAGCTTCTGTTATAGGCTGAAAGGAATAGGGATAGAAAATCAGTTCAGCTTCAGGAAAGAGGGAGAGAGAAGGCAGGTAACAGTGAGAAAATTTGAGATGGAAAACCTCTTTATTCCTCTAACAGTGTGATGATATGCAGTGATGTCATGTGTATTGACAGAATCAGGAAAGATTGATACAGTTTCACAAGATTACTAACATATGTTGGACACGCTGCAGTAAAAGAGAAACAAGTGCTTTTCTCTGAAGGCTAGACTGTAACTTTGGATTTTAATTCCTGCATGAGCTGAAGCATGAATTGGTGAAGAACTCAGTAAATGAAGCACAACTGAAACAATGGTGATGCAAAGGAATGTGTCCTGTTTGTTGCTGTCCTGTGGTTTGAGCTTGATGGTTTATGCAGCTTTGAAGAGAAGCAGCATGTTTAGGACCTGTGCATTTGGAGATTCTCGTTGTGGGTGTGAAAGATCTGCTCGGATGTTGTCTGGAGAAGGAATTGGTATTGAAAATGTGACTTGCACAAATACAGCTGTCATCATGCCATGGAATTATTTCCAACAGTAACAAAGTGCAGTAAGCGCTTCTGGAGGAACTGATAAGTAGTGAAGGATGAAGAGGAACACTGCTTGACAGAAAAATAGAGATCTGGAAGCCAGTGACTTTGTAAAAGACTGAGTTATAATGTTGGAGTTTCCTTTGAGGCTGACCATAAAATTTATAGGAAGAGTTGTAGAAATAAAATAGAGGAAGATCTGAAACATAGAATTGTTTGAGTTGGAAGGGACCTTAAAGATCATCCAGTTCCAGTTCCACCCCCCCTGCCCTGGGCAGGGACACCTCCCACTAGAGCAGGTTGCTCAAAGCCCCATCCAACCTGGCTTTGAATACCTCCAGGGATGGGGCATCCACAGCTTCCTTGGACAACCTGTTCCAGTGCCTCACCACCCTCACTGTAAATAATTTCTTTCTGGTGTCTAATCTAAATCTCCCCTTTTCCAATTTAAACCTGTTACCCCATGTCCTGGCACTGCACTTCCTGACGAAGAGTCCCTCTCCAGCTCTTCTGTAGGCTCCCTTCAGATAGGCTGCTATGAGGTCTCCCTGGAGCCTTCTCTTCTCCAGGTTGAACAACCCCAGCTCTCTCAGCCTGTCTTCATAGGGGAGGTGCTCCATCCCTCTGATGATCCTCGTGGCCCTCTGCTGGACCTGTTCTAACCAGTCCATGTCCTTCCTGTGCTGAGGATTCCAAAGCTGGACACAGTACTCCATGTTGGGTCTCACGAGTGCAGAGCGGAGGGGTAGAATCACCTCCTGAGACCTGCTGGCAGGTCATAGATGAAGTCGTATGCATGTGTTTCTCTAATTCTAATAGTGAATGCCTTGAGTTTTTGAGTAAAAGTTTACTGCTTTCTTGTACTTTACCTTATTAGTGTACAATTCTTAGGTCAGAAATTTACTTGGGTATAGAGTGTTGCCTGGAAGGATTTCTACTCAGGATCAGTCATGGTAGCATGACTGATCCAAGGGAACTGGATCTTGTATCCATATATTTGGTTTCTTGTGCTCCAACTTGTCATATCATAAAAATGTTGAGAGGGACATGATGATGAAAAGGAATCCTTTTTTTCCTCTTGGATTATTCTACTGATTTTAGGAAATGACCTTTCTAAATGCTTTGGGTTTTTTTTGGTAAATGCTGGCAGGATAATCTGAGTGGTTTCATTAGAGCTGTGCTTTGAAGGATAATGAGCAAAACTTCTAGAGGCATCAAAAGTTATGCTCTTCAGTAGTAAAAGGGAATTATGCCCTTGTCTTCTGAAAAAAAAACATGAGAGAGATGATCTGCAGAAATCAACTGAGGAGCAGAGAGATGCTGCATTTTAAATGGATCTTAACTCAAACCTATGCAAAATACCATTTTGGGGTAGTTGTTGAAAATGTCATGGAGTAACAATGCTGCCCAAGTAACGCCTGCCTGGGTGAAACAAGGGAGAAGTTATTTGCTTTGCTAAAGGTGTCCATTAGCGCTACGTTCAAAACCCACTGCAGCTGCAGTCCCACTCTACCCTTGCACCCCCTCGTCCTCCCCTAGTCCAACTCAGTTAAAATCCCACTGTGACAAAATGGTAAAGAAGCTGTTCCGCTTCAATTACTTTGTCATGACAGCCTATGCTATAATGGAAGGACATAGTTTTACCCTGGATGCAGTCCTTTTCAGAAAGCCTTTGCACCAGCTGAGTCAGCATTGTTGTAGGGAAAATTGTATGGCTGAAATGGTGCCTTTCAGTTACTGATGTGTCTTTGTAGGAAATATTTCCAAGAAAACCTGTTTCTCCATCTTTATAATGCCCCTAACTATGCTCAGCTAAAGTGTTGCTGTTGATGCTGATGGAAGTACAATCAGTTATCTGGAGCTGTTCACAGGCCTTCATCTTCAAGGGCTGAGCACATTGAACTTAATAGTTCTATCATATAAAGTAGAAAATTGCAGGCACTGAAAACAAACTGTGGTCTCCAACCAAATATATGTTTTTCAATAGTGGTCAGTTAAAACTTATTTTAGGGGGGAAAAAAATAATAATGTTACCAACTTAAAAATGTTTTTACAGTGTTGAGAATCTTTCATTTTGCAAGTATAAGATGTAGTATGAACATAGCCATTAGTTGTTCCTTAATAACAGCATTCCAGCATTCCTCAAAGGGTGTTTCCATTGAGTTACAATGAAGAATCATAACTCAATTACAACATGTAACTCAAAACATATTCTGTTCAGAAATATGTTTTAATTGCCTTTGTTCTTCCTGAAGAGCATTAGTAGACTTAGATTGAAATCATGTGGATCTTCCTGAAACATATACTGCTTATCTCATCTTTGTCTCTTTGTCATTTTATATATATCTACACAAGATAGTGTAATATTTGTAGCTTTGGATCATAATCTGTTACAGGGTTATGATGTTTAACCAGAGGGTTTTTTGAATGAAAAATCAATAGTTATCTTTTTCAAGTTTTGATAATCTGATTTCAGTGAAGTAGGCAATAATGAAAAAGCAGCTATTTTACATTTTAAAACAAAAATCTTTTTTTCCTTCAATACTAAGGATTTTTTTCTATTGAGGTAATTCTTTTTGGAGATTCAGTAGGATGCTGAGGCATAATGACATATAGTGACTTGCAGCCTGGTGTCAAGCCCAGGAAGGACTGGTACCCACAGCCTCTAATCAGTCACAAATGTTTGATTGTTCACTAGTTTATTCCTGCAGCCTCCAGTTTAAGTTAGTGGATTTAAATAGTTTAATAACATGTGCCTCTATAAAACACTAATGCACAACATGGTTTAGTGAAACATAGTATCTGATGAAATTCAGTGGTAGTAGGCTACTGTTGAATTCTTTAACGAAAAAAAAAAAGGTAAACATTTCTTAAAAAGAAAGCAATTTTGCATCAATTAACATACAGTGACATGATGTAACTTTTCTGCAACATATTACTTAGAGACATTTTAGATTACCCATATAATTTTCAGGACAATATTTTTTTTAGAACCCCGTTGTGAATCAAAATTACATAAACATTTTTACTTAGGTGGCATATTTGTAGAGGCTGGCAACGTATTAGCTGCTGCCTACATTATTTCAGAATTGTCTATGGAGTTCTGCAGTTCAAAATCATGTTTCTTTTAAGCTGTTAGGTGCCTATTATTTAAAAAAAAAAATAATCACCCTTCCTGTCAAGCTACTGTACTCAATTGCTAACAACTCAGTATTTCATTAAACATGACATGTTCTCAGATAATTATGCAATGGAAAATTGGAAGTATGAAATAAATGTGCTTAAGAATACCTAGGAAAAGGTGGGGCTCTATCCTGTATGGAACACAGCTTTGTTCCTTTTAGTTTAATAAATATGGTCTGTTTGTACTTTAAAGTGAGGTGTTGCAGTTGTAGTACTTCTTTTAATTTTATAGGCCCTATGATGAAACATTTATGTTGTTACAACAGAAACAGAAGATCATGAAGTATTAAATTATCGTATTGATACAAGTTTTAAGGCTTCATCACTTGTTTCTTTTCTGTTGCATGATTACTTGACTTGGTAGTAGGGGGCTTACTATTCCTTAGTGCACAAAAAAAAACCAAACCCAAAACCCCAAAAAGCCCCCAAACAGACTGAAAGTTCTGGAAAAGCATTAACTAGTAACATTTTGAATTTGGCAGATTAATAGTTTTTAGAGAGATTCTTAAGCCTCTGATAAGTCCCCATATATGCATAAGTAAACCCAACAAAACCCAATGAAACTACACTATTACACTAATACTTTGGGTTTATATTTTCTGTACTGAATGTTGGTCTTGCCTGAAAACAGGAAAAAAAAATGTGACTGAAAATCAGAACTCGTTCTTATCAAGAACTGTACGTAAACGTTTATTGCATGAATCCTTCCTGACAACACTTGAGAGTAACAGCAAAATAGAAGCTTGTTTCTTGTTTTACAGAAGACAAATCAAGGTTTCAGCTTCTGTGATTGAGTTACATTTCAGATAGTGAAATTACACTTGTCCATCAACTTTCCTGTTGTGAATTAACATCTAGATGTTCTAGGAATTTAATGTATATAAGTAATCTCTCAGGAAATGTTCAAATAAATATATTTTTAAATGTGCTTTCAAAACCAGCAAAGTACATTTATTTTTGATATTAGTAGAAAAGCAAACTTGTAGGTAAGAAGTAAAGTACCACTGTGCAAATGAATATTCAACTGCATTCTGATGCAAGTCATGAGGAAAGTTGAAATGTAAACTTTGTCACACATAAGAGTCCTTGCACAGCTAAGAAATCACAGTTTATTGTAGTAAGTTCAAACTGAAGAATATTTGCAACCGTTCCTGATGAAAATAAAAAATAAAACAACTACCAGATGTTGATGGTTTAAGCAGCCTGTGGACCCTTGAGTGCAGACATTAGGAAGATGCCATCAGCCTTGATAGCTCTTGATGTGAGGATTGAGCTTTACCTGCCTACAAAGTGTGAGCATATCCCTTTGCAATGGAGTATCACCAGCTGACTCAAAGAGAGGTACAGCAAGTCTTTGTTGTAGTTCAACTTGCTTGAATCACTCATACCTTTAACAAGACTAGACTTATCTCAAAGGTCTGCAGTGACCCTCAGTGTCTCCCATTGTATCTAGCTCAAGATACTTTCTGAAGCTGATGGCATCAAGAGAAATTTGGCTATTTGTAGTCTTGCTGTGTTTTTTGGAGACCAGATGTATGTAGTCTCTGAGCAGGCAGAGATCATGTCTGCTAATAAAAAGGTTTATTTTCACTTATGTTATTGAGAAAATTGTGATGTTCCTGAACTGGGGGACATTATCCTTTGTCTGTTTTCTCTGTATTATGTAGCAACCTGAGGTTGCTTCCAGGCTTATCTGAGTAATCCTCTGCTATAAAATTCTGACCAAACTTAACTTTTCCTTTTTGAGAGACTCTTTCTATTATTGTGGGCAAATTTACCTGCTCTGTTCTTCAGTTTTCTGACAGTAAAATGATGGCACGAAGTACCTCTTCTTCTCTGTCTTATAAAACCTGTGTCTAATAAACTCCAGTAACTGGTGTTTATTCTGGTTCTATAGTGGTGAAGTCAAGAGCTGTCATATCACATGTACTATAGAATGAAGTGAAATATATTTGTAAAGTGTTGTTTAGAATGCCTCCAGTTTAAAAATACATTTTTAAATTGAATGAATACAAACCAAAAGATTGGTAGTCCTGTAGTGTAGCCTTTTTGGATTAATACATATCTGGTGGAAGTACAAAATTAATTTTAGTTATTTACATATGTAATCTCTACCATGTTGCAGTTTGGGTACAAATCTTTTGCAAAGTTATTTAGGTAAAAGTGACAGCAAATCAGAAATCAGTAGTAGCTGTGAGAGATATTACTGTTTGAAAGAAAAATAAAAAAATAACAATATACTATTGAAGTCTACAGGTGCAATAGCCACATTTCTCATTAATAGTATAGATTTAGAGCTGTAAAAATGCTACAGAGGTCAAGTCAAGGTAAAAAATTAGCAAATCATTCAGACTCTAGTACTGTGCAAATGCTGTGCATTTAACCTGCACAGAATTTGTGCAGTAATGATGATGGGGTAAGCCTCTTAAGTGAGTTCACCATGGAAAAGTCTACCTTTTAAACTCCAAAGTCCAACAATTTTTAAATCATCCACCCTCCTGGTTAATTTTAATACAGATACATCCCAGCAAAATCGCCAGCAGGCAGAAAGGATATATTTCCAAGCTCAATTGCTATTAATATTACATACACAGTGGTGCGCATTAAACAGCTTCTCCTACAACAAGTAAATGGAAAAACCTGAGTGACAGAAGCAGAATTATGCACTGTGATTTCTCAGGCTGCTATCATACAGAAGAGTGGACCTGCTTTCTCAGGTTTTCATCATTAATTAGGAGACCCTTGGTTTTGGATGTAGTGTATAGTTAATGATCTTTGATGTTAGCAAATTAGCTTTGGATTTACTATGCCCAGTGCAAGTAATAGGAATTTTTTTCTAATGAGTGGAATGATTCCTTTTCTTAATTTAAAATCATGACATTGGTGTCTGTCCAATGGATATAAATGAATGACTAAATATGAGTCATTTATGACATTTATGCCCTCTTTGTTACTTTCTAATGTCACATCAAAGCTATTTTTCATCTCTTTCTTTTCAGATTTAAGTCAGAGCTGTACTTAAACTTTACTTGAAAGAGTCACTAAGGAAAATGTATTTGTGTTTTCTCAAGTAAAATGCTATTAGATCGATGAGTTCTATTTGTTCAGTAGAAATACACAGTTACTATTTAAAGGACTGTAAGAATCAGACTTTCTTGTTTCTTTCCATTTCAGTGTAGACTTAAATGATATTGTACAATATGATACGTGTTACAGGCAAACCGATTTGCACAGAAGGATATCCAGCTGATAATTGGGCAGAGGCTTGACTCTAAAAATTGAAGTTAAATTTAGATAAGACTTCAGGTTAAGAATTCATGGCGAGGAAAAATATTTGATTTTTGTTTTGACTTCCTTTTCCAATAGAACACATGGTATTATACTATACACAATATAGCAGAATACTCTATATTGTTCTTTTTACTTGGTATCTTAAAAATATGTGCCTAAATCTATTGTATCCGGCTATATTATAGACTAAAAAAAAAAAATTTTTTTTTCAGAAACTGCATTCCTATTTTAGAAAAAAAATTTAGACAAATGGAAATTAATAGCTATCTTTTACCAAATAGTGTAGATGGCTTGTCTGTGCTGATTAAAATTTTGAGGTATTTCTAGCATGAATAGTCTAATATGAGTATCTAGTTAATTAGGAAATATACCAGTGACAGTTTGCTTGGGTTTATCTCCTGAAAAACACCAGCTTCAAGGAAGACTAATTTTAGTGAGTGATAAATGACCTTAAAAATAAACTTTCTGTTTGAGACCTAGCCACGGCCGTCTGTGTCTGCTCTTCAGGATTTTGGTCACATGAAACAGCCTTAGTGGCTGTTCAGTTAAAGGAGAGAGGATTGTGTTCTTTCTTTCAGTGCATTATTCTCCGTGGCCTCTTGCACCAGCAGTTGAAGCATTTGAAATGACTTTTTCCTAACTGCAATTGCAAAGTCACATATATTGTGATCAAAGGTGTTCAAATTATGTCAGTGAGACTGATCTGGCCTCACACATTTCTGTACGAGATTCATAAAAGGCTTTAGGGAACAGTGGAAGGAAGATCTAGCTTGATTTTGGCTCCCAGTAGGAGAACTGGACTGACACCTGAAATATATCAAATAAGAATTCTCCTGCTTCATATCAGTAAGAAATGATAATTACAGAAATTTGCAATATGATTTTTACTCCCTGTGGTTTTGTTTATGGATGGACACAGCACCTAAAACATATGTTTAATTTTGTGAATTGTTAATTTATTTTTCCTTGGTCACAATTACTGATGATCACCTTCTTACTTTTTTAATATTATTATATATTGTGTAACTATTTTAATAGCACTAGTGCTTATAGATGACAAAATTTACATTTGAATTTTCAGAGGAAGTTAATCTAAAATGTGCTGTCCGTGAACATTTCCAGCAGAGAATAAGAGGAAGAGTTACTCTAACGTGGTCAGAAGGGAAGAAACCCTGACGTGGATGGTTTTCTCTTGTCTGAACTGTAAATGTACCTCTGCATTTACTGCATGGAGAGAAGTGGAGTGATGGTGGAGCATTAAATAAATGAACGTAGTGGAAACAAGCTTTCAGCTTGTTTCATTAAGGGTCCTCTCGCATGTCTGTGACTGAAGGAGAAGGTAAAAGTGAGACGTGGCTGGAGTACACAGTACTGTGGAGGCTCTGGACAGCATTGTAGGTTCTTACAGTGAAAGTGTGTATTACTAGGGATTCCAAGAGATCTTAATTAGGCTGGAGACTCTGCTAGTCCATGGAGGAGGACTAGTTAGGGAAGGTAGTAGTCTTTCAAATCATTTATGTGGGTCAGCCACATTTCAGTAACAGGGTTAAAATTTTATATTGCACACTTTAGAGTATATATAAACATAAATAAGGTCTCCCCTCAGCCTTCGCTTGTCCAGGCTAAACAGTCCCAGATCCTTGAGCCTTTCCTTGTAAGTGAGGTGCTCCAATCCCTTCATCATCTTTGTTGCCTTTTGCTGGACTCTGTCAAGAGAGTTGTCTGTCTTTCTTGAGCTAGGGGGCCCAGAACTGGATGCAGTATTCTAGTTGTGGCCTCACCAGTGCAGAGCAGAGAGGGAGAAAGACCTCCCTGGACTTACTGGCCACACTCTTCCCTGTGCAGCCCAGAATTCCATTGGGCCTCTTGGCCACAAGGGCACATTGCTGGCGCATGGAAAGTGAGCGATCTACCAGGACTCCCAGATCCTTCTCAGTAGTGCTTCCCAGAGGATCCATCCCTAATCTGTATTGGTGCCTGGGGTTCTTCCTCCCCAGGTGCAGGACCCTACATTTGTCCTTGTTGAACATGGGACAAAGCAGGTGAACTTTTATTGATAAAAGGAACGATGATGAAGTCGCTCTTTTCCACATAATAACAGAAAAATAGTTGAAAAATACCATATGTATAGATGTTACTCAATTACCTGTATTCCAAGCTGTCTCTATGATGTGAGCATCAATGGGATTCTGTAATACCTCAGAGAGGTATTGGTACTTGTGTGTTGCTGGTGGCAAATGATGATGTTCTTCTGTTGCTGCTGCTTTTCATACCAGATAAAGGTTTCTTCAGACTTTTGTTATTTTCACTGCTCCTTCCTGCCTCCCTCCTTTTCCTTTCCTCCTAACTGCATTCCTCTTTTGCCACTTGTCTGCTTCACTTGTGATGCCTATGTTAAGTTATCCACTAGTTAGGCATAATAAGGAAAGCCAACTTTAGCACTTAGTCAACTCCTTTGAAGGGCTCATAACACACGTAAGCTAGAAGTCCAGGCACGAGCAGAGTTCTATGTAGACAAGCACATAGAAACCACAGATAAATGCAACTGGCAGATTGGATGGTTTTGATAAAGAAAAATCATAGAATAATGAATGGAAATGATTATTCATAAAACATCAATTGGATGTTTTATTCCTTTTCATGGGTGTGGGTTTGAGTAGTTGATTAGGGATTTTAGAGAGAGTAAGAGGTTTGCTTCTGCAGAAACTATGGCATGAATTAATATCCTTCTGCCTTTTTTTAACATCAAAGATGTCTTGCAAGCCATAATTTCAGAATCATAAAGTGTGTTACAAGGTATTTATACAGTCTTAGGTGACTTACAACTGGATATGCTGTAGTTGAGATTCTATTCACGCTATTGTATAGGAACACTGTGATATGCACATGTACTTCCTTTAGACTGCTAAAAGGAAATATTCCTGACAAAATGTAGAATAAAAAAAGTGCAAAAATATGTTCCTTATACTATATCGGACTTCTTTGCATTAAAGATCTTTCAGGAGTAGCTTCAATATTATCTGAGAAGAAAGAGTGTGCATTTTACAAAGATCTTACTGAGATTTTATGGTCTAGATTTTATTGTGTTATCAAGGAAAAACTTTATGCATATCCATTCTTACACAAACACGGATTGGAATTTGTTCTATGGCTTTACCATAAACATCTGTCTGTCTTAGTAATTGTGACACCTTCCTTGAGTGCTGTTCTGTACTGCCTCTCGCCTACAGCATTATGTACCAGGAGTAGTGCTGGTGGGTCACCTAAACCTTACAGAAAACAGCACATGAACGTGACTAAACATGTCACATTATTTAATGCTGATATTATACTAAAACTGTTAACCACCTAAGAGCTAGGGAAAACAAATCCAGAATATTAATATGCATTTATTATTGTGTTATTTAATACAGAACATAAGGATTTCAGCTTATGTGCGCAAGGATAAACTAATCCTCAGTTTAAAGTCGCATCACTGCTATACTATATTTGGTATTCACTAAGCAGTTACATTGCCTGCCTCTTCAGCATCAAGCAGAAGCAACTTGCTAGACTTAAATGTGTGTATCTCAATCCATTTTTGTCTAATGTATTTCAATTAATAAGCAATTATAATGATTGTAGTCTTTGAAAGATACTATGAGAGTATACCTTACTTTGAAATTTGGTTTAGACTGGTAAACACAGATTTATGAAAACAATTTACTCAGCAAGATTTCTTTTTTTCCCCTCTCCCTCATACTGTTTTCATATTATATGAATATCTTCAAGCCTTTGTGTCAGGGGAAACAGAACAACAGATGATTTTTGTCATTTCTAGGAACATGTTTTGCTAAATGTATTTATATTTAGATGAGAAAGGATTTAAATATATGCAAATTCTTGAAGAGAAGCTATGGAGAGTACATAAATGTTGAGGAGAGAAAATATGAAGACTACATAAACATTTGAAGTTGTATTCGTTGGTGTTGGATGCTTGGTTATTTTGGTCAGTACCTCACTTGTCTCAATTCAAAATGTTGCTCTTTCTGTTCCACAGTGGATTTGGCCGCTGCTTTTAATAGTCGCTTCTGAGAGAGGGGGTATTATTTTTTTTTTCTTCTGCTTTGGAATAAAAACTTATCTTCTATTCTGCGCCCATATTGAAATATTTGTATTGAGAATTAAAAAAAAAAAAAACACAACAGTTTGAACAAATAGTTTGAACTGTTTGAACAGTTGATATCTGAATTGATTTATTCCCCTTGTAAGGTTTTGTTAATGTTCTTATCTGTAAAGGAGTAGACATGTTGACCTGAAAGCAAGAATAGATGTGCAGGAGTTCTGTGTGCATTAGAAAGCATTTTTATTAATCATGTATTAATAAGAGTATTAACTTTCAATGAGTACTTGGTATTCTTTGTGTTTTTTCATAAGTAGGTAATGCAGATTATGGTTGCTATGGTGTAGAAATGTATCACTGCTGCTTTCTTTCATGGCAAAAATGGGTCAGCTCTAATCCTTTGCCTGTCGAAGTTGTAGAACAGATTGACTCTTGCAAATACCAAGCATCACATTCTTCTGTTCCAAAGTTTCTTAAATAATCAACAAGATTCGGAGGAGAGAGGGCAAGAAAAAGGGCTTGATTGTTAAATTGACTGTCTCCAGATACATGCTATGAAGTCAATAAAAGTTTAAATGGGAATTCTGACTTGGCACGAGAGAGGCATGATGTATATAAACAGTTTTTTCCAAGATGCCTTCCTCCTTTTCACTTAGTGCTTAGTCATTTGGTTGAGTAAGTCTTGCTTCTTTTCACAAAAGTGTTTCCTAGTTACTATTAAGATATTTTTTTCTGAACAAGAGAATTTTTGCTGGGTTAATGAACTTTTTTAGGATAAAAATGCATTCACTTCAGAATAAAACAAAAAAACCCACAAACTTGGCAGAAGTTTATTCTCTGGTGAGCAAGTGGTGGTTTTGGTGGGTTTGCCAGTGAGTGGTTTTTAGTTTGCAGGGTTTTTTTGGAGGGGTTTGTGTTGTTTCTGGCTGCTTGAAGGGAGCTTTTTTGCTGTGTCTAGGAAGGAGTTGTTGTCTTGAGTATTTTTGTTAAGGAATTCATACAAAATGGATGGGTAACAAAGATAATGAACCCTGAAAGCAGAATTATTTTTTTTCTTCCTTTCTTTTCTTCAAAGGTATTAATAGAAGTGGTTTCTGGAAGTAATGTCGTGGTTCTGTCAAAGTACATTTGTGAGTTACTGTAAGGCCCGCTATAAAGCTTAAACAACTTGACTGTTTTGAATCGCTGAAATTATGCTAGAAAACTGAATTGAGACAGTTCAGGTACTTGTGTTGTTTTTGATACATTAGAAATACGGGAAGTGTTCAGCAGTACATCTGCTGTGATTCTCTGGTGGCACCTGCTGTTCCTTTGGCTTTCCATGTGGGATTTAATCTTGTTTATGTGTTCCACATTAGCATGAGTTTTACTGTAAGAATGTTCTATTAATGTAAAATATGCTTAGGCTTTCAAAGTCATATATGAGAAATAATAGAAGGCCAGCCAGCCAGTTTTGCTTTTACCTATTTCATTCTATATGTTCTTGTTCTGCACTTCTTTTAGAAAGCCACCCTGGATAAAATTAACTTCAAAAAGGACTGTAGGCACCTTAATCTTTTGAGAGAACAATACAGTCAATATCAAGTAGTACACAAAACAAGAATTCAAACAATGTGGAATTTATTCCCAATTCTACTTTTTTTCCCCCCTATGATCTCAGTAATGTCACTTTTGCTTTTGCTGCATTTCTTCTCTCCTTTCTTCAACCCTTTGGACTGTGTTTCTGAAAAATGCTTGAGGGCCCAATGATATTAATAAACTAGGCAAGTGCTTCACAGAGGAGAGGATGTTTGTGGTTTAGAAGTAAAATGTAAAATGCAGGCTGCTGAAATTTGAGGTATGAAACTACCTGAAAGACAGGCTAATTGCAAGGCTAGAAATTATTTGCTCTTTGGGTCAGTCAGTAGTCTGAAGTCTCTCCATATGACTGCAAAAAAAATAGTAGATACTGGTCTGAAATTCATTACCAGTACTTGTAGATACACAAACGTGGTGTACTTGAGCAGAGAATGGTCAGTCATTCTCTTCATACAGAATGAAGTAAGAAAGCAAATTCCAAGAGACTTGGTGGTGATTTCTATGCCCAGTTACCCGCTTTGTGTAAATCTCACAATTAGGCAAGCAGTTGGTTTTAAAAATGAGGCCTATAGTATTTTCCATACAAATGTGTTTTAAAGACCTTCATAACAACAGTTTGCTGAGTAGGTGGAATTATTGCTCAACATTATATCGAGACTTAAAATTTAGACCTTATTTTATACTCAGCAAACTGCTTAGATTTGGAACCCAAACTGATTTTGGTTAAACATGAAAACTGAAGTTTTAATTTTTTAATAAATGAAGTTAGTAAAGAATCAAATTATTCATACGTTCTTAGGAATGTACTCAAAGCCTTACAACAGTTAGTTTACTTTATTGTATGTAAATTGTACACATACCTAGATAAATGAAAGCATCAAACCTCTAGAGCCTTATTTCACTCCACCCGTGGCAACCGGTGCAATGCTTTTTATGTAAACAGAAATACATGACAACTCCAGCCTTATAACCTGAAATGAGAGAGACCTTTTATGCTTTTCCATTGTCTTAGAAGAAAGCTCAACTCACCAAATCAGTCATAGCTGGTCAGGGGTTTATCTTGGCACTGTCCTCGACTGGTGCGAGTGCACATGGTAGGAGATAAAGGCAGAATGAGGAGACATGGAGATCATCACTGCAGGCAGCAGGAGAGTAATAACTAGGTCCTGAGTTTTAATATGAAGCATGTATTACTTTTGAACAGTAAAAAGCTATTTCCAGGTATTTCTGGCTCTGAACAAGTCAGTTCAGTTTCCTGGTGTTCTTGCTGAAACTGCATTGTGCAGCATTTAGAAATATTTAAAATACAGAACAGTACTGCTGTCAAAACCAGTGGATATCACTGAACAATCCCATGAAATAGACACATTGCAAGCTTTTTTCCACAGTTCTGCCAGTTGAAGGATATTTAAGGAGTTTGTATGTTATATAAATATGTTATCCCCCCTGTGCTAGAAAAAAAATGTGAAAACATAGTAAAAAAAGTTAATTAAAAGTGACAGTCCAGCAATCAAAGTAGAAGTAACGTCTTGCACAGTTGCTGCTGTTGACAGCAGCAAGTCTTGATGAAATAGAGTTTACACTATTCAAGAGGAGTTTAGAAAGCAGTCTGCTCTATTAGAGTCAAACAAGAAAGTTGAAAAATTTAAGACTAAGATTTATGTGGCAATATTTGGCAATGACTCTTTATGAAGTACAAAAAATACAAAGTGTAAGGCTATGACAGTTTCAGGGAGTAGGAAGTCATCAACTATCTAAAATCAATAATGCAACAGATTTTTTTTCATTTATTAATGAGGATGTCAAGCCAGATGGCATGAGTAATGACTACAAATCTAAATGTATTGGTCAGAGACATGCTAAATTAGAGACATTCACCTTGAATGTTTCATTTGATTATGATTTCAAAAAGTGGAAACCTGGAAGTGTTTAAAATTCAGTGTGCACGTGAGATTTTTGACAAAAGATATCAGCAAATGAATCTAAAAGTACTTAGAATTAAAATGTTGAGAATGCGTACTGTAGAGTCTAGTAATTTTTTGAATGCTTATACTCAGGTTATTAATGCAAAGTCAAACCAAATCCCTGTCCTCCCCAAAACCCCAAATCCATGAACTTGTTTTAATTATTGAATTCCTGCTCAGTGTCAAGCTACATCCTGAAATCTTCACTTTATGAAATCTCAGCTAATACAGAAAGATAGCTAGAAATCTGATTGATGTCAGTATGCAAAACTCCTACATTACTCTGATCATTGCTCTTCAAGCAGAAATTTTGTACCTATAAATTTTATAATATTTTAATGTCTGTAAAGGTTAAGATTTAGCTTCTACTTTCTGTAAGTAGATGTGAACGACTTAAAATAAGTCTGAAAACTCCTTTTGACAGATTAATCACTCTATTTGTAAGAAACTGAAAATGGATTTTCTTGCAAATACAGAGATTTGGTAACAATTTGATTCTATAATGAATTGACTGGATTTGCTCTGATTTAGAGTGCATATGGCCACTGGACCCAGAGCTTTTTGAAGTGGACTAATTGGCTCTAAAAAAAGAGATGTAAACCAGCTCAAATCGTGCTATATATTCTAGTAATGTGCTTCCAAAGTGATCTTTAGGTTTTAATGTGCAAATGAATCACCTTTTCAACCTTTCAGGAGTTTTTTTAAATCACTCTGTTCTGTGGTGACTTCAGTGTTATAACATTAAATATGTATAGTTGCGTACCACTTTTGGTATTTCTCAAGTAAGTATACTTACATGGTGCACATTTTCCCTTTTTCCTCGATGAACAATTAAAAAAAAAAAAAGTATTTGTAGGTTAGATGGAGCAAGCATCTTAGAGCAATGTGCTCATGGTCACAGGTTGGTACAGCACAGAAAGCATTTATTCTAGCCACTCAGCCAGCTTATCTAGAAGCTGCAGCCGGTCTGGATTCTGGAAAATAGCCAGGATTTTGTGATTTAGTCTGAGGTAAGAGAGTCACTTCATTTATTTTTTTGATCTAGCACAGCTTTCAGAACTTTGAGAAGTGCAAGATACTTTCTGATCTAGAGATCCGCAGTGAGGGTATGTTTGACCCTGGAGCATTTGTTGTTCATAAACTGTTGAGGGGGAGAAAAGAAACACCACACAAAAAAGAAAAACCAACAAAAAAACCCAAACCAAACCCACACAAAACCTGACATAAAGGAAAGAAACAAAGAAAACCCAACAACAAAACCCCAAAACAACAAGAAAAACTAAATTCTCTCTTGGAGTATTTTGAGATACCGACTAAACTGGTTTATCAAGATAATAAGCTTGTTTTTCAAGTGCAGTATTGCAAGCATGGTGGTCTTGTGCTTTCAAACTTCTCATCTTTGAACTGCATCTTCTACTCACCTTACTAAGTGTTAATTTTATTTTTTTCCCACCCAGAAGATGTCAGATGTCATGACTGTACTTTAGTAACTGGTATTAGCATATTGATGGTATTAGCAGTTTAATTAGGACCACAGATTATATATATATATATATATATATGTACTAGATAGATTTTTTTTTTTTGATTACATGTTATATGGGTTGGTTTCCACTTCTTTATGGCTTCTGTGGTTCTTTTTACTAGTAAATTATATTGCTTAGCCAATAAGGAGGGTCTTAAATGCGTTACCAAGTTTTCTGACAATAGGAAGTCATAAAAGAGAAGGATGTACTGATGGGAGAAATCATTAGAAAAATGACATGAAGACCTATCTACTTGTGGAATTTCCTATACTTGTGCTTTTTGCTTCCTGTATGAGGGTGGAAGAGTGTAATGAACAGTGACGATTTCACAGTAAACGAATTGCAAATGTTGCCTGGTGAGACACTCTATCCCTATTTTGGCAACCAAGACTCCAGATTGTGTGACCCTGCGAAGCTAAATACAGACACGTAAAGTATGCAAGTATGGCAGATCTTTCAGCAGAACCATTTTATGTACAGGCAGTAGCTGCGCAGGTTTTATCTTTGGCGACCAATGCAGTAGACCTTAAAACTAAGTTGAGCACAACTTGTTAGGAAACTACTAAGTAGGGATGTCCTGTCATGGGACTAAATTAGAAAAGCCCTATGATAGTTTCTACAGGGAGGTGGAGAAATAGAAGCATCTCGTAACTTTAGAGCACACACATAGTAAGATTTTTAAGTAAATGCTTAATATAAACACACACAAAAATCCTAGTCTGCTTGTCCCCTCAAAGGATGGGTTGTTCTTTTTGTCTTGATGCTGACAGAGGCTGCTAAGGGGTTACAGGAGTTGTATTCTGTATTTTAATAAATAAAATTGTATTCTGGCAATGCTACATAGAGAAAGGAAAGTGCTTTTGCGTTCAGATGGCTCTCTAGCACACAGGAAAGTTAGTATCACTGAAATGGGCAAACAAATGGTAGAAAAATCCACAGCCGCAGTCTGCTTATTCAGTGCTGCTTTGTAGAAAGGAATGAATAATGCTAGTGTTTGGCATAATCAAGTAGGTTCCTAAATCATGTGCTATTTAGGAAAGCAGATAAAACAAGAACTCTAGAAGAAAAATACAGGTTTAAGCAAAACCACTACTTGAGTGAGTTGATACCAAGGGTTTTTTTTTACCTTAGTCTGCCCTAAGGTTTGTACGCCATTTAGTTTTTTAAAACCTGTTATTCCCTGACAGGTATTCTCAAAGGAAAAGATAATCTGTTATTTCGTCACTTGTAGTGAGAAATCTAATTATGTGAACCTATAAGAGAAAATGCTTTTCATGGTAGAATAAAAATAGGAAATAAAAAACGTTCTCTACTTTCCTTTGCTCACGTTTGCTCTTACTGTATCAGTGGAATTGTCCTCATCTACAGGGGTCTACATCTCTTGATCTAGTACCTGCATTATGGATGTGAAGTACCATGTAAAGAAACATTAAAATATTTAATATTTTTATTTCAATCTCAGTGAAGTAAAGAGCTGAAAGCCTTTACTAACAAGTATAAATCATGGCTAAGAATATAATGTAAAAAAAGTTTACACCTCCATTTTTCATTTTGTTTTAACCTTTGGAGGGGGAACAGATTCACAGAACTACACAGGTAAGTAGTGCTATAAATCAAATGAGCTATGAAAGAACATTCTCAGAAATGCTCAAAATTTAAGAATCTGTTTTGAGATCACTGTAAAGCAGTTGTCAGGACGTCCATAACTCCAGTTTATATAGCTTCTACACATAAAAGCTCAAGCCATGTTCTCTGCAAAAGGCGGATAGTTTAGTATAGTTGGACCACACAATTTTTTGGGGGTAGATACTGAGCCTTGTGATTATTTTGTAGTTTTTTGTTAAAGGGTTCTCAGCGATTTCTAATGGCTATGCTTTACAAGGCTTTTGTTGATGTATTCTTTTGCTTTGGTTGGGTGGATTTTGGGTTGGGTTTGTTTTTTTTAACTAACAACTAATAAAAATAAAGGCCCTTTTTATGTTTTTGAATTGCTATTATAGTCAGGTATTGAAAAGTACCAGAAGTTTATCAAAGCAGTGTCCCCTATATTACAAGTATACAGGAACATATAAATCCTGAGAATTTAGAAGTGCTATTCAGGTTTTTGCTGGCCAAGATTGAAAATTAGTCGTCATCCTCACTTAAGTTATTTTAGAAGCCAATGGCTTGTCATATTTAAAGTAATTGTAATTAATAATAATAATATATTATAATAATAATATAATTATATATTATTAATATATAATAATAATAACTGCTTTATGAAAGAGAAGAATTCTTATTTAGTGGAGATGTCATTGTGCCATCACATTTCATAGGCTGCAGAGAGAAGAATGATTACTAATCATAAACATACTGTTGAAATGTTTATCTACTTACCAATAATTTCATTGTAGAAAGGATATAGCCTTTTTATCGCACTTGTTCAGCTTATTTTCGTAGTCAGTCAGTTGATATCAAGAGACCTGATTCCTATGCTTAGCTTTATTATGGACCTGCTGTCTGACCTTGAGTGAGTTACTGCACATGGGCACTGGTGCCCCACTTGTAATTTGTGATTTGTCTGTAAAGCAATGTAGGGCAGAAAAAGTTATTTTCTATAGTATTTCAATTGTGCCTTTCACGTAAGGGCCTCAGTATCAATGTCAGTATTTCAATCCTCTGGGCACTATTATTGCACAAATAAAGAATAGACTATAATACTAATAATAATAATAATTGAATTTTAGATGGTAAAGTAGAATATCTGAGCTGTTAGTTTTTAGCAATGAACGATAATGGAGCCTTTATCTTGCTTATACTGCGTGTATTAGAAATAGTTCTCTTCCACCTGTTTATCTGCAAACCTTGATTATGGGAAAAACAAAATCAAGAATTAATAGCTTTAATCTCTGAGGCTTGGAAATAACAATACATTTATCAATGGAATAAGGTGTCCCATTGATGATTGTGCTGCATTTGTCCAATTAGATTTTGCTTATCTTTTGAAACAATATAAACTTTGCTTATCTCAAATCATAGACTAGACAAGCTCAGCTGCAGTTATAACTGCTGCTTTTCTCAGCTTTATGAAACACAAACTCATTTAAAGAGATCAAAACTCAGAAAGTATTTTCAGCATACACTGAATGTTTTCTTGCTATATGTATCTTCAACAGAGTATCTTGAAAACCCTTTAACTTACTTCTAGCAAGTGCTTGTTTTAAATACAAAATGTTTGCTTGGTAAGTCTAATGCAATGATAGTAATGGGGAGCAATATCTCCTTGTATTTCCTTAATAACAAATTTGAATAGACTTTGTATAGCTTACAATTTAAGCTCACTTAGTTATGGATTTGTCCTAATTAAGTTCCACCTCTGTTTTTCCAGGATTTATATGTTTGAGTGTTACTACAGGTAAAGCTGTTTCCCATATAGTAGAATAACACTGATTCAGTCACAGTTATAAAACTAGATTTAAATCTATAAAAATAGATTTAGATATATAATAATGTAGAATTACACTATTCTTAAACTCAAGGTCTATCCTCTTTCCTCTTTATTCTACTGCATAGTCTGTACTCCTGCATCAAATTGTTCATACAAAAATTCCTTAGAAAAAGCAATTGGTGAAGGACAGAAAGTCCTCATTTACTCTGATGTGCTCTGATGTGTATTGTGTCTCTCTGCAGGATGTCGTTAGACATCTTCTGCATGAGCACACCAACACTGCAAAGTCTTTGGTCGCTTTGTTCTCGATGTTCTTCAGTGGGAGCAGAGGGAAATAAAAACATACTAAATACAGCACGGTGGTGAAGAGTCTAAGTCTGTGCTACCTGTCACTTAAGTGACAGAAAACTTCAGGTGATTCTAGTTAACGTACAACACCCATGCAATGCAAAGAAAAGGTTTTGTCATTCATGAACAAGGTGATCTTAATAGGCAGCTGAGAATGCTGTATCATTTTTATCCAGCATGGAATTTAAAAGGAAAAAAAAAATTAAAAATCAGCAGAAAAACAAGTAAAATAGCTTCAAAATCCCACAAAAATAGCTCATATTGCTGAATTGTTAATGATGCAGTCAGAAAGTTTATCTGAAACGGTGGTGGTTTGCTGATGCGAAGTTTGCTTGCTAATGGAAGTAAAGTTATGCAATTGCATCCTGAGTCACAGGCCTGAATCACTGAAAACCCCAGTAACATTTGGAAGTTAAGACCAATGCTCTGGGTAGCAGTGGTGAAGAAAGAAAAGATGAGATGAAAATGAGAGCTCATGATGCAGTATTGCATGAACAGTAAGCGCTTAATGAGCATGGCCTGTCTGGACAAGTTCCTGTGCAACCTGCTTTAGGTGGACCTGCTTTGTCAGGGGAGGGGGGGGTGGGGGGGTTGGACTAGATGATATCCAGAGTTACCTTCCAACCCCATGTGATTCTATAATGGGTTTTTAAGAAAAAAGCTACCTAGAAAGCCATGACGATGTCAGAATCGTGCATCTGGGAACAGACACTGCCAAAAGTGACAGACGTAGGAGTTACACTGCGTTAGCCATCTGAAGGTGGCTGAAAAGAAATTACAATTCTTATAATAAACCATCAACCTCCAATGGAAGAGAGAAGGCATTGGTTTATTACTGTAAAAGGATTAAAGGATGCTACAGATCTTTGTAATACTTGTTTAATGGAGGTAATATATTTTAGGTAGGGATAATAATATGAAATTCCTGAAATGTTGTCACTTGGTAAAAGTCAGACAATTTAGGTTTAAAAACATATTGCTTCTTCAAAATCTGTAGTGTGTTCTTAGCTAAATAACTTAAATAACTTCTTTTTTTTATTATTTTTTCCCTGCTCATAAGCAAGCATACAATTATTTTACCTTCTGCTTATAACAGTTTTTGGAATATATTGGGAGCACCTCATGTAGAAGTTCTAGGAAATACTTTAGAAAAATTAATCTTTAACTATGGAACTTAAATAATTCAGAAGCATGTAGGCTTTCTGTATTGACTATGTATGCAGCTGATGGAGCAAATGTATATGAGATTACACTTGGCAACAGTATCTCAAAACATAGGCAAAATTTAATGATTAAATATTGTTAATTTCAGATAGAGATTATTAACTAACTTTTATTAATTATATGACATGAATATTTTTACTAATAACTACTGCCAATCTAAGAGCACTGTTGGGGGTTTTGCTCTACTTTTTCACTGAGTTTCACTGAATATTTTTAGAGTTGGAAGGGACCATAGAGATCATTTAGTCCAACTCCCCTGCTGAAGCAGGATTGCCCAGAGCATGTTA
>JAOQGH010000040.1:61066294-61098358 GCA_025769975.1 Gallinago jamesoni | reverse complement strand
TACTTAGAAGTATTGATAAGGTCTCCCCTCAGCCTTCTCTTCTCCAGGCTAAAGAGTCCCAGCTCTCTCAGCCTTTCCTCCTAAAGGAGGTTCTCCAATCCTTGAATCATCTTCATTGCCCTTCATTGCCCCTTGAACTGGGGAGCCCAGAACTGGACACAGTATTCCAGTTGTGGTATTCCAGTCATTTGGAAGGAGAGTGAGGAGAAGAAGAGATTTTTATTAGAAAAAAATTGACCCTTTTCCCTATACTCTAAGTTGACTGCTCTTCTTCTTGCTTGGTTGGTTTTGGTGGTTTTTTAAATTTTTTTTGGTGAAATGAGGGATTGATTTCTCAAGTGAAAGGACAGCTATTTTGATTCAAATTGCTTAGGTAGCAGCAGTGCTACTCTTTTGACTCAGCGGGTTTGTGAGCAGCCAGCACTTAATCTGATATCAAAATAGTGTCATGCTTCTCCTGTTTTCAGAAGTGCATTTCCTTAGATGTGCATTCGTGTGCTTGCTCGTGAGGTGTATCAAGGAAGTGATCTTGCTGAAGCTTTACCCAAACACTGATCCTCTCTCTCTCTGTCTGATTGTACATAATCACTGGTGATGGTATGAAGAAGGAGAGAAGGTCATGTGGCAACAGTCTGTCTTAAACTTACTACAGGGGAAAAAGGAATGGAGGAGATGCTCCTTGCTGTCATCTCCAATTCACTAAGCTAGCCAACTTGACATTAAGTTCCATGCATGGAACTGGCAAAAAAATTTCAAATATATTTCCAGTGCTGCATGTTGTGATGTATTTTACCTGAACTGTGGGAGGCAGAAACTTTCAAGATATGCTTAGTGTGTTGTAGCTGGTGCTGCATACTCCTGTGTAGTACTACATTCCTCCTTTCTGTACCTGCTGCTGTGCTGAGAGGTGGGATCTCGGTGCACAGCAGGATGATGCCCGATTCTGTCTGAGTCTTATGGAGTTACCCCTTTGCATCTGTGCACGGTGCGACTTTGTTTTGAAACCAGGTCTGTGCTGTTTACTACAGCCTGCAGGTCATCATATCTAAGCTGTGTTGTTGGGGTGGTTTCCTGATGGTGTGATGCTCGCCAGCTTCTCTGGTGGCTCTGGTTGATTACAGCAAAGGGTGTTGGCAATCTGCACTAGTGAAGCAGTTTTAGTTTCCTGGGTATCTCTTTACTTGGGATTTGGAGCTCCAATGGAGAAAGCTAAGTAGAATGTCTAGAACTACATTATTAAATGACTTAATTGACTTGGTAATTTTTCATGTCAACAACTTTGAAAACAAAATATGGACATTTGACAGTGCCAAGAAACTGAGAAAACTGAAGGAACTTGCTGGGTTAATGAAACTTGTATGCTTTACGCTAACTGGATACCTCCATCTAGATGATAATGCCCAGGTAAGTTTTCATTTAGATACTACACTGCCAATTTCTTTATTTTTGTTAACAGTCACCCGTCAAAAGTTTTGAAACTTAAATGGATTTTTCTAAGGGCTCTTAGGTACTAGTGGTTAGCCCAGAAGCTGACTGAAATAGGTGCAGAACTTCGGACTGATAGTGTCACGTAAGCAAAGTATTAGTGAGGGGTTTTATTCTTCTCTTATTTCATACTGAAAGCAATATTGTTAAAACCCTTTTTGATTGTTCAGAAACCTGTAAAGCTACAATTAGTAGTAAAAGAGCTGTGTATCTATTACACACAATACTGTAAAGATTCATTTTCCTTCTCCATTATCTGTCAGCTCAAATTAACAGCCTGTTAGTTTATCTATGATAAATGCGCTATATTTAATGCAATGGGACAATCTCTTAATTTGAGCACCTAGCATGGTGTCAGCCTAAATCTCCTTCAGCTGATTTAATTAGCAAAGCTCCATGTTAATCAATTTGCAATTAAACTTTCAGACTTGAGCTAGGAAAAAAGAATCCCTTCACAAAACAAAAAATTAGAATTAGAGCAGTGATAAAAGTAATTTACATGGTTTTTTTTTAGTAAATATGTTAAACAGTTGATGAATTATTCAACACTAGGTGTCTGTAACAGATTTACAGATTTTAATGAGTTTTCCTAATTTGACTTCCCATACTAAATTGTACTATTTCTTGCATATTTATTAATTGAAAAGGATTCATTAACAAAATATATTCATCGATATATTTTCTCCTACTAATAATGGCACCATTTTTCCGTATTCAATGATTTATTAACTTAGTGAAGCAGAAAAAACTTTTTTTTCCTGTTGGACTGAAATTATTTAACTAGTTTGCTTATTTCTTTATGAGGAGTAAGAATGGGATTATTTTGACTCCTATTTTCAAAGTTCTTATCTGGGTGTGGTTAGTGTTCAGGAATACGGCAGTCAGTTGTAGATGAGTCCTCTTGGTTGCTGCTCCTCCACCTTGAAGGTACTAAATTCTTCCTATTGCTCAGCGAAAGATCAATTTAGGAGGGGGACAAGAAGTCCTTTCCTGGGATGCTACTTCCCCAGCACAGCAGAAGCCCCATTTTCTCAAAACCTGCCTTGACTTTCTCAGAGAGGTGCTCCTAGGCCCTTATTGTACTGTAGAATCATAGAATAGAATCATCTGGGCTGGAAAGGACCTCCAAAGGCCATCTAGTCTGACCCCCCTGCAGTCAGCAGGGACACCCCCAGCTAGACCAGGTTGCCCAGGGCCTCGTCGTGCCTCACCTTGCCTATCTTGGCACTTCAAGGTGGGCATTCGTGAGGTGGATAATATTTGACATTATTGGGGCTTTATTCTGCTCCACGAAAATTCCGTGTCAGACTGGAAATGGTATTTGCTGCCTTATCAGCTTTATTTCTCCTTATTCCAATCTCTTTGCAAATTCCTCCATAGGGTGGCATTTTGTTGTTTTGGGGGGTTTTTTGCTAACTATTTAATGACTTGAATCTCTCTTCGCTGAAGCGTGCAAAGAAACTCATTACATTGCTTTTGTAGGATTATTTTCTTCTGCTTTTCAGGCATATGGTGTACAAGTCATCTGTAATGTTCAGATATTTTATGTTTTAAAATGGACGTTTTCTAAAGTTGGACTGGTTACTGTTACTTTAATCTTAAAGGAAATCTGTACTTTTATCAGTTTCACTAGAGCTAATTTGAGAAGTTTGCTCCTGCTCTAAAAGAAGATAAACTGCTAAGTCTTTGTCTTGCATATAATTGTAATTACTCAAAGAAAGATGAAATATCAAACTCGTTTTAGTAACATAGTTTAGCTTTTCCAATTTCCACTTTGATGTTCCGATTTAAGCGAACGTCTGAAATAATCATGCATATATATTATTGCATAAATTTGTCTCTGTAAGTTAGATTTTGTAAACACTCCATGGGTTTGTAAGTGGTGGGAAAGGAGATATGTAAAAGAAAATAACTATAAAGAGATGGGAGCAGAACCCCATTTCCTCTGACTGTTCTGTATCCTCTATCTGGTATAGCCTGTTCTTCTATAGCATATGTTTCTCTAACATTAGGGCAGTCATAATTACTAGGATGTGCTACATGGGAGATGTGAACTAAGGCAAGCTTGTTGTGTGTAAACAGCCCTGGTATTTGGAAAGAGCACAACTAAGCATGATGAACAACCTGAGATGTTCTGACGGATTAACCATATGCTTCATTATTATTTTGCTGATCTGAGATTTAGTGTGAATTGTTTAATCGAGGATTTGAACATAAGTTAGTTTACAGTCAAAATAAATCCACTCTAGTACGCATGTAAGAGGAAAGATGTTTTTATTTCCATAAAGTATGAATGTCTGTATTTATCTGAAATGTAAAGAAGTAGGCTAAGTGTATACAGGTGTGAAAAAAATAAGATAATTTGTGTAGCTCATACAGCTGTCCTTGCTCAGCTTTCCTTGCTTTTGTTGGATGTATACAAATCAAACTAGGAGCTTACTTGTGAATCAGTAGTGGGAATCAAAATCAGATTAATAATACTCCTGAGATTTCCTGTCATCTCACATTTTAGTTTATTTTTTTAAACTAAGAGATGAATGAGACATTCTTACAACATCTCAGTGTAGTTCAGAAAGGGGGTGGATACTCAAGCATGCTGGGGAGGAACTGCTCTTGAAGGTTATGGGGCAATCAAGTTCACAAAAATATACAGAAGTTAGTATTTAAGACAAAAATTGCTTTTCCCCTGTAGCTAACCACTTGTAATGAAAGAAATCCAAGCTGAATATAAAGCAGTGCCTACTTCAGCAAAACTTGAATTTCTACTGGGTGTTCTGGAACCATAGCAAAGACCATATTGGGCAGTTTGAAATAAAAATGCAGGGTCCAAGCACTGATTGCAAATAGCTCAGGCATCAGAGCCATTTCTCTGAAATGTGGATTAATTGTCCTGTTCAAAGGGCACCATTATTTTCTTTTCCACTTGAATTTACTCTCACTTTTCCACGTTTCATTCAGTTGTACATCAGCATCAGGCAAAAATGAAAGCAAAATTCTAAAAAATAGCATTTTCCTGAGATGAAAAACATTAACTTCTGAGTAAACTTGCTCTTCTGAAGTTCACAGATATGGAAAAAGAAAGGGTAAGAAATAAATGCACGGGGAATCAGAAAATAACTAGCTCTTACATAATGAAGATTAATCCCATTCAGTTCTGAGCACAGTTGTGGCCTGACTGTATAGAATTTGCATTGAGTGCAGGGAGGACACAGGGAACTTCCAGTCCCCTCTTTGTTCTCTTCAAAATTTAGAGCACATGCTGGGGCATCTCTTATTTCTAACACTCTTTAGATAGTAACTATATAGGAGAAGCCTGTGGATTTGCTTCAAGTCATCACAGTTTGCTGGTTCAAATGTTTTTTTGCCTATACTGTATATTACTCAGATGAGAAAATTATACAATTTAGTCACCAATGCCAGTTTTTTCCATGCAGTTTAGGTTTCGCAGAGTCAGTTTTTCAGAAGAGCTCAGAGCGAGCTATCTCTTTGTTCAGTAATACTCAGTACGCAGCAGCTACAGTTATAGAGGAAGGAAGAAATTTGCTGGACGCTGACAATTAATTGGGGGGGGGGGGGAATTCAGGGAGTTCAAAATATTGATTCTGAGACTCATCTTGTGGTGGGTAGGAAGGTATGCTTTCTCCTGTAGTAGGTTTGCATGCTAAACTAAAAGCGTTGACCATATTCTGTTCTCATTCCATTAAGAAAAATGACAGTGCTTTAAAATTCTTTAGCTGAAGTTCACTCTTAAACAGTTTCTTTTCTAAGCTATAAAAAAAAAAAAATTAAAAAAAGCTGTCTAGAAGTATGTATCACACGTTGTTGAAATTGCTTCAGCAACCAGAAGATAATGTCTGGAAATGCCATAAGTAACTTTTTTGGCTATTTATCTGTCATGGTCATAATAGGGACAAGAAAGGGAAGTGATGAACTGGGAAGCTCTGGTACCATCCCTTTTTCACTGAATCAGTGAGAAAAGCCTGTTCTGTGACTCAGAGTGTTGTGCATACACTGAGATAGGGCAGTTATTATTAGAGTAGTTTGATAGGGTTGCTTCTATATGTAGTAATAATGCTTTTATCTTAGTAATAACGTTTTTATCTTACTTCTTAAAGTAATGGCCAGTGCGAAGTCAGAATGAAGCCCCATTTGTGCTAACTACTGTGCAAATACAAAGTAGTAGCTGCTTCCTTTGTCTACATTCAGAAGAGAAATGACAGAAAGGAGGAAAAGAAGTATAGCAGCTAGCAGGATGGTAATATTGTGTCATAAATCAATTCTGCTGCTTTCTTGGAAGAAGGGGCGGGATAATTTACTTAAGTGATACAAGAAGTCAAAGAGACAGTGTATCGCAGAAGATAAGAGAGGTAGAAATGATGTTAGAAATCTAGGGATGTTTTATCTGTACTTTTATACAAATTATTCTGGATAACAGCAAATGCCATCTAGAACTATTCATGCAAAAGAAAGTTGGCACAGTTTTAATGATCAGGAGGTATTTAAGAATTCTTAATAGGTCCAAGAAAATTTATGACACTACTGGAATGTCTTTCCAGTATTAAAAAAAAAAAATCTATTCTTTGAATGGAAAAGCAATTGGAACTCCGAACCCTGATACTTGTGTACCAAACAAACCACAACACATAACCGAAGGGAAGAAGTGGCAAACGATAATCGTCTCTTTCTCTCACTTGCTTTGCTTTTCATTTTCTTCTCAGATATAAGAACAAGAAGGAGGGAACTGAGGAATTGATTCTGAATTGAGGACATACTCAGTTGTACAAAGCTGTATTGAGGCAGTAAGAGTATCCTGGAAAAAACGGTTTGCATGGTACTGCTTAGGTGGTGTTTGGCAAAAGTGCCGAGAGTAACACAATCTTCCTGATTGTGTGTTTGTATCTACTAGGTAGGACCAAATTACAATTACCAGCAGTAGTCACATAGCTGAACAAGCACTTACCCCATGGAAAGTTTTGGCTATTACTGCTGTAATTTGAGACTGTTTCAATGAGATAGAAAATAATTTTATTCTCCTGAATTGCACCCCAGACACATCTCTGCCATTCTTTTCCTCCTGTCTTAAGACTGTAGCTTTTGAGAGAGTATGTCCACAAAACAAGATCTAGTGTAGGATCAAAACAATGAACTCGGGAAGAAGAGAAGAGAACCTGAGGGCAGAATTAATGCATGTTTTTGCTATGTGATAAAATAGTGCTGTGATTTCTAAAGGGAACTTTGGAACTCGTTTGAGGGGCAGAACTGCTGACTAGGGTGCAGTGCTTTAGAATCCACAGTCCTTATATCTGTGTGCTGTTACAAACTGCTGTATGAGGTCTGTATTCGGAGCTTATTTGGCTGTAAGGATCTAGGCAAATCTTTGGAATTCTTGTGTATTATGTGTTACCTTGCTTCTGCCCTCAGGGATTAGTAGTCTGCTGTATTTCCTGTGGAGAGCAAGTGAGTTTGGGCTGTCATTGTAGGAAATGCTGGTTTTGATGGATCTCTGCCTGGGTGCCAGAATCTTATGTGAAGGTATTTGATGTTACACAAGACATTTTTATTTGGCAGAATGATAAAGCAATACACAGAAATCACAATACAAATGTAAGTTACACTTAGCAAAATGTAGCAGTTGCAACATACAGATTAATCACAATTCTGATGTAATCTCTATTACTAGTCTCTAGAATATGTTTGCTGTCATGATGCTGGCCATCCCGACACCAGGAAGCAATATGTGGGTTGAAGCCAGCTCAACCCCATTGCTTTCTTTGAAATTCTTTTGTTAATTGCTCAGTTTTTCTACTCTTGTGTTGGGCTGAGCCACATATTCGACTCCCCCCATGCTGGTCTGGCTAACTTAGTCATTCACACTTTTTTATTGAACTTGGGGAGAAACATTTGTACCACCAGTTATCCACTCAACTGTGATATGGTCAGTTGATGCACTCAGCTGTTGATAGGTGTTTATCTGGTCCCCTTGGTGCTTTGGTAGTAATGTCTCTTTGCATCAGCTGTGGTCAGTCATACCCTGTACTATTCCCTGAGCTTTGTGGGTTCATCACCCTTGCCCATCTCCTCTGGGCCTTCTCTCATTGTAGGGGTTTGTTGGCCAGGCACTCTGGAACTATTTTCAACCTGTACTCTTATACCTTATCAACACGAAGTAGCGTGTGTTTGTGTTTTCCTCTGCTTGTCTGGTTTAGCTACAGTGGTTTAATGAATACTAATAATTGAAGAAGTTGGTTCCATATTTTACATGGTGTTTCTGTTGCTGTTCTCTGGCAGAAAAAGCAAATTCTGCTTTCGTTTATATGGCTGGTAGTAGAGGTAAGGTCGAGCTCTGTTGGTAAAATTTGATTTGAAATTTCCCTAGACTAACTTCTCATTTAAATGAATCAAGCCATGAAAAGCACAACCCTTTGCTCCTCTAAATTATATTAATGTAACTGAAGAAAGGCATTCATTTTCTCAAAATGTTTTAAAACCTATCTTGCTTTGTACTTTATATGCTTTTAATATATTTTAATTATTCGTTATTACTGTTTTAAATTCACTTATAATTTTCAAAAGACCTAGGTATTGTGTAATTACATTACTTTTCCGTCTCTCTGAAGAAGGTTATACTTAAATGATAATACAATTTTTTCCAAACAGTTCAGGAAAAAAGTTCCTTAACTATTGCAATGAAACATAGGGTAGAGTGTGAAGTTAAGTTTGCAACATTCTGACACAGCATTCAATTTTTTCCACTTGTGGTAAATGACACTGGGAAAACATTAAAGGAGCCTCCTGGAGTTGTAGATTTTACGGTGCCAAGTATTTTAGGGAGATCGAAAGTAGACCTGTTCCATCCAAGTGGCTTCTGCAGATGAAAAGACTCTGTATCTCCTGGAGTTTCATGTGTTTTGGGGGACTTTACTAGTAGTACCTGGAGATGAACACTTCTGAGCACGTGTTCTCATTCTTATTCATTTGTATACTACTGACTGCCCTTATATGATATCAGAATTAATCAAATTTTTATTGTTTGCACTTTTAGTTGAATAGCTTGGAGACATTAATGGAAATATGTCATGATGTAAAGGATAGGTACAGGTTACCTGTTCCCTAGGACTGAGTATTTGAGTCAGTTGGGTTTAGTTTCTTTGTTGATGATCTGGACAAGGGAATTGAGTGCACCCTTAGTAAGTTTGTAGATGACACCAAGTCAGGCAGAAGTGTTGATCTGCTTGAGAGGAGGAAGGCTCTACAGAGGAATCTGGTTAGGTTGAATCGATGGGCTGAGGCCAATGGTGTATGACGTTCAACAAGGCCAAGTGGTGGGTCTTGCCTTTAGCACACAACAACCCCATGCAGCTCCACATCAAAAAAACATCATGTGCAGCAGGGTGAGGGAGGTGATTCTGCCCCTCTACTCTGGTGAGACCCCACCTGGGGTGCATCCAGCTCTGGAGCCCTCAGCATAGGAAAGACATGGACCTGTTGGAGCAGGTCCAGAGGAGGCCACAAAAATGATGAGAGGGATGGAGCACCTCTCTTACAAGGACAGGCTGAGAGAATTGGGGTTGTTCATCCTGGAGAAGAGAAGGCTGTGGGGAGACCTTATTGCCAACTTCCAGTCCTTGAAGGGGGCTTCCTTGAAGGGGGCTTACAGGAAAGATGGAGACAAGCATTTTAGCAGGGCCTATAGTGATAGGACAAGGTGTAATGGCGTCAAACTAAAAGAGGGTTGATTTAGACTAGATACAAGGAAGAAATTTTTTACTCTGAGGGTGGTGAAACATTGCCCCAGATTGCCCAGAGAGGTGGTAGATGAGCCGTCCCTGGAAACATTCAAGGTCAGGTGGGATGAGACTCTGAGCAGCCTGATTTTGCTGAAAATGTCCCTGCTCATTGCAGAGGGCGTGGACTAAATGACCTTTAAAGGTCCCTTTCAACCCAAACTATTTTATGATTCTATAAAAAAATTGTCATGAAATGTTGAATGAGAAATGCCAGAAATTTTACTTTGGTATTTTTGATCAATATGAAAAGCTCCATTCAGGTGAGATTAACATTTAATATATGTGGCTTTCTTGTTCATACCTTTGGAAATGAGATTTTGGTTTTTTTCTTGTAAGCATTATTTTCCTTTTTAGATCATTTAGCTCCTCACCCAGAATTATTAATTCTGGGATAGTCGAGAGCAGCAGCATGAATGAGATCTCATTTTATCGTTAATGCTGGTATTGCACTTGAGCTGTTGTTGTCTGGAGGAGACTGCAGTTATTGTTTTAGTTTTAAATGAATTGGAGAAAAATGTCCATCATCTATAGCAGCTCTGCTGCTGTATGTTGCTCCAGGGCCCTGCTTGAATTAATTTTATATGAAAAGGAGGAGGAAAAAAAAAAAAGAATAGAATGGCAGAAACTACTCCATAGGTCATATGTAAGGCTGAAAGCTCATATGTTGGAAGAAAGGCAATGCTGCTGTGCTTGGACAAACGTTATTCTTTCTGTTTCTAGTCTGAGATAAAACAGTAGTTATGAGCTCCTCAGATACGAAATTTTAAGTTAAGATCTTATCTAGATGATAGATTATTTTAATAATTTTGGGGTTTTGCCACTTTTTTTTTTATGGTGGTGCATATTGAAAGGATAAAAAAAGTTCTGTAGAAAAAGAGCCAGCACTTGAGAAAAGAGTTTTTTCAGTTGTATGATGCAATGCAATGAGAATACCATGGAGATGATAACATCTGTATCTTCAATTACTTTGAAAATTTGGATCTCTGATTTTATGCCAAGTGCTGCTTTCTTTTTTTTTTTTTTTTGTGGTGAGGGTTATTTTCATTGTATTTCCTTGATTAAAAAGAAGGAAGAGTTCAAGACAAAGTGAACCTGTGGAACAGGGAAAGACTTTGTTTTGTGTGTTAATGGGCTTTATGTATAACACTATTAGCCACAGCTCTTGGGCTTTGTGTCAGCTCAAGGTAAGTGTAAACCAGGCTAATGAAAAAGCATGGAAATTCTCCTTGTACAGGTGTATAAATGATTGCACAAGGTAGAGAACAGTGATTATCTTCCTTCTTATTTCTTTCCTAGTGATTTACTGAGACCTTTCTAGTAACCTTATCTGTTTTCCATATGACATCCCTGTTCTGCACAAGAGGTGTCTATCTTCAAAAGACACATCAGCCACTTCAGACCCTTACTCAAGGAACTTTTTCTGAGTCTCTTCAGAAGATAAAATGAACCATGCTGTGCATTCCTATCCCTTAGCTTTGAAAAGTATGAACAATTGTGCCTTCTGTTAAAGTTCACATTTAGGCTATATACATTCAGAGTGGGAGAAAATTATTACAAACTGGAAAACCTTACTTAAAATGTCTATCAAATTTCAGTGATATGTGAAAACAAATTCATTATGGGTCTGTTTAATTCTAGTATTTTGCTTTTTTCTCCTATGCTGTGGAAAAATTTCTTGAAAGCAAACTTTAGAGATGTGAGTGTTCACTGAGAGTGTTAATAAAAATGCAGCATTGAGGAATATTTTCAAAGCTTTCCATTTTATTCAGGAACATTGATTTCTTGGTTTACTTTCTTATCCTATCTTTCTGTCTTGCATATTTTCTGGAATGATTAAGTATTGGAGCCAGTTATTTTTGAGATGAAATCTATTTAGTAGTCATAAAACCAAAGCGTTCTGAGATATTTAATGACTGAAATCTGTTAAGGGGACTTGCAACTTTTTCCACTGTAGTTGATCTGTTATTGTTTTTTATTTCTACTGCAAATTCTTGGAAATGCTAATCAACAAGACAAACAGGTTGAAATATTTGCTTCCTGAGGCATTATCTTCAAATTTATGCATCAGTGAGAGATATGTGTTTGCATAAGAAAATAGGTTTCAAACCCCCCAAAACCACAAGACCCCCTCAAATTTGTCCTCTAGAAAGGGATAAAAATGTCTGTGTCTGTATTTTCTCTCTCCTGCAGTGCTCTTTGGCATTGCTGTACTGCTCAATCTGTTGTACTATAACTGTATTAACTCACCCGCTCTCTTTTAAGTGGCAATCCTAACCAAAGATTAGGGGTTGAATTTTTGTAGCTTCTCACAAGTAAAGACGTCTGTTCTTGTGGAGGTGAATTTGGAACTTATTTATGGACTCACTGTCCTTTTAAATTTACCTTTTAGTTATAGAGTGGACAAGTGCAGCAGAGTATTTAACTTTTACTTATTTGTGTGTCAAATATCTGGTCCTTTATAACTCTGACCTACATTTTTACACTGTAATGGATTATTGCTGCAACTATGTAGCTCATGCATATGTATGATCTGAAAATACTTATAAGTATTTCAAGACAAAGATATTGTCAATTATGTCATTTTCTTGCACTGGAAATAATAGCATTTCCTATATATTGTTGTTGTTCATTAACTTGGGTGTAGATGATCTTTGACAGAATGTTTTTTCTTCTGTTTTTCCAGGTGATAACTTGACTTTCAACAGGAATTTTATAAATATTGTTATGAAGTTCTCATATTATGATTAAAATGTTAAATAACCAATTAAAACCAAAGAAACCTGTGAAGCTTTTTTATTTTGGGGTTTTTAAAAATAATTTTGGGGTTTTTTTTTTTGACTACATGAAGAGTAATGAGTTTTTCATTATGGTCCTGGAACTGAAAAAAACAGGACAGCATTATATTTGTTTTATTTCCTTAGTATAACCACAGAAATTCTGATTTTAATTTTTAATTGTTCATAAAATGTACCAAAGTATTTGAATTCCACTTTCTATTGCACATACTTCTAGATGGTGTTATTTTTAATTTCTTTAAAAATAATATGAAAATATGCAGTCGTCATCGTTGGCTGAAGATGTGTTTACGTGCATCCTCCTACCACAAAAGCAATATCCAGCTTTTAATTTAAAAAACCTTAACAAGAGCTCTATGTATAGCAGGTTTTTCATTATTCTCTGTCTTGCATGCCATCGCTGTGCAAATAACGTACAGGCAAATTCCTCTTTTGGCCAATAGACTTGTTTTTATTAAGAATAGCTTCCAATTAAAGTTCAGGATAGGCATGTCACTAGAAGTGAAAACAGGCTGTCTTCTGTAGAATGTTATTTTGCCCTGCTGTTATTGAAGTTCTGTCGAGACCAACATGAGAAGACTAGGATGTGTCAGAGCAGTAATTGATTGTATTAGTACTTCTGAAATCATACCATGTACGTCCTGACATAAATCTAGCAGTTAGATGCAGAGTTAGACTTTAAGTTACAGAAAGTCAGAGATGTGTAGATCTTAATCTAGGTATTTTTTATGGTATGATCACTGAGCAGTGCACTATAGGTCTTTACTGAAGTGATGAGAGTAATTCCATACAGAGACCTCTTGTGTGTCTAGAGATAGCCAACATATTCAGCTCATGAGATTTCACAGTAACCAGAGCTTTGTGATTTAATGTTTGCTTTTAAATGAATGCTTTGTTTGAAAACGAAGAAAACTAAAACAAAAAATGCAATACTTGTGGTACTTTGCCGTCATGGTTTGGGTTGGGATGGCCACTAAATTTATGACAAATGCCATCTTTAACCTTTCTCCCTTCAGAGAAGAGAGCACCTTCCCTCAGAGGAGAGGAGAAAGAATGACAGAGAATTTATGGGCTGAAAAAGAAACTAAACTAATGAAATATTAATAATAAAATATAATATTAATATAAAATAATGAAATATATGCAATGCATAGAAAAGAACACTCCCAGGATGACAATCACGTCACTGGCAGGCACTGGGAAAGTCCCAGACTGGAGTCAGCAATGGAGGGGAACTGGATTCTGGATCTGGAGTCAGGAAAGCATGGATTGGGATCAAGGGCAGATAAATAAACAGAGTCCTCCTTGGATGCTGGCCATTAGGGAAAGAAAGCTGACCCTTTGATCCCTCAGTCTTTACACTGAGCATGATGCAGATGGGATGGAATACCCCTGTTGGCCAGTTTGGGGTCACCTGTCCTGTCCCCTCCTCCCCACAGGTGTGACCCCTCTGTGCTTTTTCACTTCTGACCCTCCAGCTGTACATAACAAAGTTAGCTGATCTCAGTTGTTATAGCAATAAGTATAAGCAGGAGCCACTCTGGATACCATTCCTTGATATTCACTATAAACATCAGACCTTATCCGCAAGAAGTGGTCACTGTCTTAAAAATATGCCATTAATTTCAGAGGGTTGGTTAGAAGACACAACTGAAAAGCAAATAGGTTCTGTTTGACCTCAAACAGACACTAGTGATATTTTATTAAAAACTATATCTCTGATGTAAACCTGCAGCACAATACTGTTGTGATAACATTTCCTATTTGCATGGTTAAAAGATCTACAGAAAAAAGCAGTTTATTACCTCAGCCTGCCAAGTGCATTAAACTAGTAGCAGGAAAACATTCTTGAATGTACTGTCATTTTCATTTGTTTAAGCGTTACACATAACACATTGTTTTTACAGATTTTTTTTTTTTGTAACAAAATAATGTTTAAAAGCCAGAACATTTTGTCATTACTAAAGTTACAAACTTGGAAAATTTGCGTTTTCTTCTTACTTTAAATTATATTTACTACTAAAAAATTGTGTGTAACCTGATGACATATGTCTGTATGTGCATTTTCTTTGCTGCAGTTTGTTTAAAATGTGTTTCCAAATATGGTCTAATGATGGAACTTCATTAGTGCATATGGGGCAGTTCATGTACTTTTAATATATTCAAGTCCACAACAATGACATGGAGAGGCTTATGGCTTTTTCAGGATACCATTACGAAACACAAAGATTTAATTCCATTCTATTTTTGAAGTTTACTTTGTGCTACTACTTCCATCTTTGCTCTACTATTGACCCATTGAACTTACTTTTATTAAAAAGGGAAGAACATAATTTTAGTCTTAACATGGCTTACAGAGTCTCTATTCACTTATGCCTGTAAAAGCTTTTGATGGAAGCTTCTCAGAGCATAACCTTATTTCCTGATGCTGTCAAACATTTTCACTACTTTTGCATTGTACAAATAATAGCTTGGTGCCTCTGTGGGAAATGGAAGGAAACCAATTTTGAGCCTGTTTGTACTTACATAACACTGCCTATAGCCCCTAAGGATGTTGTGTCACTGTGGCTTCTAATAGAGCAGTGCTAAGATATGTAAAATAGGAGTCAAAACTGCTGCAACTGCTTAGAGTACTGGTATAGGAATTTGCTCTCACAAGTGTTAAAGAGTGTTTCACTGACTTTTTTTTTAAATGGTAAAGTAAGTGCTAATTTTTCAAAGATTATTCATTGTTTTAAACTCATGGGTGAATGAAGCTAACCTATGGGGCTAATGTCATAGATAGAAAATAATCAGCCAGATTAGTGATATAATTACTTAGATTTATAAGGAATTGGACTGTACCATTGCCTGGGCTTGTTACAAAGTAATTTTATATTTTGAGAAGCAGTTTGCACAATGTCCTCAAGCATTTTGACATACCTTTAACCCAAAGTGTTAAAAGCCATGTAGTACATTGTAAACAGAGTGGCATGTATTGGGGTCCTCATAAGCTTAGCAAGGACAAAGTCTGATCAGGTGCCTGTTAAAATCAGAAAAATAACCCCCTGAGCACTGAAACTGTCTAGTCTACCATGTGACTTGAAGTATCTTAATTATTAACAAAGAATAAAGCTTAAACTCTTCTTGAGTGTTAATAGGAAAACTATCAAAGCATTCTTAATTCAGGCAACTGTTTTTCTGCATTTTCTTTACCCAGCATGTGTTCAAAAATGTATTGCTGATTTCAGAAGAAGATTTAAGAAATGAACAGTGCCAAATAATGAATGAGGCAACTGGTTTCGTGCTGTGGCAGCTCATAGTAGAGGAGTGAGATATGAGCTCAAATGATTAACTCTCAAAGCAGACGTGGCTTTATACTGACTACATTTGTGTAATGGAAACAATGAAATGCTAGCTAATAGATGAAATAGCTGCATTTTAGATAAAAGGTTAAATACAACAGGAAATACATCAGTTGTTGACATCCAAATTGCTGGAAGAATACAAATGTGTGCCTAATCCACAGTGCTTGGGTTTATAATTGATGAAAGGATGGGTGTCATGATCTCTTAGATTTGTTTATCTGGGAAAAATATAAAATACTCCATGAAAAATGGAGGAGTAGCAAGGGCTTAAGTGCATGTTAGCAGTCCTTGTAAATGTGAAAACTAAAGGGACTTGAGAAGCTCTAAAGTTTACAACCTTTATTAATATTCATGGTGATGATATTTGAAAATGTTTGTTTAAAACCAAGGAAAAACAGTAGACCAAAAAATAAAAGGAAGTTGATGAATCTTATATATTCTTTAGAATGGCTCTGTTGCATTTCCATGTAATAATAAAATTAGTTTAACTCTGCAGAGGACTTATCAGTTATGAAAGCAATGTCATTAAGATATTGAGAGCCACCTGCCATTCAACAAAAAATAGCAGAAACTTCTTGAGGAATCATCTGCACCATATTTTTAGAGAGAGTCTGTTTTTTCAGAGCGAGTGGGACAAGACTAGGAAACAAGAAATGATTTTCCAGGCTGTAGGATCCATATGTGGAAATGTGTTCATTTAGGTATATACAAACTCTAAAATAATCAGATGACTTAGGGGTGAAGTTCTCAATGCACTTTGCCTCATAGCCATTTAGATATTATTTTTTTTAAGTAATAAATGTATCCTTTCTTCATTTATAGTACACGTGCAGTAGTTGTTAGTCTGAATTCATACAACTCCTTAATTTGTCAGACCACACTACCTTTTTCATTTGCTTAAAATGAATCATTGACTTCTGGGGTGTCAGGATATTCTGGTTGACTTTGGTTGTTTCCTGGGTACAAGGCACCAACCGGCTCAAATATAACCTTGGCACAGAGCTTGAGAACGTGCTACAGCTCAATAATGCGCTTGATGAGCATGCTAGGAACGGATCATGGTTTATAAATAGCTGCAAATATAATTAGCACACCTTTGCTTCCCTAGGATAAGGGATTAGCAGCAGCGGTAAGTAATGTCATTGGTTGTGTGGTCTAAGGCTTGGTCTGTTTTGTCACTGGCCAAAATGTCAAAGAAAAAATATTGGAATCAGGTAAGAAATTGTCCTATATATTCCTATCTTTTGAGATTTGTGGGAAGTGTTAGGTTGGATAGTTGTGCTGAAACCTGTGTGAGGATGTAGACTATCTCCAGGGGAAAAAAAAAAGATATTCATATATCTGTATGCACAGTTTTGCTTTTTTAAAAAATTCAACACCATCGCCTTTTTAGGGCACTTAGTTTACTTTCTGGTTTTGTTTTAGTCCATTCATTCTCTTTGCTTTCATTTCTATATCTCTTTTGGACAAACACTTTTGAACTCAGATTTTCATGATAGAGGGATTGGCTGAACCATGTTAACATTGTTAAAAGAAATTGGCTTTTCTCTTTCACTTTCCCTTGTCATTTCCTTTAAAATTTGAAAAACATTAATTCCTCTTTCTGACCAAATTTGAAATGTCAAGTGTAACTTCATAAGTTACATTCCCGAAAGACTGAGAAGGGAAACTTGAAGAAATTAAAATCAGTAAGTTTAGTTATGTGTATCTGCAGTTTGTTTCTCCACATAATATGTTAGATTTTTTTGAGGATTTATGAGACTATTATAAATAGATGTAAATGCTCTTTACAAGGATGGCTTTCTCCCTCCTAGTCACATTATTTTTTAATTGATAATGAAGAGAATAAGGAGTGGCACGCATCTGGAGAGAGGCTGGGTCCAGCGCAAAACCTCTCATTTGGAAATAGTTACAGCTTTGTTTAGCTTGTTTGAAGGATTTGAGTAGTGAGGATGATATTGACAATGAGCAGTGTGATTTTCTTAGACCCTTTTTCAGAGGGATACTGAGCTAAAGCAGACCTCTGTCAAAGTTGCCTCAAGGTATTTGGTGGTGCTTTTATCTGGGGAGCAAGCGAAGTCAATTAAAACATACGTGAAATTTCTGACTTCTTAAAAGTCAATGATCCATTTAAATAGGTGGAAATGTAGTGCCCTAGGACATTTTCTCTGAAGAATTATGTAAATGCAATACTTTTTGTGACTGTATCATGAGGGAAGAAAAGATATTGTCATTATTGTTTGAATAATATGGAATAAATCAGTATATTGATTTAAAACACAGTATGTGTATTATAGGTGATAACTGCAAGCAATTATGTGAACATGGCTGGCTTATATTTGCAGTAAAGTCAGTCAATGATGGAAAATCACTTCTAAATGACCAGACATTTCTGGATATTTTTCCTTTTGCCCAGTGTTTCAGGGAGATTAATGAATCCTTTATTAACTAAATTGTCATATTCAAGAAAGTGCTGCATTTTTTTTTTTTCTCTCCAAATCAGGAAAACTGCCAAGGATTTTTTCAACTTTATCTGCATAATTACTTTTTTCTTTAGGTCAGGAAAGTGTCTGTTTCTGTACAGATTAAAAAATAAATAAAAAATTATAAAGCAAAGACTCCCCATTTTCCCCCCCTTGCGTTACATGAATAGTTTGAAAACATTTTAAATGTTTTCTAAACTCTTTCTTGAAAATGGTTAATTTTTATGCATTTTCTTGTTGTGATTGCCATATAGGTGCTAGTGACTGAAAAACAATTCCTGTAAAAGGGCTTAAATAATATTGCATTGCATTTTAGTCAACATTAATGAACATGGGTTGTGTGCTGCACCTGTCAGAGGTGTACCTTTTGATCCAGCATCTGATGACTGTCAACTATGATTATCACCTCAACAGACTCCTGTAAGGCACTTAGCTGGTAGCTCTGCAACCTGAAGGAGTTGCCTTCATGCTTTTAGGCCTGGCAGGGCTACCCTCTGCTAGATTTGAGGATAGTGTTTCCTATTTTCAACTCTTTCTATAGAAAATAAAAGAAGTTCCCAGCCAAAATTTGTTACGGCATTTCTAACCACCTCTTTTTCTGAATGTCATCAGTATATTGTTATGCATCATTGAACTTAAGATTATATCTTTTAAAAAATATATTATGATCATTATCCAATGTCTCAATTACTTTTGCATACTTAGTTGATAATTTATTGTGCTTTCTTTAGCAAATGTGAATATTAAGAAGTGCATTTTAATTCTTTACTCAATATAAGCAAAAAATTAAATCAGATGTCAGTAAATCTGTTGTTCTTTGAAAAAATATCTAAACACGGTTTATAAGTTCTTGACCTCTTCTGCACTTCTGGTAGGTTATGACTGCAGTGACACTAATGTGTCCTATATATTGACATACTAAGAAATGTTAATTGCTAATTTTTAATTGTTTTAATTTTTAATCAGTGGGATAATTATACCTTCAATCTAGTACTGATCGTCATTAAGTGAATATACGTATAGGAAATGCAAAGCAATTATGGATCTGAGCATCTGCTCAAGTGTCACCTTGCAGTCTCTTCTAAAATTCTGGCCAGAAGTCCCAAATGTTTCTGAACTCTTATTAACGCGAGAAGGTATCAATTGCATCATCCTGTAATGATGCAGAGATGCATCTAGTGCTATGTTCTTGGTGGTGGCTACTTCAGAGGGATATCTGTATCTGTACAGTATCTCTACAGATATGTAGAATAAAATAACTGTAATCATCACTATTATTTTGAATTCAGATGTTCTAATCCATTTATGTATTTTTGCCATTCACTGAACTTTTAGGGGCATTGTAAAATGTGAGAGAAATTGTTGAAGATAGAAGCTTGCGAAGTTCTGAGTAAAGATCACTTTTTCACTGTTAAACATGACACACTTTTTTCTTAAAAGGAAGCTTGCTGAACCAGTCTAAGATGATGCTTCCTCTAGCTTTCATTTTGAAGGCAGGTGAAATATCTGGAAGAAGCAGTCATTTGTGTATTGTAACTATTGTAAATAAATGAATCTAAGATATCTTGTGACACTCAGCCTGGACTCGTAAGAGAGATGCTCCAGCCCTCTAATCATCTTTGTGGCCTTTCTCTGGACCTGATCCAACAGGTCTATGCCCTTCTTATATTGGGGACTCCAAGAGGAAAGAGAGAAGGGATATTAAAGTTCAAAAGAATATATTCTAGCCTTGACTGTTACTTGCTTAATTGAAGCTGGCATGTTGCCTTGCCTAGTAGGCAACGTGAAGGACTTCAGCAAGCTCTACTCAGTCCCTCTTATTGCTTTAACTGGTTGTGAGTGACATAGCTTCAGACTGCAGCCACTCTCTGTAACTTCTATTGAACGTCCATAAACCACACTAGTGAAGAGCATATTGTATTATATTTAGCCTGCTTCAGTGAGACTTTGTGTGCCTATGTTTAAACAAATTGCAAAACAGTTCTCTGTGTATATTTACTAAGCTATTCCCAACTTCTCTGGGTGTATTCAGCAGGGTTTTGGGAGAAGGGCTCTGCACGAGTGTCCAGCGTGGCAGGAGGCCACAAACTTTTGGCTGTTCTTGTCAGATCTGTTTATCTCCAAGACTGATGTAAACACCACTTGGTCTGCCAACACTGCAGCTTATTAGGGGAGCATTTGGTGTCCCTGCTCAGGTGTATTTAAGAAGGAGGGGCAGGAATATGCTCTTGAGGATGTAGAGAAGATGGTCTTGGAAGTTCACTATTGAAGATGCACTGTTGTAAAGAAGGCTGTAAATGTGCTCTTGGAAGGTGGTGTTCAGTGCTAAAGCCGGGGCACTTCTGAAGGGACTACAGCTGTGGGTCACCCACACTGGGGTAGGGGACAACCCTGAGTGTCTGAAGCCAATGGAGGACTAATGCTGGAGCTGAGAAAAAGCACCAAGAAACAAAAAGAAGCAGAGGAAAACTGCTATATGCTGCTCCCAATTTCATGTCATGGCTCAAGAATAGCTTGTCATGCACGTTGGGAAAGGAAGGCGTTTTGTGTAGGATGTGTGTGGGGAAAAAGGAAATAAGAGTATTTACTGGAGTTGTTTGGTTTTGTTTCATGCTCCCTTGTTTTCCTAGTACCCAGTCAGTGATCAGAACTTGGTGTTGATTAAGTAAAAAGCTCCCAAGTTGAGGTAGTTTTGTCCATGACAGCCCCTAGCAAAACAAACAGCAACTCTTTGATTCAGGTACTTCGGAAATGGAGTTTCCAAATTCTCTGCTGAACGTGCCGATATTCCTGACTTAAACTTATATATAAGCAAGAAAATTATTGATTCTACAGAACGTTTGAGAGCTGTAGAAATGTAAAGCCAACTTCAAGGTCAAGCTTTCAGTTCCATTTCTGATTCAATTTATTTATTTAACCTGAAGAAAATTCAAGAGATGTAAAATGTTTGACTTCTAATGTGATTCTTGAAAGAGGTTAGACATTTATACTTGTACGAAAATGTTCAATATATAAAGAGCAGCTGTCAAAAAAAAACATATAAAGAAACCAGATTTAAAAGGAAATAGTTCTGAGTTCAAATTCAGTTAAATGATAAATGACAAATGCCTTTGAAATCAATGTTTTTTTAGTCAAGTCACCTTTCTGAAGGTTCTTAATTTCCACGATGAAACACAAATGTGTGACATGATGCTCAAAAGTATAAAAAAAAGTATGTAATTCATTTTTTTCCATTCAATATATGTAATATTTTTACATTGTGTATGTATTTTCGTTCTTGCATTGTAAGTGTCCTTTCAATAATAGCGCATCAATTAAAAAATTGGATCGTTTTCCAAATTTTTCTTTGTTGAAAGAGGGGCTGTTTGCAGGAATTTGTCTCTCAGAATTGCAAACAGAACAGCTGAAAGACGTATATGTTAGTCAGATTCAGGTCTATCGAAATACTGATTTCTCCAAGTAAAATTGCATTGGCTATTTTCAGTCTAGATGCTTGTTTGGTGTTTACCACATCTTTTAAGGCAAATGTTCATAAACAGATTTCACTGAAATAGGTAATGTCAGTTAAAAATCTGGTCCATTGCTTGTTTCCACTCTTCCTAGAAATTTCATAAACAAGGCAGTCTTTTACAAATTCTGTTTTCAAGGAAGGAGTGAGTCATTAGGGCTTGTGAGATCATTTTCTTGTGCATGAGGAAGCTCAAATATGTCTGAAAAGATAAACAGGTGTATAGAAATGACTGTTTAACATAACCAAGTGCTGAATGGTTGCTTGCCTGAAGCTGCCAATATAGTAGTTTCGTTCTGTATTTTTTTAAACTGCAAAAAGACGTACAGGAATAATAGGCTTATAGAAGAACCATTAACAGTGCCTGATCTTCTCTGGCAGAAGACAGAAAATTAATTTTTCTGGTGTCTGCAGGCACACAGCTAAAAGGTTTCTACTTTTGACTTGGTTCTAGTTTAAAAACTATGAAACGCTTCCTCAAATTTTGCAGTGTTTTTTTTCTGCTTTTTCTAAATGAAAATAAGTGTTTAATGGCTGGGTCTTGTATTCTCATCAGCAAACTATGAACCGAGAACACTCGTGAGGTGAGTAGCAGGGTAGTAACTGAAGCTATCACAACTTCATTAAAAATGATAAAGTAAAAATGCAAAAAGCCCTGAGAGATTCTGTGATGGTACCTAAAAAAATCAATGCAGAAACAAGAAAAATATTTAAGATGGTTGGATGGGGAAGTATGTGATGGTAATGATGACACTTCAAAAATACTTAAAAATCCTTTGACATAAATGCACTTGTACATGAATTATTTGTGTGACTGCATCTGCATGTGTATGTATACCCATATATGTATATTATGTGTGTTCCCTGGTAGGGAAAATATTAGGAATTATTGGAAATACTGATGCTTTTAATAAGGCAATATGAAAAATTGTGTATTAAATGTTCAGAAATTTTTCTGGCTGGTGAATGGGTGAGCCAGTTCAGAATAAAAATAAGAAAAGTTATATTTTTCCTTTTATATACCTTTCTAAGGAAAATCCAGTCATCCACTGTTTATGGAATTTTGGAAACACTTTTTGTGTTCACTTCTAGATATTGTTTGAGGATGTTTCTTTAACCTGTGAAGATGACTATCTTTTTTAGTGCTGTGTTGAAATTTAGTCCATTGAAACTCTTATTTAAGGTTGTGAGTGATTACTCAATTACACAGAGTTTGATCTTTAAACCTTTCAAAAGTTTGCCCAATATAGCGTTTTGTTATTGAATTTCAAAGAGAGCTTAAAGGAGGGATTGTAGCACTTGAAGGGAACACTGGTGTGACCATAGGGTCACACAGGGGCTTAAAACTTGGAGACAGGTCTACTTTAGTATCTCCAGGGGGGTCACAGATTTTTATGCCATACAGCAATTTTATGAGGTTCTATGGCAGTAAAAAAAAGCTTATTAATTTTTTATTACATACTTGATAATAAATTTGAGTGTTGTAATTTTATATTTTGGGGTTTTTATAAGGAAAACATTTCCTAGTTTCAAAAAATATGTATCGTTTTTACATTTTATAAGGAATAAAGTGTGTCCTAGCAAAAATATAACTGTCATAAATACATACCAGTGCCTGAACGTTTATCAGTCTTGGTAGCCGTATGAAAGTCAGTAAAGATAAGTCACGACTCTATATATTAGGTGAAGTTTTGGTGATGGTGAACTTAGTTATCGCTTGATGTCAGCAAGCTTTAGCATCCAACATGTGAAAGAAAAGTGACTCCTGTCAGAATTACGCTCTATATAATATATATAATAGTTATAATATAGTTATAATATAAATAGTTATAATACTATAACATTTATGTAACGCTGACCTCTGTTAACAGCAGTAATGTGGTTTCAGGCATTTTAGAAACATAGATGAGAGTCCCTGTTGTAAAGTGCTTGCCTTTTATGCAACCCTATCAGGTAACGGCAGAGAGTAAGGGCAGCCTTTCAAAAGACTCGTTTAAGAAAAATGAATGTTTTGTTGTTGTTAGTATCTGTCCTGGTGCTTTGTGACTGATTTTATCTTGTTTTATTTCTGTGCTGAACTGTGCAAGTGCTATTAAGTAGCAGTGAAAGATGCTATTTCTCTACGTGGCAGTGATAAGAACAGAAATCCACAAAATAAATGGAATATTTTTTTTTGGGGGGGGGGGGAGGAATTACAATACCATGTTATTTGCTATTTAGTGAACATATTACAGGCTTTTCAGAACTGAAGTCTATCTACGACAGAACAATTCTTGCTCATACTTTCCAGTCAAACCTGAGTCCATAAACTTTTTGCTAAAATAGATTTTCAAAGTTTAGGAAAGCAATTATTCATTAGTGTATGTATTTCTCCCACACTTCTCACCTCCCTAGAGGTCTGCAGTTAGATGTTCATGTTGAATTTGGAATTTCAGCATACTCTAAAAAAGGAAAATTAACAAGGTGGACTGAGTGCTTGAAGCAAGATTCTTCTGTGCCAGAATATACATAAGTAGACTAACAGAAAAACTGTTAGTCAAATGCAACTGTTTTATACATATCTGTATGTTATATTCATAAGTGAGAATCAACGTAAGTGAACTTCTGTTCAATGCTTCTGGAAATTTCTTCATTATTGAATACAATAGCGTCTCTGACTTGGTGTATTCTTGAATTGTCCGAAGAGATCTCAGTTTTCAGGGACAAGTGCTGTATGAAAGTCAGTTTTCTCTGGGCTTTTTTTTAAAAGCCAGATTCTTTAATAATCTCTACAATAGATTCAGGTCAGTTTTATAGGTCCGAACTTTACAGCTGTTTTCAGAAAAGGCATTGCTGTTCACCCCCTTAACCTCTTACTGTTGCAGAAATCTGGAAGGGTGGTTATGTAGGAAAAACTACTGTTCATGTACATCTAATATTGATATTCTTTTTGGTAGGTTGTTTCAGGGGTTTTATTTTCCAAAAGCAACTAACAATTTTAGCTGCCAGAGCAAATATGTGCCAATTTACATAGCTTTGTAGATTAATGATTGTATTTGCAAAAAGTGGATGTCAGTCTTGTATACAGTCTAGCCCTGATTATCGCACACATCGGTTTAATTCTGGTACACGTTCACTAACTTAGTAGTCACTTATTTCATTCTAGCATAGGGCAGAGCAGTATCAGGACAAGCTTTTTGCTTTACAGCTTACTCTAGCAGTGTGATATCAATATTTTATCATTTCCAACAGCATGTCAGTTCTTCTGTATTCGAATGTAGCTCATGAATAGCTACCATTCTGTCTAATTACTGAAGTTAAAAAAAATCCAATCAAATCATGCCTGATCAAAAACAGGTAAAAGGGGCAAGTACTTAGTGACTTCACAACTTTGTTCTCAGTTTTCTCAAAGGCAGCTGTTTCACCTCACTTTCTAATTGAGAGAAACCAGGGATATAAATGACATAATTTGGGTCTTATAAGCATCTAATTGATTTTACTGTGATAAATGTTATGAAAATAAATGATTAGTGTTCGGGGGAGAATTTTTAAAGAAAAAGATTTTCAGTAGGTGAAAGGGGAGAAATACAATAGAGACTTTGTGATAGATTAGAATGTTTTGGGGGGATATTACATACTTTTCCTTTAACTAGGTGTTAAACCTGTTATTCTGCATCTGACTTTGTGTTCCTTTATTTGATTACCTGGTAGACACTGTTCCTCTTTGCAGTTAATAAGTGCTATGTGTATTCAGTATGGAGTAGAAAATAAAGATTAGGTCGGAAGATAAATGGTATTTAAATAATCGCTTCTAGGTTAGTACTGGGATGGAGATCATTTTTGATACAGATTACAGATTTATAACAAAGTAATTGACAAATCTACTCTCTCCTTAGTTCAGAGTTTAGATATGACTTGGAAATCTGCTGTATTTCAGTAAAATATGTGTTTTTCTTGATCAGTGCAAGTGCTGAGTGTGACTCATATTAGTGGTGCTCCCCGTTGTCTTTGTTGGATCTCGCTTCATTTTTATTTGGAAGCAAACAGGTATACCATTAGTTTTAGAGACTGAAATACTGCCTATGTTTGTTCCTGACAATCTACAGTTTTCTAAGTTAAAAAAAAAAACCCAACTCATAAAGAGGGTGATGTAGATTTATATTTCATACCTTTGTCTCCACTATAATTGCTTGATCTTAAAGCAGGTTTATAGATTCATAATTTGTATAGTATCATATTAGTCTCCTTGACTGTGTTTGGTAGTTCTCTGAAGGTATGATTCATTACCATGGAAATGACAACATAAGTCTGTTTTCAAGTTAATTGCTGTATAAAACATAAAAATAAGTTCTTGAGGTTTAAATTGCTCATACAATTCATATCAGATGTCGATCTATGCGTGCTTAGTGTACCTGGAATACTAATTATAACAGTAATAAAAATGGTCTGTTTGTACCTTAGGACACAAGCTGCCTGACTACTGGGGGCTTGTAGACTGAGAACATCTGGAGTACGTTTATGTACAAAGTGTTTGACTACCAGGATCTGAATCATTAAATAACGGACTATGGCATCAAAAGTTAGCCTTTACACCTTTCAGCATAAAGCTGCTGATAATAAATTCCTAGCTCCTGGGTAGAGTGCATTTTTATTTTCCATTTAGCTTCTTGAAGCCTGAGGACAACTAATTTTTGTGTACATTCCTTGGTGGTGGTATGTACCTTCCTGAGTGGTCTATGGATAGAAGAGCACATCTATGAACAGAGTACAACAAAGAGAAAGTGCAGAAAATCTGATTATCATAATACTAGATCATCTATCCATCTTTAAATGTACCTTTGGGATTGACAGCACTCTGACAATTATAAAGGTAAAATGGACCATGTTTGCTAAAAAGAGGCAGACGTTGCCTCTTTAGGCGTTGTTTTTTAAATGAAGGTTCATTTTTCTGTTTCTTCCGTGTGTTTACATAGGGGATTTGCCTTGGTACTTACAGTTGTTCTCCACTGATATGTGAAGAGAGTACCTGCAAAAAAGGCCCCCAGGCCTTAAGATTTTGCCTTTTCTATATATCGTCCTTCCATGTGCTTTGTATATTATGCCTTCCTGTGTAACTTGCTCTTGGTGAACCTTCTTTGGCATGGGGGTTGGACTACATGATCTCCAAAGGCTTCTTCCAACCCCTACCATTTTGTGATTCCTACCATTTGGCAGTCCTCAACTTTCAGAGAAAGTATTTGAAAAGAAGAGGATACGAAAGCACCAGGGTTGGACTTAATTGGCACAGGATCCTTCACTAGATTTAGACTGTGTGTCCCGTAATTTATATTTTTAATTTAATTTATATTTTATAGAGACTGTAGCACCAGGGATAGGTTCTGTCTTGCATTGGATATCTACATATGACAAAGCAAAGGATGCTTGCTCTCTTTGAGTTTGTTTCATTACACTAAAGCAATTTCTGTGGAAGCTATTCTATGTTAGATTTCACTGTTGAAACTATCAGATCCAGATGCTTCTTTTTTCCTCGCAGTTTTGTCTGTTTAATGTAAATATTTTTTCATGCTGTTCTAATTGAAAACCTACACTCCATAAGGTAAATAGACAGCTTTGCCAAAGATAGCTTAAGCATAAATTGCAAACAGACTTTACAGGGCAAAGCTTAAATATGTAGGGGGGGATATTACAGTTATCAGGGAGAGATTCAGTTACCTAGACTATGAGATTGCTTTCTTCTAGACACAAAACGTAGCTCCCTGCCTCCATCCCCACCTCCATCCCCCCAAAAAAACCCCTAATATCTGTACCAGTACTGCTTTTTTCATGTCTTTTCTTTCTTTCCTCTAAACCATGTAACTGAAGAGCCTTAGTTTCACAGGTTATTTCAGACTATGCAGTGGAAAATGAACCATGAACAACGAATTAGACATCAGTTTTTAAACATGCAGGGTCCAGTGATCATGATTTCTTTGGTTTGGCTACATTAAAAATAGTAGCATAAAAGCACTTAACCTTGGCTGTAGGAACTTAATACCGGGCTTTAAAAACTCAGTCTAATGTGAATGATAATAGATGAGAATTTAATTTTTCCTTGGAAACTGGCAGCAGGAAACTATTCAAAGATCTCTTAGGGAAGTATATAAGCTTTCTGAATACAGCACAAAAGAAAAGATTATAAGACTTGGAAAAAAATATACATGAAGTTAAAATAGAAATTAACCCCTTACAGCTATCCTCCTTTTAAAAACAAGACACTTTCCTGCACCTTTTTTCTAATTCTTGGGTATGTGAAACTAGTCAATACACTTGAAAGTGTTAAGCTGTGAAAATTTGATAATAGCAAATCCCTTTTGTACAGTCTTTATTTAAAAATGCTAGTATATCGCTGGGAGCAGAGTGCTTATGACAATCAGTGTCCGCCCTTCCTTCCCCAAAGAAACCTATACGCTGTATAAATTATGTTGGAGGAGCTATCTAAGAAAACACATGTGAGCGGCTCATTCAGAATCTTTTGAAGAAGGTGAAGGCTACTATTTTATGGCCAATTCTGAACTATACTGAAATCCGGATTGCAGATTTTATGACAGACGTCAGCCTCAAATATTGCTCTCCCATAGCTGTTAATTAATGAAACGGAGCAATTTCCTTTCCGATTTGTAGATGGGAGTATAGAATAGTGCCTTTTGAACCTAACCAGTATTTTGTGATGTAGGACAGAACCGTATTTCACTGGGAAGCTTATAAGAAGCTGGAGGTGTCCCACAATTGAAATTCAGATATAAAGAAAACCGTTTTGCATTTGTTTCATTCTCAGAAGCCCCTTGTATGTCAGGGGTAAATACGTGCCTGGAACATCTTTTGTATGGAGCAATTCAGTGCTTCCAAAAGTTGGCAATAAAAAAATATTTTTTTAACAAAATTTGAAGAGAAGATAGACAGAAACCTAATTTTTATCAAATTAAATTTTCTTTTAAATGTATTATCAGTAGTTGGTGTTTTGCAGAAGTTGTCCTAGTAATGATGGGTATTAAGAAATCTTTGCAAATGATCCCATAAAAGCAATGTGTACCAAGAAATCAGCTGCAGTTAAGAAAGAATTCTTGCTTCAGGCTCGCAATCATAGATGATTGAGTGCTCCCAGTCCACCTGTCCTTTCTTCTTCTTAGTCTTCTGTAGCGAAGCAGCAGAGGTGAGCTCATTTGAAAAGAACCTAAAAAATGACTTATCTTCAACAAAGAGCTTTTTGTAACATTAAGTATGTGGCTGGGGATGAGAAGATGTGCTGACTGTGTTGCCTTCAACAGAACTCATGCTGGTGGGTAGCCTAGCCTTAGGGTTGATGTAAAACACAAGCACAAAATGCCAGAACTATAATTCTCCTAGCAGTATGCCTAGTGAGGTCCTGAAGAGGAATTAGTATTACTACTATACTTGTTTCTCAAAGCAACGTGTTTTTAGGTAGCTAAGACTTCTTTCTCCTTAAGTATTGTGCAGGATCATTGTGGCTTGACTTTTGATTTCATAAAGCTTTTTTCCCAGTCTTACTTGCCTAAAGAAGCAAAGGTAATTGAGCACAATTATTTATCAATCAAAAATTGATGTTTTCCTTACCCTAAAGATACATTGGACCCTTTGCGTTACCGCATGCAATGAAATGAATGTGTCAAAACAAAGCAAACAATCTCAAGATCCAGAAAGAAACTCTGACTCCTTTCTAGGGTTAGGGTTTTTTTACAACTAATAAGCTGCATTAAACATCTAGTGTTTTTATACATAAGCTTTTGATTATGGGTTAAAAGTGATGAGGTAGAATGAATAATTATTTTTGATTCAGTTGCCAAAAAAACCCCAACAAATTCAAATTCACTGTGTTTCTTCCTAACCTTCCCCTCTCCAATGTTATAAAATCCTTGGAGAGTTTTCTGTGTTATACAGGCTGTGGTTTTGTACTACCTTTGAAGTTTATTATATAAAATAAGAACCTAATTAGTTACTCCAAAAGGTGAGAAGATGAAGTACCCATCAATCACATTTCTTTACAGCTGGCTTACTTCCTGTAAAATAGGCTAATCCATTGAGAAAGGTTTTCTTTTATTCTTTTTGAAAGACTCATTCACATGAGGGATGGGATTGTTGTACTCCTCCCATGGTGAATACTTAATTCTTTATAAAGCATGAACAACAACAGCAAGAATTGCCACGTCTTCTCTAAGTGTTTTAAAACCTGGTTGCTTTACATTGTTGTTAGAAATAAAAGGTAAAGTAGTTGAAAATATGAACCAGACTCTCCTACGTACAAATAACTGGGCTGTTGAATATGGGGGATGTAGCTCTTCTGTAGATTTATAATTACTTTTTCCTTCCAGAAAGAGCCACTTGGTAAATCAGCTCAAAGTAAAATAATTTTGAAATTATTAAATCTGTAACTTTCAGTATTGTGCTTTCCCTCCTCTCATATTTTTCCATCTTGAAGTAAAAATCTAGGTACCTTCAGGAGATGATATATTGAGGGAGTATGTAGTTCCCTTTGGAAAATTTCTAGTGCTTCAACACAATAGAACGTCACATCAGTCCCTGCTTTACCTGTGCACACACAACTCTAATAATAATGAGAATGACTTTGGCAACAGTAAGACTACTTTGGATATAAACCGATGGAAATTAGTAGTTGTCCCTGTAAGAAAGGAGATTGTGATTTAGGCTAATGTGCATCAGTTTAATTGGCTATGTAAGCAAAGCAAGTAAATTGCCATCTTATTTTGGGTTCACAAAGTCAAACCTATGTAGCTGATACAGGAAGGCACGCTTCCAATGACTGTTTCATGTCATGAAGTGCAGTGAGGAAAAAAGTGAAGGAATATTAAATTTGTTATTGTTTCCACCCCTCCCTTCTATAAAATTAATCACAAAAGAAGTGTAAACATAAGAATTCCAAAGTTCTATTTATAATATAAACAAGAGATAGTAAGTTAAACAGAAATCAAGAAGTTGTGTAATGCCTATGTGATTCTTTGGTGAGTTTGCTCCTGGGTTTGTATTGGAAACACTAAATGGCATGATACTAAACATTTGGATCTGTTTCCTTGAGGTAGATTTCAAAAGTTACTGCCCTTTCAAGTCTACAGGATGTGTATACAAGGTTCAATTTGTCTAGTTTTCTTACTGGAGAGTTTGCTACTGGAAAAATACAGGGTTTTATCCACTGCATAATTTCTGTAGAACAACATTAAATATTTAGAATCCTACTGCTCTTAATGGTTGAATTATCTGGGATTTTTCTTATGAGAATGGAAGCTCTTGAATCATATCGAAGTGTTTCCAGTACAATAATTGCCATAATATATTTATTATGAGGCTGTGGTGCTCAACCCAACCAACTTTGACTTTAAAGCCTGACTTTCAGTCTTAGTTAATAGCCACTTTTAATATTAATTGAACACATATTACTGTCATGTAAGTATTCAGCCAAAAGGAAAGACATGAATCGTTATATAGCTCCTATTGCAGGTGCTGCTGAGGTCAATGTCAACCACTCTGTTGATTTAATAGTTAAGTTGGTCTCTTTGCTGTAATTAATGTGCTGCAACTCCCTTCCCTATTTTCATGTTTGCATAGTCTTTGAAAACCTGACTTATGAATAAGGATGTACTGTATGCAAATAAAAATAATGTCTGTTTGTCTAGAGAATAATCCTGTTAGTGTGAGACAGTCAGCCACCTCTTTTTGCTACTGTTGTGCTTCAGTTATTTGTTCTTAATAACGGTCTCAGTAATTGAACTGCATGCTGTAAATGAATTCTTACAGACAAACATGATGATTACTTCATGAAAAATGTGGATATCGGCCAAGATTGGCAACAAGAAGAGGGAAGAGGAAATACAGGTGAAAGATGTGTTGAGCTTTGAGCAAGCCTATAGGAATTGGATGCTTCAAGATTTGGTCTTAATAATGCTTTGGACTTCACACCTTCTAACTCTGGATTTATGCAAATATGTGAGGGCAAAAATGTGCTGAGTGTTGCTTGTAGCATAAATAGATGTGTGAAGCTTGGGAATTTGAAGTATGATTATACAAAGGCTTTTATCACAAATAAAACTTTTGACTTCTGAGCTACATAGGAATGTATAATTTTGTATGTGCAGGCATTTTTTTTAAATTCTCCTGACTGGGAGTGTGTAAATATATCGAGACCTACATCACCCCTGCTTCTCTGAAGTTACTGAAATAAATACAAGAATCCTCCTACAATAATGAATAGCATATATAACTAGAAAAGCATATATTTGTAAGATTTCAAGTGTTCGATTTGAAACACTTGAAGAGTGTTTCAAAGAAAAGACATACAGAGGAAAATACCTTGCATTTTGGCTTGGTGCATTTTTAGATATAAGTATATATGTTTGTACATACAAAGGCTTTTTTTCCCCTGTGTACAATTGCTTTCTTGGTTTCATGTAAGAAAATGCTCCAGGTGGAAGAAGCAATTGGTCTGAAAATGTAGCTGTTACTTTTTTTTTTTTGGTTTCTTTCAGAACAGTGAACCATTCACTGGGGGAGGGATCTAACGATGATAGAATTATCAGAAAGTCAATACCCCAGATTTTATAGTCAGCACAAATCATAAAATGAGTATGTTAAATACAACTTTCATCCTGTAAGCAACTAATCCTTTCTCATATC
>JAOQGH010000040.1:61003614-61066194 GCA_025769975.1 Gallinago jamesoni | reverse complement strand
GCGGCGGTTAGCGCCCTGCTCAGTGCACGTGGCTGCCACGTGGTCCTTTGTTGCCGTCTGAGGCTAAACCACGACATATAGTCAGCACAAATCATAAAATGAGTATGTTAAATACAACTTTCATCCTGTAAGCAACTAATCCTTTCTCATATCTAATATTACCATAATTCACCGTAATTATAATCCTTCGTGCATGTTTGTTTTAGTTAGATGTTTGGGTATAAAAACTACAAGGCAAAATACATCACTCTGATGAGAGTGGAAAAGAGTGGACTTGTCCTTGATAAGTGATCTCGTGTTGTAATTCCCCTTGAGAAAACCATTCCACAGTTCAGGTACAATAAAGCCGTAGATCAATAAACCCTTTAAATTGCTGTGGGGTTATATAGGTTATGCTCATTTTCTAACCTTCTTGGAGTGTGGAGTGGTAAATAGAAGTTTCTCCTTTATAGCTTCCTGAAAGACTGACTGCTGTTCACTTTGATTGTGGGAATTTGTAACTAATCTCTGCTAAAGCTAGTATTGTTTCTCACAGTCAGACTGCTCTTCAGCAATACTTCCAAGAGCAGTAGGAATGGTTTTTCAAACCAAGTACTTATACTAGGGGATAGGATCGTCCCCAAGTCTCTGTCTGCATTATCTGAGGTCCAGCAACAGCAAAAAATCTCAGTTGTTTTATCAGTGTTTCTAGAAAAGTGATTAACTTTTTTAGCTCTCTCAAGACTAAGCCATTATCAGAGGGAAGTTGGGTATAGGTTCAAACTAAGCAATGTAAGTTATTTAAGTTATTTCACTGATGAGAGATATCTAAGTGAAATTTGACCATCACCTTTTCTTATACCATAGGTAAATCCTTGCACAGCTGCTGCACAGGAGCACAGTTTTCAGAGAAATGAGAATATGTGCATACTAGCTCTCTTAGATATTTCCATTATCCTTATTTTATTTTGGGAAGGAATTAGTATTATTTTTAAATTGTGCCTAGAAATATTAAAATTTTAATTTAATTCCTGAACAGTTTTCAAATTGAAGTCTTTAATTATTATATTAATTTTATGTGCGAAAGCAAATTAGCATGTGAATGAAATGATGAAACCTGATATTTGGACATTTAGAGGAAAATTTAAATTTTGCAGTAATATTTGTAGACTGGAAGTTGGACAGCACACATGTATTAGTATGCTGACAACCTGGGAGATCTTTCCAGTGAGAGTTGTATGAATTTACACAATCACAGCATTGCTATAGTAGTGTTACAGCCTGTTCTCTCCCGTTTTTATATAGTTATATTGGAGATCATTTGAGTGAGGATCACAAAAGGCAATGCAAAGCTTAGAAAACCATGTGACAGTCATTCTAAGAAAAATTGCAACCACAGACAACTTCACGAAGGTATGTCTGGCTCAATTCTGATTGAATAAACATGGGCTGGATACAGGGTGAAGGAAGTTTTTTTTCTTTAAGAGTGAAATGGTACCCAGTATATTGATCTATCCCCCATAGTTTGTACATATGGCAAATTTCAGGCATGTTCACGTATGATTCTTGGAAAAAAGAAGTTTTAATCCCACAAAGTGTATTGAAGAACTAGTTATGTAGCATTTTCTTCCATTGAATCTGCAATGGGAAAATCAGTCAAAGCAGATATGGAATGAGAGGAAAACATGAATGTAGGGTCACAGCTGTTCTATGGCAATTAGATATCTTCTGAACAGGTTTTGTTCACAGAGTTCTTGATGCAGCTGAAGAAGTGCTTGTGTGACTGGGAACCTGATAAAAATAAACACTTTGGAGTGAAGTTAAGAGGTACATTTTGTTCGATTCACAAGGTGCTGGCTGCTGATGGAGGCATATTCTGAGGATAGATTTGGTGTCTGAGAAAAGGAAAAGTCTGTAGGAAGTGAGATGGGCATTTGTGTTCAGCAGTTGCTTTTTATATCTGCTCATTAACATAGCTGCATTTCAGCAATCCAGAAGGATTTTTTCCAATAGCAAACACAAATTTGCATGAAACTTGATAAGAATATTGTTCTTAACCACTTGATTTGCATCCTGTATGTGGTAAATTTAGCTGTTTCTTTCCTCCCCATGTAATTGTCATTATGATGTATTCAGAAAATAAGGATTTTCAATGAATTAAAAAGATTATAGTGGGAAGAGATAGAAACGTGTATATTTGCACTTGATAATGCTTTCTGTCATAAACTATGCTGTGACCTTTGAAAAACCTCTCAAGTGTCTGTAGTTCCCACAGAGTCTCTGACAAGGAAAGGGAAAATTTGTAGTTATATTTTTTCACTGTTCCAAGTCATTTGAAGATGAAGCTGCTGTGGGATCAGCGTCCAATTGACTTTGGCATTCCCCTGTATTTCGTCTTCAGTTTTTCCTTTCTCCTTGTCGCAGGAGCAGCATGACCTTGTCTCGGTCAAGAGCTGAGTGACTGAGTGAAGTTAGCCCTGGCATGATGCAAACAGGACCTGAGAGTGAGGAGCCTTGGCATGGTCTGTGCATCAACCAGTGCACATCACTTGGCATGGTCTGGGTACCAACAACAGACACCTGAAACTGCTGGAAGTATCACTGGGGGGATCACAGTATTGCTGGGGGATGCTGACACCTGCTCGCGAAGCCACCCAGTAGCAGAGAGTGGGGAGGAGGCAATGTAAAAAGGAGGGGAAGAACCATCATGTGTTGGTGCCCATCTGCCACCCAGTGCACAACGTTGAGGAACTTTCTCCAAAGTGGTGTGTTTTCCACCAGACGTGGCTGGGCCAGCTCATCGGGGTGGCAATTGGGGTGGAGGTGTGGCTGTGAGGGTGGAGCTCATCCTGACGTACTCACTCCCCTGCTTAGTCCAGTTCATAAAGTGAGGTTAGGAGTCTCTCATTACCTGGTGTTCCTTTTCCTCTTCTGGCATTCTCAGCTGTTTGCTGAGGATGTTTATTCCAATGAAGGAAATGACCCAGTCATGTTCTGGATCGTTCCGATACTAAAATGAGAGACGAAAATCCAACAAAAATGATTTGTGGGTTATGAAGTGTTTTAGGCACTGGACAAGCAAACACAGTGGGAACACTAGTGGAGTAGAAGGGAATAAATTGCCCCAGTGTTTTGTCATAGACCTTAAAGGGTTTTCTGAAATAAGTGTTAAGTGAAAATGACCAAATATTTCATTAAGAATTGATCCAAATGTCACCAAAGTTCTACACGCTAGTAAGATAAGTTTCAGAATGGATAGATGACATGGTGATTAATAAGTATAATTCCTACTAAGCTGAAATTTCTATTATAAACATGAAATTGTATATCTAAGTCTTTGGAAATAAAAAAAAATAAACCTGATGTAAAAAAGTAAAGCATGCCTGTTTTGCTGATCTCTTTTATCGTGTCATCCATTGTAGTCTATCCATTCACATGTTATTCTGGTTTTTTAGATATAGTACTGATGAATTGTCAAGGTATAAATATCACAGGCAGTTTTTATTGGACAATTACATTTTATTGAGCTTAATTGTATGAAGACTATCTTCATACAGACTTCATAAAGAGAAAAATCAATATGGTTTTAGGTATTGGTCCAATGAGAATGGCAATTACTTAAATTGCTATGTATCAATTCTTTTTCCTTTTAATTTTTTTTAAACTTGAGTTTTTGAGGGAAAAGAGAAGAATTTCATAGGATAAAGAAGTGTTGTAATAATATATATGGCTCTGTATATCATCTCTTGAAAGGAGAGGCACAGAGTAGGTAGATGCTGTGATACATTGCAGTGTTTTCTGCATACAGCTATTTCTGGATAACTTCCTGTGGTTCAATTTGAGAGGACTATATTTCTCTTCTATAAATTAGCAATATTTTGGCAGGTGTTAGAGAAATAATTTTGCTTTTGTGTCCATTTCATTTATTTTGCATTTCTTGTTTTTAAGATCTACCTAATGTCTTTTTTTTGTTTTCAGCATTTCTCTTTAATGTTTCTGAAGTTAACGTCTTTTTGAAATTGCCAGTTCCCTTGTTTCCCAGGTACTTTTCTCTTCTTCATAATTTGTATTCACTAGTTGTTTTACGTTTTATTGCTCCAATTTTCCCTGGTGCAAACTATGCTGAAATCAGTATTTTCTTGTTAAGGAGTCAGAGGCACACAGCAGCGGACCTCAGGTTCTTTATTTAGCCCTCTTCGCTGCTTACCCAGGACTTGTCAATTCTTTTGAGCTCTTCAGATATTTCTGGCTGTCATTTAGATTTCAGTTTACTCTTCAGAACTTCATATTTATTTTTTGCTGCTTCTGTATCTTCTTTTCCACTCGATGACCTGTTTCTGTCTTGCTACAATCCACATTCACTCCTATGGGAACATAACTTGATCCTTAGCAGATATAGCTGTACTTGCCTGACTTTTCTCTTTACTTTTTTTCATCTGGTGATCATATATCACATTGAGAAATACAAATGAAGTGACATTATAGGTGAAGTCAAGATAACAGTTTTGGTTGGTTGGCCAATATATGACTTCAACAAGTAATGCATTTTGGGGCTAATATTTAATTGTATTTAAAATAGAAATTCAGTACATCTGTACAATTCAATAAAAATGCCTAATGGAGAGTAACAAGAAAATAAAATCCAATTGTTCTCAATAGACTAGGGGCCTTGGGTGTTAAGTATAGTGTATAACAACATGGATTTTTACCCAGAACAGAACTTATCTCTAATTAGGCTTTATAAGTATTTTAAGCAAGTGTTTGAAGTTTAGTGAGGACAGAGTTCAAGATGTGGAGAATAGTTTTTACAAGTTATATAATGAGAATTGAAAAAGACATCTTGCTTGTGTCAGTGGAACAGTACCATTGTTGTGCCAATACAAGCAAAAAAAGTAACAAAGAGTTATTTCAATTATTTTTTTAATATATTAAAGATCTGAAAGAAATTAGTAGCAGCACACATGGTCCTATATTTGGTACAAGCATAGGATAATAATATTTTCTGATAACCTGTTTTCACAGCAGAGTGAACAAAGTTTAAGGTATTTTGATACCATAAGGAAAAATTTAATGGTAAATTGTTCAAAGTTGTCCTTTCTGGCAGAAAATTAACTATACAATTGTTTCTGTCTATTCTGCTTATTTTTCTAATGTCACTATTAGGTGAAGAGCAGGTGCAAGGACAGACCTGCTAACAGAACTGCTGAGCAGTGACTTATGCATTATAAGCATCTTGGGCTTCACTTTCTCATTTTGTCCCAGATTGAGTAAAACAAGTATCTAGAAATCCTTCTACTATGTAGGACAGAGTATTCCTACTGCATTCCCTTTCAAAAGTAGTATTTTGAAGGGATTAGAGGGTTTTTTTGGGTTTTTTTTTTTGCATAATTATCCAGCAGACAGAATTAAAAAAGAAAAAAGTGGAGGTTTACTGCAAGGAAGCTGCCCCCCAGATAGTTTTGCAAAGTTTATCAAGGATCCAAGACAGATTCTGGTATTCCCCTGATTGAGGCTTTAATATTGTAAGACCAAGAATGCGATGTGAGAGGAGTCGACTAAAACTGACAAATTTTCTGCTGAATATACTCAGTCATTCAAGGTCCGCCAGATTCAGTAGCAGATAGGACTCTGGTACTGGTGGTATTCCTTAATCTCAGATGTCAAGGTGCCTAAACAAAAAACTAAGTATTAAACTAACCATATAACTTGCCTATGAAACACAATAAAAAAAAAGTTGTTTACATCTGATGTCTTTCCAACCATGAGGTTGTCCTTACTCCTTATGTGCCTGGCATATTTTAATTCACAGCACTGTGAAGGGGAAAAATGAGGCAGTAAAATTGGATGCGATGGATTTCTTGGCAAGAGTTAGGAAACTTTTTTTTAAAAAAAATATTTAGATTTTGGTAGACTGTGGAAATGCTTCCCAGAGGTGGTCGCCGAAGTTCCAAGGCTTTGAGCCATTGTAAAACCTAAAGAGCTGAAATACTATAAACTACAACAGAGACCAGCATGGAATATTTGGGAAAAAAATGGGAAATTTGTTTCTACAAGAAAAACCTAATATAATCATATTTTGTAATGGTAGGAGCTTAAATAGCAAGGAAATCTCTTTCCTCCAAATTTTAACATATATATATGTTTGTGCAATTACTACTGTACTGGCTTAATTCAGTTATATTCCGCAGTTTTGTTCTGTCTTCGGTCTTTCCCAGAAAACATTACCCCAATGATGCTTATTGCTGGGTTTCCTCTGCAGTCGGAGGGAGAGACAAATCTTGCTAGAGAGTGATTTGGTCCTGAGTCACTGTATTCCCTGTCTGAAAGGGTTGTTGTTCTCCTTCAAACATCAAAGAATATAAAGGGATTAGCCGATGTCAGTTTGGAGTTAATTTTTGTAAATAAGCTGTGTAAATGGGACGCCCTCGGTGTTGAAGGAACACAGGGGCAGCCAGTCTGGGCTGCCTTGTTGGCAATCTTTGTAGCATTCATTTCAGTGAAGGGACTTCAGATTCCTTTAGCAGAAATCACAACTGTTTTCTTATTACAGTTTACATTATCAAGGCAACTTCCAGCCTCTCCCAGGTCTCCCTAAGTGCGGGAGAACACTCATTTTCATACTGCTTGTTGCTTTGGCTTTTCTTCCTGCCCAATTAAATAATGACAAGATCAGCACTTAACTTGCATTGTCCATAAACTAGGTCCATGCTTGGTCACCATACCTTGGATTCAGGTCCTCTTTGTTCCATTCTTGGTGCTTGTGATCAATTCAGCAGTGTCAGGATTTAATTTCTAGTAACATAAAAGATGCTTTAGGTGCCCATCGTGTTGGGTAGCAACTGGTGAGGAATTCAGGACCTTGGTAGTAAATGAAGGGTTAGTCAAACACATGAGTCCCTTTTACTACCAATATCGCCTTTATCCTAACTCCTTAAGATGCTGATTATGGTTTATTGATGCAATAAATCTAACGTAGTAGCATTCAATTTATGGGAAGAGCCATGTAGCACAAGGCGGGGAGATTATTTTTAAGACAAGTCATATTTATTTTTAAAAATAGAGTAGAAGTTAATTTACCTATCTAACCATATACCCTGTTTTTTGCCCTTCCACAGCCAGTAGAAATGTTGAGTGGGCTTGGCAAATCTAGATCACTCTGCCAGCTGATCTCACTATGCATGTTCTTTGCATGACTATAGGGTTCCGGCTTGAATTGAAAAGAATGCTCCTATGGTGTATCTCTGCCTAGAAATGAATTAGCAGCATTAAATAACAGCTTAGAGAGAGTGAAATTTCCTACAGATGTCATAATGTTGGTAGGTTCTCTTTTTATTAAGCAGCAGAATTTAATATAAAATTCTAAAAACAACTATGAGAGAAAATTATAGAGCTAGCTGAGACAGAAAGGTTAATCCGCCTGTAATGTAAGAGAAGCTGGAAAAAACTATTGCTGGTTATTTGAGAAGACTAGTGCAACAGTACTGAATTTAAGGGTAATACAGTTGAGGTCATAGTCGAAAGTTTTAAATGTGCAGTAAAAAATCCGGGAGTATTATGTATGTAAATGATGAAGAATATCAGAACTGAAAAGGGTAATGTTAGCTGCTGGAAAAAGAATGGGCTTGATGTGAATGGATTTCCTATTAAAGACTGAATCCTGTAGAATTGATGTAAAAAGTCAACTCTACATACAGAGGAGAAGTCCATATATACGCAGTCTATGTTTGAATACTTGCAAAAAGTTTAATAACTTCCTTTTCTGAAGATGTCTGTTCCATATTAAACTGTATAAATCCAGTACGGATCCATTGTTCTAGGCAAAGAGCCTACTGAAGAAGAAAAAAAAAAGAAAAAAAAGAAAGAAAAAAGAAAACAGACCTATCTTTATGTTTGGGAGGAGTTATTTTACTGTGGAGTCAGTCACAGAATTTTGTATGGTCCTTCCTCGTGATATCAACTCTCTGCTTTTGTGGCTTGCGTGCTTTTCAAATTGGGATTACAAATTGGGATTTTCTTTTGGGTGGTTGTTTTCAGTCTCACGTTATACATTGATGATTCAACTTGCTGTTTCATTTCCCTGGGCCGGGTATCTAAGCCCAGCTGCAAGTCCGCAGAAATCTCCTTTGGCTCCTTTACTCATTGATGGGGACTGACAGTGGCATCTTTTCCCCGATGATGCACAACCAAGAATCTGCCAAAAAGATGCTAGATTGTTTTGGTTTATTTATGATGAGTGCATTAAAAAATAAGAGGAAGTAGATGCAAAGGGCCTGCTATGTAGAAACCAAATAAAATGCATCAGCGCTCCTAGCATTTTGTGGGCTATTAAAGTTAGAATAGGTTGGGCACTTAATTCTAGTTAAATGGTTATAACCTGCTATAGTCATACATGTACTGACAATTTGATTTTTATTTGAACTGTTAATAAATCAAGCCTGGTTTACCAGATCATACCTTATTCTCATGGGAGGAAACATTCCAACCATATATACATTTTGTACGAATTATGAAGGTCCTTTTCTTGCTCTAAGTCCCCATTTTTTCTGTTCATTTTTCTTCCTCCCTCCTCTCCTCCCCACCCCCTGCACTCTGAAACGCAGTGTTTAGATAATACCCAAATACAAAACATATAATGAAAATGCTATTTGGGTATGGAGAATAGCTATATCTGACAAAGGCTGGATTTCAGCAGGAACTTATCTGATGATCAACTTAATGCTTATATGATTTTTTTTTTTCCCAAATATAATTGTTAATTCAGAATTCACTGAAATCAGATGTAAGTGGTTGAAACTCAGACTGGACACTATTATAATACGTTACATATATACACACTATAATTATATATGTTATATATTGTCTGCTCTATTTAGATAACATGATCATTCTGTTTGTTGACCATTAATAAGTTGCTTCCCTCCCCCTGAATTTCTAGATTAAAAAATGCTAATATTTAGAAAGAGAGAAAAGGCAGTATTATAATTCTCTGTTACCAAAATTTATTTCCTTCTCATTTGTGTTTTTTATAGTTCTAAAGATTCTTATCTTCAACTTCCAGATATATTTATTTAGAATTGTGATGAATCTTTCTCAATTGAATATAAGCTACATTCATATGTGCCCATCTGCCACCAAGAATATCTTCAAAAGATTGCTTTAGAAACACCTAGGCAATCATGCACTTTCCAAGTGTGCTCTGTAAGCAGCATTTACTGTTTATGATGCATGAAAATGTATAAGGTGTACTCCTTTCTTAACTGTTGCTGTTTTAAAAAACTAACCAAACCCATGAGGCTGTAACCTTATCATCTGACCTAATTTTCTTAGAATTTATAGTAGAATGGCCTAAACTATTAATTGCAATTAGAACAGTAAAGTTTTTTTTTTTTTTAAAAAGAGTGGTTTAAAGAATATAGCTGACAACAGATTTGCTGAAAGAGACATCTAAATTTTTCTTAAATCGCAGACTGTGTTTCAATTTTCTCTTTTGTTTTAACGGTTGGGTTTCAGTCAGGAACATTTATGTAGCATAAATAATTGAAATATTTATAAAAGTTTTATTTCAGAGACAGGCTTTGTAAACCTAGTGGGAAAACAAAATCAATTTTACTTTGTCCTGACATAGTACATGTTATTCAGTAAGAAGTAAACTCAACCCGTATTGTGGAGACTAAAAACCTACCTTCTAATATTTAAGGAAATAACAGTCCGAGGTGGAGTGATCTCTGGGGCGTGAGTCTTTCTAGTTACTAGGCATTTATCTCTGTTGCATGCTGAAAATTAGAATCTGCTGAAATGTTTACTATAATCTATTAAATCATGTCAGTAAGAATAACAGAAGAGTCAAAACAGCTGACTAAGCTTAAAAGTAAAAGTGAATATCTTTCCCTGAAATGATATTGGAATTTGCACTGACACTCCAACAAATGATATTGGAATTTACATTGACACTCCATCAATAGCCTGATGGTAAAAGGGAAACAACTTGCAATTAGAGTACTACAGATGACCTTAACAAGCAAAATACTGCTAAATCGTTCTGTTTCGTAAGGAACATTTGTAAAAGCATTCATGTGCTAAAAAGGTAAATATTCATTTTACTCCCAGGTGGATATGCTGACAAAGACACTTTATTTTGCACAATGGTGTAACCGGTGTAACCTGATATTCAGAAAACAGATTTAATCTGTGTATAATTACATAGTGTCCTAGGATAGTCCTAGTAATGGGTTTGAGCTATTTCGGCCATTTTTGCATTACACTGCAAAACGAGTAGAGAAACCTCACAGTTTTGGAGTCACTGGGTTTTCATGGTGTTTATGACAGGGTGGTGCAGTGGTGACACCCGTCCCATTAACGGACTCAACTTCTTCCAAAATTGTCCTGTAGTACAAAACTGGCATTTTTGCCATACATTTGGCCATACAAAATTCAGCATAAGCAAATTTTTCTGGCTGAAAAAATCCTCTCTCTCTCCACATCCACATAATTTATCACCGAGTTTAACACTTTACTGTTTTTTCTACTAAAGTTCTTTCTCTCACTTTCTCCCACATGGTGAGGGATGATGCCACCTTTCTTAAAGAGGCGTATGTTTCATTCAGTTTCCTAGAGCTAGATTAAATGTTCTTTCAACTTAAATCTTCTCTGAATTCAGAAGATTTATGCTGATAAAATCTTGTTGATATCTGGTCCAATTGCTTTCTGTGTTGCAGTTTTTTCTTAATTAGACAAATAACCTTGTTAATCACAATCAGAGGCATTTGCTTATATTCATCAGGACAGAATTCTGTATTTGTGATCATATATTTTGTGATTTATGTTTTTTCAAATATGAAAAAATGTTACTATATCATTGTGGATTTTTCTTTTTTAATCAAGCATTAGCTTCAGAAAAAACATTAGGCTTTTCATAGCTGCAGAGTATGGGTGTGCTGATGTGGAAAAATTACTTCTTCTAGAATTGCCTGCTTATCCATACTTATATTTACATTGCATGCATGTGTGTGAAAGCTTCCATAGAGTGCTTATCAGATGTGTGAGAGAGCAAAATTTGTTTTTTTACAATTCAAGAAAGGGAGAATAACATGGATTTTCCCCTAAACCCAATCCTGAGAATCCCATTAATACTGAAGTGTAAAAGGGAATGTATATTCAGTATTGTAGAAAAACACTGACTTGAATAATCTATTCATGATTCACAATTAGAGCAATGCATTTACAAATTTATCTTTTTCGCTTGCGTTGCACTTCATTAGACTAAACAATACAAGTTTGCAATGTAGAAATTGAGGTGATCAAAGAGATAACCTGATCCAAGGGTTAATTGGCTGTCACAAGGGTAGAGCTGAATTTTACTGCCTTCCCTATCACGGGCACTGTGCTTGGGCACAATGCTGAGTCAAGGCTTGTTATTGGATACAATATCGCCCAGAATTAAAAAAATTGAGGAGCTCATGGTTAATAGATGTGATAGCTATGTCCTTGCTTTTCCTTCGTTTTTCTAAGTTCTTTTCTAAGAGTTCTCAGGGTATGGTTTGCCTTGTGATTCTCTGTGGTAAGTTTGTTGTTGGCTTTTTTGTCTCCTCCCTCCTCAGTGTGCCATTAAATGTAATATGACAGAAAATGTAAGGGCATGCGTTTATTTTAAATTCAGTTTAGAAGTTCGGGAAATGCCTTAATTGATGCAAATTGGTAGCTATCAGTATTTACAAGACAGGAGAGTGAAAACTGTGCCAATTGAATACCCGTGGGGCAGCATAATTGGCTGCTTGGGACAGATGGCCTTTAAATGCTCAAGCTAAACTGGAATTAGGGGTGGTGATGTTACTTTAAAGTGATTGTTAAAATACTGTTACCACTTGCAGGTATTTTTTTTTCTTTTAAAATGCAAGACTTAACGTTAAACAAAAGCATGACATTTCAGTTGCAAAAGAGACCATTAAGTCTAGGACGCTTTTTGTGATGCTAAAAAATGAATAGATGTGATGACCTTACTGAAACTACCTGATTGCTTCAGCAGGAGGACATTTCTCCTTGACCTCTGTTCATCAGCAAATTACAAGGGGAGTATTCTCTGAAGCTTGTCATGCTGATTACACATAATGTTGTTACTGCTGCTGAGGTGAGACAGCTCTTTTAGAGTGATGTAAATCACACATGGCTGAAGCGGTAACAAAAAAAACTATAGGTGTTTTGATATAAAACTTAAATGAAGGAGATTTTATTTACATTGCATGTAACAACTAGCATGCTAATATTTATCAGGTATTCTAGCACTGGCTAGATTTAATTAATATAGCAGTAGGGTCTTTCAGTTTGATAGAAAATTTTGAACCAAACCTTCCATGTAAATAATGCTAAATTCTGGAAGGTTCCACATCTTTGCATGTGAATTTTCTTGTAAACCCATAATGAGTTTGACTACATGACCTCTATTTGAGATAATTTAATTTTTTATAACATTAGCTGCCCATATCAATAACCAGATTACTTGCATGAGTGCTGTTTAGTTACCAGTAGGTATGCAGAGCCAAGTCCTGGCATTATGTCCTTACACTGATTTTTACCCTGTGTCTTCTTGCAGTCGTTCTCAGAAGCACTTCTTCCCTGACTAGATCTGAAGTTTTTCCTTTTCCTCTGATGGATAAACAGAATTGAAATGGTTTGAAACCACAGTTTCTTGAAGTAAAGTTCATCCACAAATTGAAAGAAAAAGCAAAGTTTATAAAGAGAATAAAATATTTTACTGACAGCTGAGCTTTTATTTATCAGCTACAGAACACATTAGAAAGACTGCAGTTTTTATTTAACCACCCTGGGAAAACTTAACATTTTTTGGTATTGAGAGGATGAATCTCCCTCCTCTTTTCCTTTTCAACTTTCCTTTAAAAGATAACTTCTACTGTAAAATGGAACAGTTGACCTAGAAATTGTGCTGAAGATCTTCACTGAAAGTGTTGGGTGCTACATTGCAGACCAAATCAGCTTAGTTCCTATTTTGCAGCAGCAAGCAGAAATTAGAGATGTTTTGTATTTCATTAGAGATGCAAACTCAAAGAACTCTATCCTTTTTAATTTGCAACATTCTGTCAAAGCTGAATATAATTATTCCTGAAACTTCAATATACAGTTACAATTCTATGCCTAAAGTCTTGTGTTGATGAAAGAGACATTTTATTCACTTTCATCTCTTCTAGGTATCCAAAGTATCATTTAATATAGAAGGATTTTCTTTTTTCATACATCTATCATATTTTGTGAGCCGTCTACTGCTAAAATAGTTAGGGCTGATAATACCATACGTAATCTGCTTTATTGAGTTTCTTTGCTGAAGTGGGTATTCAAAATCCATTAAAGAAGCATTGAGATTCATGTTTAACTTCAAGGTCTTGGATCTGATAATAAAATATTCCTGATGGGTTGCAGAGTTGATGTTCTTCCCCACACACCCCTTCTTAGAACCAGAGGTACAGCAAGGAGGAAAAAAATAAAATTAAGTTGTAGAGGGAATGGATGTTTGAGTCTTCCCCAAAAGAAGAAATAGAAGATAATTTAAAAGAAAAAGTGTGGTTTTAGAATTAACTACAATGTTTGGGTTTTTTTTTTCTGAAATGGGGTATGAGAGCTGGATCTGTATGTCATTCAACCTAAACCAATATGCGTGGGATTTATTTTGTTGTGGATTTTAGAAAAACCTTAAAATTTATAGTTACATTCCAAGTTAAAATTACCGTTTTTAAAAGGATAGAATATTTTGACTTATCCGTTAATTAATAATTAGGTTTGATTCTTCTTAGCATATTTGTCAGTTCTAGTTTATACTGGAAGGAGATTTAAGTGGGGGGAAATTGTGGAATGAAATATATTTCACAAAGTTAAAACAGATGTGAATCATCTTTCCCTCAAATTACTGGCTGACAAGAACTTTCAAAATTTTGCTTGGCTTCCTGCAGGGAATATCTTTTAAAACATAAAAAAATCTCACAGTGTACCATCACTCACGTTAAATATATCCTTTCTGTCTCCGACTCATCACAGACAATACGCTATTAACAGTATTTCAGTCTGATAATTTGTATAGTCAGATGCAGCACACACTTTTGACATAGAAGACATCTACTTATCTATGTTAGGAGAAATCAAGTTATTTTACAGGTGAACTGGGGGACCTTCCCACACTCCAATTGGGAATCTATAAAGAATGTTAGAATTGGTAAAATTTGTGTGAACTAAGACTGTTTTCGAATGCATTGAGGAATGTTATGAGAAGATCTCATGCTTTTATTTTCTGTGTTAGACAGGGCTATGAAGAATTGGAAAGACAGCTGAAAGAAGTCTTTAAGGAAAGGAGCAATATCCTCCGTCAACTGTCGAAGACCTCTAAAGAACTTGAGGGAATTAAAGTAAACCTCCAGGTTAGGTTATATCTCAGTTTCTGTAGGATTATTTGCCGTGTCTTTTTCATGTTGATATGGATTTATTACAAAAAATATGGGCTGGGCTTTTTTGGCATGTGAATAATTATTATTTTGTTGACCTTGTACTGATGTTTTTATGGAAAATGTTATCCTAATGAGTCAGGCCCTTTGACCACTCAAAAAGAAAAAAAATAGAGCCTAGTAGAATAAACTAATAAAAAAAGGACTGGAAGGAAATAGAATAAGCTGTCTTAGTGGAGTTACCACACATTTTTCCTGTCAGCTACTATAAAGGATTTCCTTTACTGTTGCAGTATCTTTGCTGATGAGTTACATCTACTCAGCCTGGTTTAGCTGCTCACTTTAGCTGCCTGATATGCCATGTATGCGGACTGACTGGATTTACTGCAGGGCATTACTTTACAAGTTTAGCTGACAAATTGTGCTAGATGAGCCTCCAGCTAGAGCTGAGACACCTCTGAATTTAACTTGGGAGGTTTTGAGGTGTCGCAGATAAACTGAAAGGGCAATAGTTCGATTAACTCTGGAGTCAAATCAGCTCCTCAGAGTGAAAAATAGATTAAAAATCCTGTTCTGGATTTGAGGTCCTGAAATCACCAGATGCTCACTTAAGAGCATGCCTGTCTTTTCCAGATACGGTCTGTTGGTCTGGTGAAAACATTCAGGCTGATTCTCGGTTGAGATTTGTCTCTGTATTTCATGCTGTATAAACGGACAGTATGTTTCTGACACTGCATTTTTATCTTCATTTTGGTGTAAGCTAGATGCAAACAATATGAGGAGTAGCATGCCTGTATTGGTTCACAGAGGAATACTTGCACTGTATATCAGTACTGTACTATATTATATAATAATGTTCTGTTGTCTTATCTTCTAGGCTTCTCTTGTTCTAATTAATGTGAACTATTGAACTTTTTTTTGAGTGCTTCATTGCTCTTTATTAGTGTAGGGATTTCTTCATACTTTATAGGGAAATGTGCTTCTCCTTGTAACAAAATAATTTGAGAACGGGATTTCTTACACAGAACAGTTGAAGGTAATACTCATCAAAGTAATACTGTGAGATATTTTAGACTCAACACTGTAGAGAACCAGATATAGGCAAAGAGCTGCAGTATTATCTTCTGTATATACACACTTATCTTTGTCATACAATCCTAATGCTTTCAGCCATTTGTTTGTTTCTAAATCTACTTATTTTATTTGATCAGCTCTCATTTAATATTTGAAAAACAGCTGTGTGCAGTTAGCTGTGCTGAGTTATGGTAACAGAAAAGTCAGGCTGTTCCTCCATTTCTCATCAGTGGTAATATCTATTATTCACCAGGAGCATTTTGTGAAGGATGACCAAATTAATAATTTCACAGATTAATAATATTAAAGATCTCTTTGGTAATAGAGTTCTTCCTTTGCTATCAGTCTTTGAAAAATGATGAAGCATCAGCCAAAAACGATGTGCAGAAACTTCTGGAACTGGGCCAAAAACAAAGGTAAGACCCCCACCTCCTCCCTGCTCTTTCTCTTTCCTGACTGATAACTAGGAAATTCAGACTAGGAAATTCCATCTTTCCTTCTACTTTAGTCTGTAAACACTATATTCCAGAGTCTACTGATTATAGCAGTGAAATAAGGGCAAGGGATGCTCTTTGGGAATTTTTTGAAACAATTTGCTGATATTGGACCTATATTAGGAAAAGATATTAAACTGCTGTAGTGAGATATCTGCTAAAGAAAGGGACTTTGAATTTCTCAAGAAAGTTGTCATGATATTTTCCCTTAAAAAGAATAAAATCAGAAGTTTTAGAGAATTACTAGTTGATGGTAGTGTTTAGTTAATTAAATTAGTAAAGTATCTCAATCTCTGAATTTAAAGATGATGATGATATGTATTTATTCAGGCCTCTTAGTTAAATATTCATGCATGTAGACACTTAAAATCACTAGTCATTGTGCAAATTTAGGAATATTTGCACTGGATATCTGTGAGGAAGGCAGGAGCAGAGTAGTATTCACTTCAAATTATTCATTGAGCACTTAAAAAAACAATGAGTTTCCACGGGAGGGAATACAAGTTCCTAGCCCTGTTCTTAGTCTCAAATCCCTGAATGCTTTGGTGCAAGTGACTGTCATCATTCTACTTCTCCAAATTCTTGGAATGCAGACCAGCAAATAACGACATCAGTACAGTTTTAATAACAGGAAAATCCAGTTAATAGGGTTCAGTTTCACTGAAACAATAATACATCATGAATGCATCTATACTTTGTCTTTTTCCTTAGGAAAACATATTGAAGGACTTAATAAAGTTCATACTTCTTTCGTTGTTAGAAATGCAGTACTTTAACCCCACGGCCATCTTATTTTAGATACTGTATTTAGTAGAAGTATATGAAATTGCATTCCTATAGAGAAAGCTTGTGGTAAAATGACCTTCACTTCAATACACAACAGATAAGATCTATAATACAATACTTATAGAAATTCTCATTTTTACTTTGATAGAGAAGGATCAGATACATAAAAGTCTTTCAAGAGTTCCAGACAAATCTATTAAATGATGAAAGTAAGACTTCAGCTTCTGTCCTATTTAAACACTAGAATGTAATATGGCTCGCGTGCAAATGAGGTATACATCTCAGCATCACAGCTGCCCTTGTCACAGACACCATCCCTCATTCCTTCATACAGGAATGTGGTTTTGTAGTGGTTTGATTGTTGTTCAGCTTTTATGAAATAGATAGATTTATTGATTAAAACTATTAATGGGCCATTTAGTAAATAGATCTAATTGCAAATGGAAAAGTTGAATCTGCTAAGGGAAAATTTTGCTACATACTACAAGGTTGTATTAAAATTTCTAGTAACAACTACTTCTTAATCTCCTCCTTAAATCCCCACTTGAAGTCTCTCAAGGTCCACCCAAAGTACACGTTGAGTTCTGGTTTTAAGGGATTCAGCTATTGAGTATTTGGCACAACAGCCCTTCCCAGAGATACACCCTGGGTCACTGCGATACCGCTGAGCATCCCTTGCTCTTCTTCAGAAAATAAAAGGCTTTTACAAGATACTCCAAGAAAATGCCTTGGAGCTATGGCGAGTACTTGACAGCTGTTTACAGGCTTACTGGATTTCACTTCCTGAAAGGTGTGGAAGTTCAGTGTAAGAAGGAGGTGTTAAAAATCTGCCAGGGAATCTTTCCCATCGAGTTTCTCAAAGGAAGGGTCACAGTTTATTTGCCAAGAGCCTCGGGGTGTATTTTGTCTGGAGTAAGTGAAGAGCAATGAACATAGTTTTTTGCTTAAATCTATTGTACTTGAACCAGAATTTGCAATATATCCCAATATTAATCTTATGATCTTCTTTCTTTGAACAAACATGAGCTTTGTCCAGTCTGTGAGCGCTATTTTGATTATTCTCTGCAATGATGGATGATAAAGTTTAGAGTGATAGAATCTCAGCTTATGTAAGTAGATGTAGTTCTGCTGACTTCAAATTAGATATTTTTTTAATCCCTTTTATCTGAATTCTTCAATACTTCCCACCTTGCAAGTAAAACTTGGTCACTTACTATGATGCCTCAAGTTTTATTCTTTCTGTGCACTATCAGCACTTCGAAATGAAGGCATTTCAATGTTTGTGTGATAAGAGAGCTGTGTTGTGCTCATGGTGCATGGGTGTCATGCTGCTCAAACAGTATTTCAATTACATCTGCTGAAATTGCTAAAAGTAGTAGTGTTACTGGCTAAAAAGAGAGATGATCCAATAGCTCACAAGTTCTGCTCTTGTGTGAGCTACATGGTTTCCATTCCAGTTTAGTTTTCAATGGGATAAATTTCTATCTGTGCATAAACCCATTTCTGCATTGGTCTTCTGTGAAGGTTTATCCATGTAAACAACGCCCCCAAAGAAGCTCTGAAATATGTCACTCTTCTAATTTGCCACAGTCCCAAAGCGTGTCATATGCTGAGAGTAGAAAGACTTGGCCTGCAGAGGATCTCAGTCTGTTGCAATTCTAGCAATTTAGAGAAATTCTCTTCCTGCATCAGTAATACAAAGGGATATTTTGATTCAAATACAACCCAATCCAAGCAATTATCCTTTTGTTGTTTTTTTTTTTCTTTTTTTTTTTCTTGTTTGCCATTATCTTCTACTGAGTCTTGTGGTGTTTGTCTCTGGAAGGAGCAAGGTGAAGGTTGAACTTTATCAGAGCATTATTTATTTATTTGTTTTAAAGCAGGTATAAGCTAGTGCTTTTTGATAACATTATGGTTCCATTTCAGTGCATTTTCAATAGCCCACATTCCTCGCTTTTTTGGTGCCAATCGTTTTTACTAGGAATTATACACTGGCAGATGTTTTGCACAGCAGGCTATTCAGTAGATGTAAAAGGTGGCCAATTTCCATCACAGATAATTTTTGTCTTTTGTTGGCACTATAGTTCATGAGGTCATTATGATTTTATTAGCAAGACTCATAGACACAGTACATCTGCTTGTTACTCTAAATAATTAAAGGTGCCTTTTCTTGATTCTGAAGAATTATTTCTTAATGGACACTTGTGATGAAGTTTGTGTTCTGTGTTTTCAATAAACTAGGGAAGAAATGAAATCTCTCCAGGAGGCCTTTCAAAAGCAGCTTAATGAGGCAACTGAGAAAGCAGAAAAACAGCAGGCTACTGTGAGTGATTCCCTGTCCCTCTTTCTCTATTTCTGTTTGTTTCTTCTGTCTTTTTTTTTTTGTAAATCCTTCTGGTTTGAGAATTTGTCATCATCTCAAATAAGCTTGCACGTAAAAAGCTTGGATTTCAAGTATGTGGTAGTACTCTACAAACATCAGAAGAAAGGAGCTGATAAAAGTTTGTATGTTCAAAATCACTAAGTCTTCACTAATTTCTGTGGGACTGAGGTGTGTGTATACATTTTTGGAGTCTTGGGTCTGGAGAATTGCACCTAAGTCCTTTCTCTGATGGGATTATTTTTGTGGACCCTCGTATCTCATCTATACCAGCATACACTGTCATACATCAATTGACTTTTTGGAATCACTATGGATTTTCAGCAACAAAATGGATAGTAGAGTGTCTGACTTTGACCATAGTAGATCTAATTATCACAATAAGAAGTTATTAAGACCCATTAAGATTTCATGTGTTAATGAAATTCTATTTCTGGATAACTTTTACAATCAGTTGGATTTTTGTGTAGCACTGTAATGTCACAGGGCATAAATAGCCACAATATGCTATTGCAGGAAAAAAAAAAAAGTAGAATCATGTTTTCTGTTTAACATGTAAAAAGGAAATGTTTTCCTATGTTGGTTAGTAATGTTTGTATAACACAGACCCCATGGAGTGTAAGTTAACTAGATAATCTTCAGAGGTCCCTTCAAACCCCAAGTTTTATGTGATTCTAACTGGACTTGAAAACAAACTGCTGTAAGGGTTTATAGATCTTTTTTTAGTTTCATAGTAGATAATTACAGGTTTATTTAGTAAGATTTTACTGTCTTCTAGGCCCACAAAACAAGGGTTCCTCTAAGAGGTTTAAAAATTATCACTGAATTTAGCAAATATTTGCAAATGCCTTCTTTTGTATGAATGTGATTCATATGTGGCTTTATAGCCTTGTTGATCAAGATCACAGAATTGTCAGAGTTGGAAGGGACCTCTAGAAATCATGTAGTCCAACTCCCCTGCTAAAGCAGGAACGCCTAAAGCACATCACTCAGGATGGCATCCAGGAAGGTCTTGAAGATCTCCAAAGAAGGGGAGTCCATGACCTCCCTGGGCAGCCTGTTCCAGGGCTCCATCACCTTCACTGTAAAGAAGTTTTTCCTCGTATTTGAATGGAACTTCCCATGTTCCAGCTTGAGCCCGTTGCCCCTTGTCCTATCACTGGAAACCACTGAAAAGAGTCCGTCTCCATCATCCTTTACCCCACCCTTTAGATACTTAAAAACATAAATAAGGTCTCCCCTCAGCCTTTGCTTGTTCAGGCTGAAGAGTCCCAGTTCCTTGAGCCTTTCCTCGTAAGGGAGATGTGAGAGTGCATGATTTGCATGCTACCTTCTAATTAGAAACAATCCAGATGTTGAACTAATGTGTTCCTTTTGCAAGTTTCTTTCAATTAATGTGATTTTTGAAAACACTTTTTTTCCTTTTGTTGCTCAGAAGTCTGAAGAGTAAAGATACTGTTGTATTCTTGTGTCCCCCGCAATGTATGCTTACTGGATTTTTGACACTTGTAATTTTATCTGGAGAGCAAAAATCCTTTTTTGTCCTTGAGGAAAGAAAAGAAGTAAACTGAATGCTGTATTGAATTGAAAAGAATAACATATTTCAGGGGTTTCTCAATAGCCATGACAGCATATATCCAGAAAAAAATAATAATCTGCACTTGTTTTAAAAAGGTGAGTTGTATAGTCCAGAAATAAGAAAATGAGAACCTGGTTGTCTCTACTAAGTACTCAGAACATGCTGGTCAAAGCTGCCTTTTTTTCAGGTGCATGGAAACATTTCCACTAGCTTTATGCACACAATGAATTCTATTCCTACAAATTAAAGGTTGAAAATATATTTTGTTATTTAATCCTTGTATTAGATTTTAATATTCAAGACAAATTCAGCTCTGGGTGAAATACCCCTCAGATGTCAAGAATGGATTATTTGCTGTGTTGTTCTTTATGATCTAGTGCTTTTTTCAACTTGAGCAGCAGTGCCTTGGGTAAATTCAGTCCAAACCCTGGCACTGGGGAAGAGCACAAGATTTGTTCTACACAAGTCAAACAAAATCTACTGTTCACTGTAAGCAAAAATAATACCTAGTGCAGAAACCAGGAAAAACCTCTCTGAATTTATAACAGAACTTAGCTGGGAATGTTGTCAGCTGGTTAGAAAAACTGAATTCTTGAGCTATGTTCTCAAAGTTGCCAATAATAGAATATTAAATTTGCTACTGATTTTAAGGAATGTAGAACTGTGTCCTTGGTTTGTGACACTTCTTTCTTTATGCCTCAGGATACAAGGTGTATAATGAAGCTCACCAATACAGTGAGACTGAATGAATATTCAAAATGTGCAATAGAAATGGAAATAAATATTATTACTGTCACACAGGGTTGCTTTACACCTAGTTTCTCCATGGTTTTCTCTTTTTTCTGAAAGCAATGTGAATGCTATGAAAGGAGGTCTAGGTACTTTGAGGCAAGCCTAGCTAGAGGATAAGAGCTTGAATTTAATTCTAATTTAATGAATTGAGAGTCTTGTTTCTAATACAATTTCAGAACGTTTTATTGTACAGGGTTTGGTGAAGTAACACTTGATTATAACCAGAGTAAATAAGAATAGAATTATATTTCTCAAAGCCACATGAATAAAACACTGGAGGGGAGGTAGAAATACATATTTCTTCTCTGCAATTGCCAAAGAACCATACTACAGTGCTTCCTGTATGTTAATTGGCTGTATATATTCAACAAGGAATACCTGCTTGAAGGTGCTCTTTATTAGGTAAATGCAAAAGTGTAAGTAAGAACTCACAAGAATTAAGTGAAATTACATGAAAAATAACCTGGAAAGTATTCAAGGACTCTGACCAAACCAAAAGAAAAAAAGAGTTGTCATGGCAATACATCACACTTTGCATCCAAGTCTTCTGCAATGTGTGGCAAGACCCTTCGCTATCAGTCGCGCAAATGATTCAGCAGAAACAGTGTTATCAATGTTATTGTGCACTCTGATCCTTTTTATTGGCCCTTTAAGAACAGAGAAGTCAAGAACGGTTGGTCGGCAGCCAAAAGTTGCCATTCTGAGGCTCTGATGAGGTGTTGGTAGGTACCGTCTCTCAGCAGCCAGCGGAGGCTGGTGTTAGGTAGTAACAGCTTTCTGAGGACAGAAGAAGCAACTTGGGCTTAAGGAATCAAAAAGGAGGTGTAAAGACATTCCAGTCTGAGGGCTGACCTTGGGCTCCTTAGCAGGAGTGAGTGCTTCCTTTCTGGGTCCCTTCTCTTCTCCACCTGTAGCCCTAATGTATGAAGAACAGCAGCAGTCCTTCTTGGGGAAGGTCTTTCTAGAAAATATACGGCAGACCTTGGATAAATTTATGCCTTTTGTCTCGGCTGGTCTATCTGGGATAATAAAACATGCAGAAGAATGCTAGTTATAATAAGGAAGGTTTAAATTTTAGGGTAGTCCTGTGTTGCAAGGTTCAAGGTTAAACACAGTCTTTCAGAAAGCCTTGGGTTGTGAGGGAGCTTCTCTACAGACCGTCTCACACTAAAAGTGTGGATTATCTGTATATCAAAAAGCATTTCTTAAACAGATAAAGCCTGTTAGTCAGAAGCACCATAGTGGGTTTAATTATACAAGATGTATATAAAATGTATAAGACGTCATTCCAGATAACCTGTGGTCCTCTTCAACAATTGATGAAGGTTGCCAGAGCAATTTATAATAGGTTGTTATACAGATAAAAAATGTATAATGTCAAGCTATATCTCTAAATGTGAAGTGGAACCGCTTCTTCCAGAAACAGGATTAGGGACCATGGATTCATTTTCACTTTTGTTAATGAAGAGGCAGAGAGGGCAAATAACACATATAACTTGAAATTGTGGTGGTTTGGTTTTTTTTTTCCCCCCAGTGAATTTGAATAAACAGTGTAAGTAGTGATTCTGTTTCTCTGCATTAGGTTAACAGGCTCTTAGAGCTTTCCGAAGAAGGGCTCTTCTCTTGACTGTGCTTCAAGATACCTGCTTGCATCATAAGAAACTCTTATTTTTTAGGAGGTGATCTCAAGGTTTGCAAAGTTGTTTTCCATTAACTGCAACTGAAATGTATAAAAAAGAGCTAGGTAATGCTGGATGTGGGAGAAAGTAAATAAGGAAAAAGGAAAATACTCTACTTGGCGAAGCAGACTAAGCTTTGTTCCTGTTAGGTATTTTATATCACGCTAACAATTTTTAAAAAGACATGGTGATAGGATTGTCTGACAATACAATTATAGTACCGTCTGTCAAAACAGAGGAGAAAATATGTCTGTAAATTCCTTTTTCCCAGTTACTCAGCACTCACTTTGAAAAATGAAAATTAAGTAACACAATATGCATGACTTGTAAAAATAAACAATAAACAATATGGTTATTTTGAAATCAGTAGGGTTTTTCTTAGTCATAAAAGACTAACAGAATATGGGGAATTTAATTCAGAGAGATGCACCACCAAACAAGAATCTTAAGAACCATCACAAATTTATGCCTGCGGTGTTTTTTTACAAAGATCAAATTTCACTTTCACTTCAAAAATATTTATTTTGTGTAGTAAGAGCCTTACGACAAGTCCTAAAGTCTTAAATGTATCTGCCAAAAATCTGGTTTATTCATTAAAATGTAACTTACAGCTTAAAAGTTACATTTATCTAAGAAATCCTAGTATGTGTAACTATATTTAGGTTTGCTTTTAGAAATATTTATCCCTTTGTAGAGCACTTTTTCCCAAAGGAAAGAATATTTCCTATGATTTAGGTAATAGCCTAACCAGTTCTCTCTGGTTTTTGGAGTAGATTCCTAGTTGAATCCCAGTAGACTCCTAACTTGAAAATTAGACCATGAAAATTAATATTGAGTACATTAGGGTTTCCAGACAGTGCCAAAATAGTTAGGCGTTAATGAATGTATTCCAATCCCATTTTAATTGCTCATGCCTTAGTCCTGAGCAAGATACAAGAAGTCTGGAGGTAAGCAAATAAACATGCAGTTGAGCTTTGACTGTGTGATAGTATATTGGTATTCTTCCATCCTTCATCTGTAGTGAATAACGAACTATTGTCTGACTCTTAGAATTAGATCACTGCCATCTGCTAAAGCATTCTGTATTTCAATGGGGGAAAGTTTAATTTGAACATTTCAAGGTCATAAACTGCTGTGAGTACAGGCTACTGGATGGAAGCTGTTGCCTTTAATAAGCGTAATGAGCTCTGAAACACACAAAGCTCCGAGTACCTTGGATGTTTGTCTCCAGGAGACAGAAACAGTGTCCTTGCTTAATATTGCAAAGTTCAGCCTTAGAACACCAATATATTTTCATTATCTATTTTCATGATTATAGTGAGGAAGTAATTAAAGGCAGCCAACATTTGGAAAGAGGTGAATGTCAAACAAGAACAAAGAGTGGGTAGAAAGAAAGAAGAGATGTAGGAAATTTCTTAGTTTCAATTTTTCAGTTTTGTGCCTTTTAATTTAGAGCTGGGCATAAATGTCCATTCTTGTTTATTGTACTATCATGATTTGGTGACTGAAAATAGAATTTTTACATGTCTTCTGGAAAATGGTATTATGTCTTGTCATTGGGACTGACTAAAAGCATTTGTGCAAATGCTCTCATATAGTCTGATCTGCCTTAAAGTATGAAATTATAGACATAGATGCACTTAAATGATTATCTTTATATTAGGTCCGGTAGCCAAGCCATACAAATCCCTTCTATGAAGCTCTCTGCAGCTATACTCTATGACTAAGTGGTTCTTCAGCTGTTAGAGATTTAGTAGAAAAACTTTAAAAATGCTGATATGATAAAAATGAAAGCAGAAATTAATGGCTTTTAAATTAACATTAGTATTATTTTTAGAAAAGAAAGGTATAGATTTTTTTAATTATTCAGCTAAGCTAAAGCAGTAAGTTTTCACTATTTAAGATGTCCATATCAGTGATATTCGGTGCATGTGTATGTGAATAGTAATTAACAAAAATTACTGGAACTCACAGAGATTGCTCGTTAAATTAACAGTACTGTGGTGTTTTAAATATCTCTCCACCAGAAGATGCACGCTGATACGTATAGGCTATGTATAGAGAGTACACAGACAGTAGTTGTTGTATCATAGCTCTTTAATTATTTCATATATATTCAGATTCAGAAGTGAAGTGCTTTGAAGGACTATTAATATTCTCTTGAGATCTAGGACTAAGAAAAGGAACACTCTTTAATGGAGGTCACTATATTATTTTTGTCAGTATTTAATGGTAGCTGGTAAATCTTTTGAACAGCTGAAAAAACACAATCCACCATGTGAATAGTTATTTTATATATTTTTTTCCCCCAGTTACTCCTGGTCTCATATTTTGACAGTGACCTTTAATTTTTCACATGCAAAATCTTTGTATTTATTATACAATATGCATAGACTAAATGTCAGTATTTGTGGACGTGAATGCTAGGCAAGTGCTGAATATATTAGTCTTTTATTAAAATATCACCCTAAGTGGTAGCTGGATGTATAGTTAGTATTTCCACAACCAAACCGCTTAGACAAAATCTTAGTAGAGTTTGCAAAAGAAGTAACATTTATGCATGTCAGTTGGCACTAATCTCATGCCCTGTGTCCCCCCCCCCCCCCTACTTTTCTCTCTTAAGTGATGATAGTGTTCTCTCACTTCTCTTTTGATACAGATGAGAGTGATGTCAAGTCCAGTGATGGTTTTTAAATTACTGACATCTGTCTACTTGAGTGTGGACATGATTCTAAGAACAGCTGTCATATCATGCCGATTCAGTGTCATTTTTTATCTGCATGACATCCAAACCATTAATCTCTGGGTCAATGTCTCTAGAATCCAAATCTGTTTTCTTACAGAGGTTTTGTTTTTCTTAACAAGTCTGCTGCAACGTCAAATGAACCATGGTTTTCCATGAACCGTAGATAAGCTTTTGTGTCAATGGGGAGAGAATGAGGCATGGAGCAATGGGTGTATATAGGGAGAAGGATTTTGCTAATTAAGGTATCCTATCAAAGAGCATCCTCCTTCAAAGTGACAGGAATGTGGGAATGTGTTCTTTTAATCCTAGTTATTATCATTATGTCCTTTCTCCCATTATGTTCCATAAACCAGGAGCAAAGCTTAATCATGAAAGAAACTTAGATTGATTTGTAAAAACTATTTTTTGAAGTGTTTGATTAAATTCAGCCTTAAAACTAAGATCAAAATATCTACTTTCCAAGGCAAGTCATTGAATGAAATAGGAACTAAAGACCAGATTTAAATACTTTCACGTATAATACACTTTATTCCACAGGTACTTCTGATCAGAATCAAGGGTTTTCTCTCATTAGGACCAGTACTGTAGCATTCAAATCAAATAGTTGTGTTAGAAACCTGATACGGTAGGTGTTGTGTTCTTAGAGGATTAAAAACTTTTTAGATTGTAAATTTAGTTAATATTGTAAAAATCCTTAGTTCTCTGAAGATCACAGAGGACTTCATTGTGAAAAATAAACACCATAATACTGATGCAAAAGTAAAGTAAGGCTGTTTATGCACAGCATTTTTCTTCTCTTGATTATAAATTTTCTAATGAATATCATGTTAAATGTTTGCATTAGCAACTACCTAACTGTGGCTTGTACTAATTCACTATAAAAGCAGAAGTTTGTTGTTTGTTTGTTTGTTTTTTTTATTGAAAGCTGTGAGTAAAGTAAAAAAATAGCTAATAGTTAAACTGATATTTAGGTCCATTTCAACAGCTCGCACTCAGTGGTTTTTTTTTAAATTGTAGATTAACTTTTTGAAGACTGAAATGGAAAGGAAGAGCAAAATGATCCGCGACCTCCAAAACGAGGTAAGAGGAACATTTGATTGTCATCTCCACTCAGAGCTTACACTGAAAAAGATTATGGTTTGGATTTGTGTTTAAAATGCACCTTGTAGTAGAAAGTTAAAGCTCCAGTGAAATACTCTAACCACAAAAGCAAACAAGAATGATGGTGTGCATTGAGAAATAGTATTTTATTGAATGCACCCGTTGACTCCTTGCTACTGGTGCAGAGCTCCACAGTACAGCTCTGTAACTTTTGCTGTATTTATGAGTTGTGCTTTTTCAGAAAGGTAAGTCAGTGCTATAGATTATTGATACAGAGCGAAACTTTATCCACAGCGTTATTAGCTGTTTTAAAAATACACAGCAAAAGGAAGAGAAAGGAAATACAATCTTACAATTGGGATTCTTAATAAAATTTTAAAAATAGATTACCTTGCTTAAATGTTTTCTTAAGATTTTTATGTCATGAATATTAATAACAAATTGATTCCCAAATCCTCAACAAAGTATGATTTTTATAAAATTAAACTGAATTTATTTTGAAATTTGATCTTGGAATAGAAACTTATAACATTTGAGCAACACCATATGTTTTTCCTACTTCTCTTTCTCTCCCCAAATAGTTTGTCTAAATCAGGTTGTAGTTTACTTTTCCATTGCTTCACTTTGTAAAGAACTTTGCAGTTGAGTATTTTATTCAGACGATCTCTTGCTCTTTCGTCATCCAAACATCTTGCCTTTATCTGTTTTGTTCAATTCTTATGTTTTGCGCTTCTGAGTTATTCTGAGTTTGATGTGTGTGAAAACCTGATCTCCTTAAAGTACTTAAAACAGTGATCTCTGATGTCTTTGGTCTATGAGAGTGTATCTGTAGTGTCAAGCTGAAGAAAGCGTGCCTTACTTTTTAACTCATAAAGGAAATATTGTCTATTTCAGTTGCTCACATTATTTAAGCCACATTCTCAGTTGTCATCTTCTACAGTGGCAACCGCCTTGCTTTCTTTTCCCACCTGTGATTATTGGATGCTTTGCAATTTAACCTGTTAATTCTAATAAATCATATCAGTCTGATCCTATTGGCCAGCTTGAAAAAAAACACCTGTCTCTTATTGCACACAAATAAATACTTCATTGGTCAATATGCAAACCATCTGACTGCTAATGATTTTCTTAGGTAGGTCAGTAGACTTCTGTAATATTTAGTATATTTATAGCACATTTTAGAAAATCTGCTTTGAAAGTAATCTTTGCTTGGGGCTTTTCAGAGTGATATCTATTTTTCATACATACAATTTTATGTTTCCAATTTTGTGTCAGTCTGCAGAGTGACTTTCCACCACTACCTAAAATGAATGGGCAGTTAAGAATGCTCAACACGACTTCAGTTCAAGACATAGAAATGTTGACTTGGATACCCACAGACGTACAAGTTCACACACATTTCAGATCTGTTTCCCACTGCCTCTTAGAAGTAAAAACCCCATGTGTGGCACAGTAGTGTGACTCCTCCCATCCTTGGAATTACAAGACTGTTAGAAATGCTCAAGGGTCCATCAATCTCAGTGTCTCCTTTGTGACAATGCTGGTAGCAAATGCTGCTAGGGCAGAGCATGTTAGGGTGAGCCTGCCTCACTTCCCACAGCATCTGCAAACACTGGGTTTGGCATATTCCCTGCAGTGTACATTTATGAACCTGCCATCCATTGATTTCTCTAAATCCTTTCTTGATATCAGATACCTCCACAACTTCTTACACTGCCCAAGTCCCTCTTACTTCACTGTTTATGTTTATTTTGTTTAATGTCCTTTCCCGTTCTCCTCCCTTGAGCAAGTTTTTCTAGGTTCTGAGTTGTTCCCTGTGTAGCCTTCTTAGCTTTACAGAGTCAATCAGGGTTTTGAGGGGGTTCTAATACAGCATTTTTAAAAAACTTCTAGGCAGTTTGTATGGTGTTTTTGTCATTTGATTGTTCAAAATTTGTCTCCCGTTAGTTCCTCTTGAGCTCAGCTCAAGAAGACCCTTGAGAACAAACCAGAAAAATCTTTCTTCTTGGGGGCTGCAGAGCTGGCTGCAGTCATTCATTTTGTAGCTTCTTTCGGTCAAGATCTTTTTCATAGTGCAAATGTCTGGTGTTAAATGAAGCTTGAGTCTGGTTGGGGTTCTACGTTCTATATGAAAAATGAAAAAGATCATGTTTTCTCTCTAATATCTTGGCAAATCCTGGGCGAACAGATAAACACACAGGAGAAAACTGCATATGTAAACTGAGCAGCTGACTTTTATAAGATCATAAGTGTTTGAGCAGTACTTTTCATACATATCTCCACTATCCTGCCACAACTGGTCGTAATTTTGACTGAGTTTTTAGTCTTTGGCGATGTGTTTTCTGCTCTAGCTCACCTGCTTCTCCTTTGTCTTCCATATGTCCAAATTACATAGGATTTAACTATCATTCAACTGGAATTATTCAAAAAGATCAGTCTGATTTGTATTACTTGACTCTATTAAGTCATAAAATTATAAAAGAGAGGGGAAAAATAAGTTTCACTGAAGAGAAGAAAAAGGCCACTTTCTGTTCTAGAGAAATAGAGAATTAATGTCTAGATGCTCTAAATGGAACTACAGAACCTTCCAGCACTTTCTACAAATGTTTTGAAATTGATGTGGGAATAAAAGGATTAAATCTTGCAGAAGGAGTATAATAACAAAGACATGACTAAGGGAAAGAGACTTCTTATTGTATGCAGCAAAAAGGAAATGAGGTGTAGGAAAAATGCAATAAAGATTTGATCTGTTCGGTTTTCAAAATTGCATGAGAAGTGATAAAGGCCTGTTTCCTCCCCAACCACCCAGACCTAAATGCCTGTCCATTTCCCCCCCCCCCGCCCAAGATACGAGGAGTTTGCACACATATATTTAAGAGCAGCAATGATATGTAGCTTAAAAAAAAACCAAAAAAAAAACCAAAAAAACCCAAAAAAAAACCAAAACCAAACAAACCAAAAAAACAAACCCACAAGAAAGGCAGGAAAAGGTTTGCTGTGCAAGTACTGACAGTACTTGTGTTTGGGTGATGTATCTGCTGTTCTTGCTACTCTATCCCAACAATTCACCTAGGTAAATACTGGAAAACTCCACTTTTAGTTAGTTTCTAATTTGATCAAATGGCCTGAAATATTCCTATTTTTATATTGTCATCTTGCAAGAGGTGCAATCTGTAAGGAAAGATTGTGGTCACTCTTTATTTTGCACAAGTTTTAGGAGGAAACACATACAACAGTACTTGTGATTAAAGAACTGGTATGATCCCAGTGTGCCCAGGAAATCAGAAGTTCCAACTTTCTGTTCTTGGATTAGCCAATTAAACTTGCCTTGAGAGAAATTTAATTTGAGAGCATTGCTTAGTCCTCCTCTGCATCCATCAGCTAGTGTGTGGAAAATGAAGCAATAGCTATATCTACTTCATGGCTTCCTATTAAACTTCTGTATTATGTTTGCCAGTTCCCTAAAATTAAGTCCACTAATATCAGGTTCTTCTAGAATTTCAGTGATTGTTTTTGAGGGTTTCAATGAGGACTTCATATTTTGAGGCAGATTTGACTGAATTTAAGTGGTATGATTTTGAGGAAGCATTGTGTTATGTAGGTCCAGCCTCCAATCACTGAATATACAGTATGCTTTTGAAAATTTCGTTTATAAGATTGGATATGCTATATATAATAAACAGTTGATAGCATTTTGTATGTTTTTTTTTAAAAAAAATCCTATCTGCATGCAGATATATAGAAACAGATAATAAAAGTGGAATTTCTTTCATCGATACTTTTGTCCTTTCAAATATCGTATTTGCCCTCAGTTTATATCAGCAAATTGTGAATTTTGCAATCTTGGGCTCTTCCACGACTGTAAAAATAATTCCCTATTTAGTTCTGTTCTTTCAGCGTGTGCCCCACTGCTGCTCAGCTTGGCAATTCAGAGATAGGAACAGACAACAACAGCTTCCGACTGAATGTAGCAGCTGTGATGTAGTGTATGAGGAGAGGACATTGTACAGAAAGGCAATTTTCAGGCTATTCAAGGCTTTGGGAAAAAAAAAGTCAACAACAAAAATAGTCCCTGGTGTGGAGGGAAAAAAGCGCCAGATACAGCATATAGGGATTATGTGTCTAAAAAGCCTGTCTTTTAGCGGTCACTAAGTGCTTCCTGCAATATCAGGAAAAAAAATCTGTGAGGCTTCCAGCCATAGCATCGTGTGGATTGTGTTAATGCACTCTCATAAAGGATTGATGTGTAAACAGATAAGCTTGTATTTTGAGAAGTTTCTATTATTGTCAAAGAAACCAAGAGGTTTGGAAAATTGGAAGCACTGGTAGAGCTAAGAAACTTAGCAAAAAATGTAGACAAAAAGAGAGTAAGTATAAAATACTTGAAAAATTTTCACTTTTTGAGATGACATGTTACAGATTGAGCACCTCACTTAGGTCAGGTCAGTTATATATCATTTATGGAAAATGTTGCCAAAACTGCTCTAAAAATGAAGCTAAGACAGGATCCTGTGTTAACCCTTGTTTATTAAAGCGCTCTGAAAATTCATGAGTTTTAACAGTTGTCATTTGGCATGCAGAATGGATCATTTTGAGTGCAACTCTAAATACACATATATGTGATGGATTAATTTCTTAAATGAATGTCTGCCTTGATACCTGTTGTGTGTTTTGTTAGTTTTTTTATTTATTTCCTACTGGGATGCCTATAAAAGTCATATTCAGTTGTGTCCTAGCTGATGTACGCTTACGTACAATTTCCTTGAGATAAAGGAGTTGAGATTTTTCCTGGAAAGTCAATAAATAGTGTACGTTCTGTACTGAAAGGTAGTGAAATCTTATTCAGCTTTGTCACCTGCATGCTAGAATTGCCTCAGATTAGACTTAGAGGTGTGTGTATAAAAAAAAAAGTCTGCTCTTATTTAAATCATTAAATTACATCTGGTTATATAAGAAATGACTGTCTAGCTTGTCCTATTATCTTTCGGCAAAGCATATGACAATATCTCTGTGTGTAGCTAGATTAAGGTATGTTAATATCTTGACAGATGCTATTTACAACAATTTATAAAGTTGATCCAGTGGTTTACATTAAGCAATATGTTTCTCTGCTCTTTAGGCTGTGTCAGAACTTTGAAAACGTGAATTACATAAAAGATGTATAGTAGTACAGGCAATATAAAGAAAACCAGGAGAGGAAAATGAATTTGACTGTAGCTCTCAGTAATATGTGTTATTTTTGCTAAGAAGCATAGTTTCAAATAACTACCTTGTAAACAATGCTTTTGCTCTATTCATGTATAAATTGTGGTTATAGCTTTAGTATCGAGTAAATCATCCTAAAACAGAATTTTCTCCAATCTCTTTGTGCTTAGCTGCACTAATAAAAGGTAAAGTCACAGCAGTTTAAAGTCTTACCTGATCTATTGGGAATTTCATGCCCTGCAGGGTGAATTCAGTCAAATTGCATTGAATTGTGGTGCGAAAAAAAAACACCCCAACAACAAACCTCCCTTAGTGAAGCAGAAATTAAATTTGAAGGCTTTTGAGACTGTATGCTGGTACTACTCTTTAAAGGAGGACATTGTGGGTTTTGCTCTTGATATTCTGTAGATAAAACTATTTTTTTTTTTTTCTAAGTATAAAAGTCTCCCCCTGAGAAGGGAATTGGGTGAAGTCCTGTTCCCTGTTTGGGTACTGCATCAGCTCTACAATTCAGCAGGAAACATCCGTAAGTGTGAGGGACAGGGGCACTGCCCAGAGAAAGGTCAATGAGCAGGGAAAGCACAGAAGCAGTTTCAGATACCATATTCTGATTAAGAGCTTTGAATTTGGTATTGTTTTCTTGTTCATTAGTCCTCTTTTTGAAGTAAAATGTCCTATTTTAAAACAATATATTTGCTTAAAATTCTTTGATGAGGTTTGTATATGATAAGGAAAAGGTGGAAATGCAGTTTAATAAGTTGAAAGTTGTTCTTAGGGAACGTTCTATGAGATCATGCGGAGAACAAATCCTACTGCATAAAAATTCTCAGTGAAATATATTTATAATCATGCAGCAGCAACTGCAGTGAATGTTAGAATAAGCTTTTGTTTTTAAAAGTTTTGTTTTCCTGACCTTGTAGACTCAGGAGTGTAGAACACATTTTCTCACCTGCTGTTCAACAATAGTCAGAATTAAAGCATCAATTAAGGAAATATAATGGATCTGCTGTGTCTGGATCCCCCTCTTCTAGGGATTGCCATATTTTTTGATTCTTAATTCATTCTTTACATCCAGATCCAGGGTTTAAACAATCTGATTCACATCCATGAACTACTAGAAAAGGAAGGGGTGTTCAAATAAGAAAGTTTAGGTTAAAAGTACCTTAACAAATGAGAAGATTAAAAATTAAATGTATACCTGTTAGGGCCCTCTTTTCATCCTGTACTTAGCCACAGTGTTTAGAAAACTGCTGGGATTTTGCCCAATATTCTTTGTCTGTTGTCTCTTCAGTTAACAGCAAAGTTGAAAATCACAGCCATGTTCACTTGTAATCTTGCTGAAGTGATTCTGATGTCTTTACTCAGTTTTCCCAAGCTGCCAAGGATGATTTATTAAATTCTTATTTCTGAAGTTCTCCTTCATTAAGTCAAAAAATCTAAAAATGGGTCTAAATTCTTTATTTTTCTTAATCGTCTAGTCTCAAATCTGTGTAACTGCCACTTTATTCCTAAAGCGTAGTCTTTTTCAGTGGTCGTTTGTAGCAAAATATTATCTGTGGAGAAAAGAAAGAGTGATTTCCAATCTGTGCCTTCATTTCCTTTCATAGGAAATTGCCATTGGTAATTAGTGCTCCTGGGTACTGATGCCACGTAATGTTGGTAGCTTCCAAGATAAACTTCTGTATTTCAAAGATCAGATTGTATAGGCCTTTGGGATAGGGGTTCTTTGATAAACAATTTCCATTTATGTTTATGCAAGTATGATCAGTATGTTTGAAACTAAGGTTTAAGAATAAAAAAATCCTAATGCTTCCTTCTCTGCATCTTATTTCAAAAAGGTAGAAAAACATGAAGTATAAGAGATGATCTTGAATAGTAAAAGTTTAAAAGAGCTGTATTCTCTTCTTTGCACACACAACTCTCAATGACAGCTTCACCAGGCAAAACGGGCGGCATGAAACCCAATTAAAATCTTTAATCTTTGAACTTGTACAGAGTGTTGTGAATCTTAGTGTTATCCAAATCGGTGTTTTCCAGCAGTATAGATCTTAAGGGCAAGGTGGCTCAGAGCCAAACTCCAGACAACTTTAAGCACAGATGAAATTTTATAATTAATGTAAAACTTTCCCTGAAGCTAGTGTAAATTTTGCCAAACAGGAAAATCAAAGTGCTGATCTAATTTATTCACGTTATGCAGACAAGTGGAAAAGTTTGCTTTTAGTACCAAGATGTTAAAATTACCTAGTGGAAAAACCACTTTAAAGAAAGTAATGATGGTATACATGGTTAAAAGAAAAGAATATAAATTGATACTTCGAAATCTTAAGTAGATATTATTGATTTTTATCCTTAGATAAAATAATAAAAGAGCCTTTAATAACCAAATTTCCATGGTTCATAAAGAAAGAGAAGGTGAGCTGTTGATTTCATCATTACAAATGTTATCAATTAATTAGGTTTGTCACTTAGGATCAAAAAAAGAGGGATCATCCTCAAGGAGCTCAGAGACATAAAAATTCAGTATCAGAGTATTCTTTGCCCCTGAAAACAGCATAGAGGACTTAATTGCATAAGAATTTTAAAAGGTGTATGTGACATTAAAATGCATTTGGCCTATTAATTTGAAAAGTTGCTTGATGAAGTTATGTTGCACCTGGAACGTCCTGTCCTGAGGGCTCTCCAGAGGCTGTGAACCTCACACTACATTAGTTGGCAGGAAAATGGTTCTTATAACTAGGTTTACATGGAAGTCAATAACAATTAAAAGGAAAGAAGACTGGCGAACCCCAAATTGATCATATTATGGTACACCATACAAAACTACTGTTGATTTTGAGGGAGAAAGCTTGGAGTGTTTACGTTTTCTTTAGGATCATGCTACTGAATACAGATGGTTATTTGCTAAGTGCAGTGGGAACAGAAAATGATTTTTAAAAATATTTTTTTGCTATTCAGAGGCTTAAATTAAACATGACTGCTGTGGTTTTGTACTTTTTAATTTTAATCATGATGAAGCGTAGCTGGAAAATGTCAACTTTATATGGTGGTTTTTTCAGTGGAGGGCTGATAGCCTGTGACTTTATAAAGATTATAGTTCTCTCCTGAGACTCATTATCCTCTAGTTGTAAATTGATCAAACTAAATACAATATTTGGAATGATAATTCCAATTACGTACGTATATTCAAAGAGGCTTAAAAGATAAAAATAATAAAATACTTAATTGAAATTCATGTTAGAAATATTCTAGAAAAAAGCCACACGTAAAATTCCTAAGTCGTTGGTGACCTAGTACCTGAGTTAGGTTGTCTGTGCAAGCTGTTTGGCTGGAATGTGACTTCACCATGTTGTTCTAAAAGAAGCACAATCACAGCAAAAGAGTTGGTTCTCATGTACTTTGCATATATTTCTGCCTGAAACCCTGGAATATTTATAAATGCAGACATTTTTCCCTGCAAAATATTCAGCGGGGTCCTATTAGGAGAAGTGTTCTAAGTTTGTTCATCTCAAATAATTATGTATCACTTTTCCTAATGAACGTCTCAGCCTTGCTAGGGAATTGCTTGCCTTAAAGATATGGGAAAAAGATGATTGGCTGGTGCCATGGGAATAAAACAAATTTGACTGTCTTCTTTCTATAAAATCACTGCAGCAATTCTCTAGATATTTCTCTAGTGGTAGGAAATAGTTCACCCTCAGTGTCCAGTCAACCACATACTGAGTCGTAAATGCAGAAATTGTGCTATTCTGTGCCAAAATTGCCAGTCTTCTGCTATCCAGAAACATTTTAAACCACTTAGTTCTGGAGTCTCTTCTCCCACTCTACTCCCTTTTGAACACTGTTCAACCATATCTGGGGCAGATGTTATTGGAGAAGGAAATATTAAACAGATCAATCGACTTGTCACTAATTTTAGGCATAATAACTTGAGTGAGTTGCATTGACTCTATTTTAGTTGTTGTTTCGGTATTGTATTGATCTTAAGAAAGATGGTTTTATAGCTATGCTATAATTTAAAAATACAATTTTCATTAGATTGCTGTGAAGTGCTTTTGCCATAACTGTCCCAATAATTTTGCCCATTTGACAAGTTTACCTGTAAAAGCTCTCCCATTTAATGAATCTTCCATTTTTAAAGAATTTTATTTCATTTTTACAACAAAAATATTAGACACAGCAAGTCATAATACTTGAATTATTAATTTTTTTAATGATCTCTGTTTTGAAAACAATTTAAAATACACATTCTTTAATAGATATGGAAATGTTTCTCAGGTGAAATAAGGGTTTTATCAAGTAGGTGCTACTTAAAGTGTTCTGTAAGGTGTTTTAATTTTGTGAATAAGGATCTCTGAATAGTGGGGTTTTTTATTAAAAAGATAAATGAACTCAGGAAAGTTCTGCAGGGCTTAAAAAATTGTGAAAATTTCAGATTCTTATGGTTCATCCACAGTCTATGCTCTCCTTTAATGTACTGTGATTACTGTCTTTCAAATGTAAAATATTTATTCTACTTTAGACTATACATTTAATTCTGTGTGTCAGGTGTCCCCTTCCTGTTGGTGTGCAGTTGTGCTTGTATTTGTATGGATGTATTTTCACTGAATTTCACTGTTCATCGTTTACAAACATTCTCTACATATAGACGTATTTATGTGTGTACAAGGGTATAATGTGATGTTAAAAAATAGTTTAAAGGTATCAAAATGCCAGCTGTTGGTTCAACTGTAGTGGCTCGATTTCCCTGGGTGTGCCCAGGAAACTTTTCTCTTTCTAGTATTGATTTGCTGATCTTATTTCTTCTATCAGAACTCCAGATCTTTCCATGTCACTCTTAAATTATTCTGTTTGTTTCAGAGTTTTCAGTCCTTATATAAGATTATTTTTCACTTGATTTCAGTGGAGTTTAGCTGATTTACTGAAGGAGATAATTTGATCTTGAAATTTAAAGTACTTCAGGACAGTGCTGAGCTAGAAAATCCACGTTTTCAAAATTAGACTCAGCAATTGTCTCAAGTACCGATCTATGGAAATGCATCCCTTTATTCTGTCTTAAAATGGTATCTGCCTGCCGTCCTTAATTTTGACAATGGGTGGCTGGTGTTCTTCAGGAACAAGGACCTTTAAACATGATGGATTTTATGCCAGGGCCCGTATCGAGAGGCAGGTTTCTGGGACGGAAACCTGCTTGTGCAGCGAAATAACGTCTCAGTGAAAGACAGTGGGATGTGCTGCACAATGTTGAGCATCGTAGGCTTTGGGTGCTGAGCCACTGGGAGGCATGAAAGGGATTTGGGGAGTTTTTCTTATGTAGAAAAATACCCAGGTACAATAAAAAAAACGAAAATTGAAACATCTTAATAAGAAATAGAATAGCCATTAACAGTTTCTGTCCCTTTGGATATGTGTTCTTCTTGGCTGTTTATTTGTGTTTTAAAGAGCATCTTTTTTAACAAGAACGATGGTACAAAAACAATGTGAAAAAAATGAGAATGTTTTACTGTTGGAGTGAACTCAGAAGGTAGGATTAGCTTTTCTTAATTTCCAATCTTTCAAGTTCTGATTTTATTTTGTTTTTATTTTACTTTGTTAAATATTTTACATTTAAATTGATGCACGTGGACAGTGAAAAATATTGGATATGAGAGACAGTAAAAGAGTTGTGTGAACCAAAGTTCCCAGGAGACATGTGATGACGCCTCATTTGATGTGGCGAGCTGTGGCTTCAGCTTGGCCTGAATGATAGGAGTAGATGGGACAGTGGTTCAGCCGCTCTGCTTGCGCTCTGCTGCATCGCTTCAGTACTCACAGAGGCCAGATGAACCCAATTTAAGCTCCTGAGGTAATTCCCATGTATGTTCTGTATTAAATCAAGTGCTTGCTGTGCTGTAAATTTCTCATTTTCTCTGCTGCATAAGGAAGAATAGATTTAATGGAGATTTTTTTTTTTCCTCCTTGAATTCTCAATAGCATTATTTGTGCTTTTAAAAAAAAAAACTTTTCTTGCTGTGCATTTGTGCATTACAAGCATGAGCTTTAGCACGTTTAGTTTGGCCAATGATAGACACTCAGCATTTAAACTATAGATTTTATGCTGATGAACTTTAAATCTTAGGAGAAAAGTGGAGATCTGGGACTTGAGAGTTAAGATCTCTTCCTTCATTTGCCAAAAAATTGCCCTCGCTACATCAAGGAAATATTAGCACCCAGGCATGAAATTCATATCCTGTAGCTGTTCAATGGGTGCTGATTAGTTTTGGGAAAAAGGAGTAACCTGCTACTTACTAATGGTTCCTTCTCATAGTGCTATCTTGTGCATCCCTATCCTGGTTCAGCTGAGATACCTGGTGTCACCTTATTTTAATTTCAGGGGAAGATAAAATATGGCATGGAAATTAATTGTGAAGAACACATTATTTTTAGCAGAAATGTAAATAAAATGTCATAGCAGTCAAACCCAGAACTGCTGAGACAGGCATAAGGATGCAGCAGTTCAATACTCTTCATGAACTGCTACTGCTAAGTCCCCCTGACGATACAGTATGCCTTCTTCATATACTCTGTGGAATCTGAATTTTTTTTATTTCAAGCTTTATGCTGCTCCTTTAAGCATCATTTCAACAGCACACAAGAACTGACTCAGTGAATTGACTCATACGATTCCAGTAAATTGCATCCTTTTCTGGGTCAGGTGACTCTTTTCCTGTGGCTGAAAATGGATAAAAAATAAAATTTCTTGAACTTTACGTTGTTGCAACAAGCAAAAGCAGATGTAGTTTGATTGCTAAAATATGCACAACTAAACTAAAAGCAATATTATACCATTGCATGTCGCCAAAATGCTTGCTTAGGTGGAAACACAGTGTAAATATTTTTTTCTCTTAATTGATGCAGATTCTCAGTGACCGTTGCCAACTCATGTTTTTATCATTTGGCTAAAGCTCCAGCTTATTTACATTTGAAAGAGGCAAATATGTCCAGTTCACAGTAGTCTTATATGCCCTGCATTGCTTACTGTGACTTACATCCTCTGCGCGGAGCAAGTACTATGTAGAAAACAAGCAGTTGGGGAGCACTTCGTGCACTACAGATCACATGGTTACTCGGAGCTCTTTAAAATTGTTTTAAAATGACACCCAGTTTTTGTGGTGCTTTAGGCTCAGTTGAACAGTGTAGAAATTTCTCAGTGATTTTAGGTTAATTATTTTTAATCATTTATGTTCCACTATTGTTTTCTTTGAAAAATGTTTGATTTTCCTTTCATTGTTCTATATATTATATTATATATATTATATATATTACTATTATATTGTAATATAACTAGGAGTAATCCTGCAACTGTTAGAAGGAAGGAAATTAAAACCTAACTTTGCCCTAACCTTTAGGGGTTCTCTCCTATTATTGTCAGTGATGATTTAGACTATATATTTCTAGATCTAATTCAGATTTCTTTTGAAGTCTGATTAGGTGTAATTTAAATATAGTCCAAATGATATTACTTTGCTCCATTCAATCAAGGTTGATTTTGAAATAGTGTCATGAGTTTTTCAAGGAGTAACTCTCCTACTTACAAAAATTGAGTGGAGGTGACAGACAGGACACTCAACCCCTGTATTATGAAGTACTGTTTTCTTCACAAACTTGTAAGTAGAACTATATATTTATGGAGAGAATTCAGGACTATTTGCTTAAAAGAAAAAGAATATTGTTGTTTGGTTTAGAGTGAGAAATGTGTGTCTTTTATAGGGGCTGCAGAATTCTGTTGTAGAAATCATAAAGAATTTTTTTTAAGCACTTTAATACATTTATTTTGTTATTTCTAAAGAAAATGTTAAGCATCTGCTGTCTTTTTTTTTATTGCTTTGTATGGATAATTTTAACAAACCACTAATTAAATCATCAGCTGTATAACACTTCCACTTTCCTGCTTCGGCAGAGGTGATCTGGTGATTCAGCTATCGCGAAGTTCTAATAGAAGTTTGTGAAGTATTTGGAAAGTGAGGCAGATTCAGTTTCGTCTGTTAAGCTGTGCTGGATCCCTAAAGCGCACAAGCGTTTGCTGATTCTCTTACCGGGTTCAGCCGTGGTATCGGCACCACCCCTGGGATGGATGCCTTTGCTGCAGCGTGGTTGATAGCTCCGTTGGCTATTCTTCTTCGCTGGCCCCTAATCAGGATTCTGGTTGTTGTGTGCCTTGATTTCCCCTTTCCTTACTTGCCAAGTACCTTATTTCTCTGGTTAGCCAATTATTCCAAAGCACAGTCAGTAGGATCGCTACTTCTTACAGAAAGTGAAATGAGACATTATCAGTTACGTTAAATATAGCAAGTATAATTGGGAATAGAACCACACACCTGTCTGGCTTGTCAGGTTTAAAGTTTACATCGTGATTATGTCCTGTCTTGGCTGTTAGTATCTCAAAGTATAGTTACTTATATTTTCCAGGAAGGAGTCTACAAATCTATGAATTTAAATCCTGACCGTGTGGAAATTTGGAATGACACACGTGGAATTTGGATTTTGAGAAATAGTTATGGATTCCAAGTCATGCAGCTGTTGAGCATTAAGTTCATTAAAAGATGGCTCCTCTGAAAATCCAGCTGCATTCAGAAATATTGAAATATATTTTTCAGATAAAAGCTTACGACTTCTGAATAGTATGCATAGTTAGCTGTAGCTTTAAGAAGGATTCATGCGAAATACACCTTCTATGACCTAGAGCCAGATCTCTAAGATAGTTCTGAGTATAAAAGTTATTAAATGTGCTGGGCAGATGTATTACTTAGATTGCCTGCCTGTGACTGACAGACCAATATTCTATTTGATATCATCGGATTGGGTAAATTACATTTTTACATCATTTCTCTTCCAAGACAAGTATTAATGTGAAATCTGCTGACTGTCAAATTTGCATTCTTGTCCAAACCTATTAACACTTAGTATCAACTAAAATAAAAAGGAAAAAAATCTAATAAGTATTGAAGTATAAAGTATGGATGAATAATAATTAAAAAAAAAAAAATCCTGCACAGAATTTTGTGGGTACTGTTTTAGGAATATGTCTCCTGAATGTTCATGTATTTTGTGCAAAGTGGAGAAACTTTTCTAGAGGGGATTTAAATTTCTGTACTTTTCCTTCATGACCCCAAATGTACCAAAAATTCCAGGATTAGACCACCCCTTTGAAAAGATACATATATATGTGTGTGTTGGATCCGCCCTCTTTAAGAAAAATGCCAAACCTAGATCGTCCACAGCCTCAGTGAAGATGCAACAGGACAGCCCTCGTTTTGCAAGTGTGTGAGGTAAAGATGAGCTGCTGAATGCTGGAGTGCCCAAAACCTGCCTAGAAGCCCTGTGTCAGTCATATAAGGTTTTAATACTCTGGACTGAAGGACTAGAGAGAGCAGAGAGAGATTAACAAGCACATATCTATTTAAAGTATTTACCTGTGTGGTTATGGCTTTTGGTGTGTGACTTGTTTGCAACTTGGATTTTAGACAATGTTGAAAAACACAAACCCCAATTAACAACAAACCTGTGGTCTGACACTGAAATCAGTGTAATTCAGTTAGGTAATTCCAGTTAAGCTACTTGACTTTACAGCAGCTAGTTGGGATCCATGTTGAAGAAAATATGCATCTCTTGCCCTGGTCTTGTGCAAGATTGTTTTTTTCTCGACTCTTACTCCAGAATCTGCACTTAATGAGCACAGAGTTGACATGCTTGGCCTTTTGCTTTCTGTGTAAGCCTTTTCCTCTTATGGGAGCAGTAAACAGCACTGAGCTCTTTTACATCATTTATCTCTCCCTGGAGCCTTTGTAAAGGAAGTATCATTTATATCCTTTGCTTCTGTGTGCACGTATGGCTTTATAGGAATAAATACTATGTATTTGTGTTTTTGTTTTTTTGTTTTTTTTTGCTTTGCCACATTCCCTGGTACTTTATTCAACTAGCAGATGCCTTTAGGATTGGGAAGCCTATGATGTTGGGGAGATGCTACAACAATGTTCTCCATGGTTATAGCTGCATTTGCCAGCTCCCAGAGTTGAAATCTCAGGCTGGGTCATAAATTTCATGCAGCTGCGTGAGAATTTTAGTGTTCCGTAATTCAAGGCTCTATGCAGGAATGAAGAACCTGGTGCATAGTCTCCTTAAATCACCAGGCAGACAAATTAATTACTTCCCTTCTCCTCATTTCAGTCTTACAGTTTTGTTTGTTTTATACATCACTTTGTCATCACTTATCGTGTCATTGTGCACTTGGTGTGATTAGCTGGCACTGCTGACGGGTGTCTGGGGACAGGGGAGGTGGTCAACTCCTGACTGGCATTGCACATACTGATACAGCTCTCAAAGGATAGACCATCTGCCTGAGCCTCTTCTGGTTTTCCTGGTCTTTCCTAGGATAGATTTGCTGCCATCTTTTCATTTTTGGGATGTGCAACATTTTAGTCTCAACCAGATGAGGTTTTTAAAGTATTTGTTAATAGTTCTCCAGATGCATAAACTTTCTTTATTTTTGCCTATCCGTCAGCATGCAGTGTTTTTCCATCTGGGTTCTGAATCCAGAAGGAATCTGGAGAAAGTGCAACCAGGCATTAATTCTGATGTAATTTTATGCATCAATTACCATATTCAGCAAAATATTTTGCATCATGATAATCTCAAACAGGAACATAAAGATTCTAAATTCACATTCATAGTGTTGAGATAGAAGTGAAGAGCTATCTCTTTCTTACTTGGCAGATATTTTTTTTGTTGTTCTATTTTTAGTGTGAAAGGTCCTGTGAAGGTTTAGTTGAATCAATATCAAAATAATTGCTATTATGATTAATACGCCTATATTCTATCCAGCAAAATAAAAAGGATCATAAATCTAGAAAATAACAAGTCTCTCTGTTTTTCATAAAGCATGTTTCCAGTCCTAAAAATACCTTGCCAATGTACATAGACTACACTTAAGCTACAGAAAACAGAGCCAAACAGATTTTTATAAATACTGTTTATCAAACTATTGAGTTAAATAGAATTTTGAGTGATAATGTATTGACAGTTGACATTGATTTTTTTTTTTTTTTTTTTCCAATGGTTAAAGTACAGAATAACAGATTTATATAAAACTTCCATCTGTAGACCATTCTCCTGTGCTTAAAAGACAGAGCAGTCTCTGGCCTGGAAGGTATGAGCATAGAATTGTTTTACTGTCTCTATTGTTTACAGGAGTGTTCTTTCTGCTCTAAATATTTTAAACTGTGATGCTATTCGAGGATAGATGTAAAATCATGCAGTTTCTTTCAAACTTCTTCAGAGAAGATTTTAAATACTTTGTTAACACAGCTTTCAAAATAAAATCTTGAAAGTGAGATCTTCTCATTGTTACCTGATGTAGAAGGAATAATTCCTTAGTCCTACTTTATGGGTAGTGGCTGTTGTCAGGAGGAGAAAGCTAAGTAAATTCTACAATTTGCACCAACATGCATGTTCTGTTCTCTGTCATTAGATCTCGCCATGCTTTCCAAATGGCTTTCACTTGGATATCTGAAGCAAAGGTGGGGAAAAAACCCAGTGCTCTCAGGGAAAAATCTAGACTCCTTTTCCTGGCTGCCATCATTGGTAGATAAAGTACCTGGGAATGTTCAGTGGCTCCATTTGACTAAGTGATGGCTCCCATCCAAAATGTCTGAGTCTTTTATTGTTGAAATTATAGCCTGGAAACAGCGTGTGATTTATATGACATGTACAACATAATCCTGTAATTGCAAGATTGCAGATCCAACTTGAGATTTTTCATGACTTTGGATGCTTTTTACTTAATAACACATTTTGTCCTGACACATTCTGACTGTACAGATCTTTACATCTGTCAGATGACTAACACATGGTCTGCGAGGTTAAGGTAGGCAGCTTTTCCCGTGTAGCCTCTCCTTCTGTGTGTGTATGGAGTTGAACGCATACAATTTATTATTGATAGCACAAGTTTGTTTTTACTTCTAATTCATTGTTTGTCTTTATTACACCCTTTGCAGTGTAACTACAGACCCTACAGTTTACAAAATGCAATGTGTACATTTATGCTTGACACGTCACCAAAGTCAAGGTAGTCTAGTAGTTTGGCTGAAACATTGTATTTTTATTTTGGAAATTTCCCTAAATATTTAAAGTTTTTGGCCTTATCAAGACTCGCCAAAGATGATCAAAGGACAGATAAAATAGATCAGAATGAAAAATATTCTGCCACTTTTTCTCTGCTTTGGGAAGGTGAAAGTATGGCAAAGAAAAGGAAGATGCTGGTTTAGGGATGCTATTTCAATGTGATAAGCATTGCAAAGTAGCTGGAGTCATGGCTGGGATTCTGACATGTGATGCTAATAGTAACTTGAATTGAATGAATTACGACCTGATTTGTGAAAAGAGGTTTAGAGCAAGTTTTGGTATCAAGCAGTCTGAAACTTGTCTTGTTGCAGAAGCAATATGGAACAAAATGTGAAGTTAACCAAGAATTACAGAATATTTTTTTTGACATTTAAATACAGTAAATGGCCCTAGTACTTTGAAGCAAATTACTTTTTGCAACTTACATGTCAATGCAGCTTTCAGAGAACGTTATCAGTAATAGATGACATTTGGAATGTTCACAAAAACAGGATGCCAGGAGATAATAGTAAAGACTAGCAGTCTGATTACAGCAGAAAGACTTCAGATTGCTGCCTTGCTTTCCAGTGTATATCAAAAGATATAGCAAAGTACTAATAATTTATTTTTCTGACAAAGAAAGCACATGCTTTTCTTTTGTATACACAGTTCACTGCCAAATTTTGGAGGTAGTCTTTGCCAAAAGTTATAGGCTGTCGGGCAGAGATTCAGAGTGGAAAACAACACATGTGTTTTGATCCTTCAAATGTTTCGGGATTTGTCCTTTTTAAAATATAATTCAGAACTGTGGTCTGTGTAATTTCACAGTAACGTAGCATAACCTCTATTGTTTGTTTATTAATTATTGTCTGATGGAAATGACCAGCAAATCCCCTTTGTCCTTTGCTGCACAATGATAGTGAATCATGTCATCAAATGAAAATGTGTCATAGTTTATCTACAGAGAAATATGTTTTGTTGGAATAATTTCAAAGAACTTTGCTTTATTGCATAAAATACTTCTAAAAATTACTAAGAAAATGTTTATTTTGCAATATTAAATTCTTACTATTTTAGGGTATGACCCCGAATCTCACTGAAACTCTCCCTTGACTTTGAAATATTCACTCAGGTCCATAGTCATGGAAGCATCAATGAAAAGGAGATATTCCCATTAAAAATAGGAATTGATTAGCAGATGATGAGGTAGGTCACCTTCTGTTCCAGATGTTCTTAGAGGAAGGATGTCCCATGTTCTCTTGGTTGATTGGGCTCTCTTATAAGTTCCAAGAACTGTTGTCTTCAACTTTTTCTATGATGACTTTTAACTTCTTCAGTTTTTCACTAAAATATTATTTATTGACTTTTTTTCTGAAAAATACTTAGTTAGTTTACAGATGTAAGTTATCTATTCTCAGAAACCAAAGAAGTTTAAGCTTTACTCAGAGCCTTTTTTATTTTTTTCATAAGAACCCTTAGGAGCCACATACGAAGTATCTGTACCTTATATTGCTGTACAGCAACAGGGGGAAACATTTTTCAATAAGATGGGAAAATAGCTTGGTTTAAATTAGGGTATACTCCTGGAATGAATTCACAATCATGGGTAGGTCAGTGGTTCCTGAAGAAATAGTGTTAATTGCCCCAAATTGCCCGTCAGGTCCACTGAATTAGATCCTACTCCTGACTTCTCTTTATCTTGCTGAATGACTTTTAGGAAATAATTGCAGATTAATGATGATGTGGTTAGAGTTCTGTGCCAGTAGAGTAATAATAGATTTTGTATTTTTGCCTGCAGCTGATGTAGTAGGACAGTGGATCGTGTTTGGTTATGTTTCTGATGTTTTGAAGACACATGGGTGTACCTTATGGTTTTATTATACATCTACTGATAGTGATAAATTGCTACCATGATTTGCTTAAGAAGATATAAGGGCATGTGAGCTCACTTCTATTTCATCTGTTCCAAAGATGGAGCCAGTATAGTATTCCTCCTGCCCTTACAAAAGTCTCACCTTCCAAATACAGAAACACTTGTGATAATGGTTGCATGGAATTTGTGAATTTAAAATAATATTTTAGAAAGTACTGAAATATACTAGCATGAAAATTAGAAAACTTCTGGAGATCACTTTGTTCTAAAAGTGAGGGTAGACCATCCAAGACTGAGGCAAAACGAAAATATTATCTAGTACCTGTTATGTAGGTACTTATCTCACAGTACATGGAACAAGCACAGCGTGGTGGAAATGTGTTTAATATGTGAATCAAGCCAGTAAAGCTGCCTTGGGGATATCTATTTCCTGATTGAAAGATACCGTAGTAGCTTCTTCAAAACAGCTGATATATATTTTATATGTCTGTAGATTGTACTTGCAAACCTCTTTTAAAAATTAAATATATTGGCCAAAAAGTTCTGTAACAACAAATACTCAGTGCACTGCTACTGGGAGAATTCAGGAGGCAGAGCCTATTAATATTAAAGCGAACCTGAGTGAGAGGACTCCACAGAGAGCAGCATAAATTTATTCCTTAGTCATCTCCTGCCCTTCTCCTTTCGTAACTATGCCATTTATGTTTTAAGACAGATGTTGACAATTCTGGGATGCCAATGTGCAAAGATCTAAAATATGCTTAATGCAGCATTTCATCCCCCGCCACTGGTAAAACAGAAAAAGTGAAATTGTGGAGCAGAATGTAACCAGTGTGACCCTTCACTCTTCTAGTGTTAGAGGAGCTTGCTTTTTTGAAAATCAGAAGTGCATTTTATATTTAGATTATTCTTATTTACACGTTTGGTCACACGCAGCACGCTCTTTTCATTTCTGTCACCTTGCTTTAATAGAGCTCACACTGAGCTTTTTTTCTTTTTTTTTTTTTTTAAAGCCTAACCTGCAGCTCGCAGCAGCACCAGCTTCTTTTCCACCATTCTGCTTAAAAATGTCAGACAAATGAAAAGAAGGAGCTTCAGGCTAATTTCTACCTAACTAGGTGTTCTGCTTTGTTGATCCCACAAACCATCCCCAGGGCACTCAGCCATCTCTACCAGAAGAAAAGATCAAAGAATTGTCAGGTTCCTTCTCTAGATAATCCTGCATGGCATTGGCCCTTAATTTCAGATATAAATTCTGTAAAATGGGATTCTGTTTTTAATATGCTGCTATGCTTTGAATTCGAATATCTGACATGGAAAGAATTAGAAATGGCATTTGCTCTCCCATAACAAAGTCCTGTCCTGTTCAAACAGCAGAAAGGGGTAATGGAAAATCGAAACAGTCCAATAAATATTTTTGTGTATGATCTTCCCATCGTGAGCTCTCTTAGAGGAAAAAGAAAATAAATGCCCCTCACCCCTTATAATCCTAAAGGAAAACACACCCTGGAAAAAAGTATACGTGGCCCAGTACACTGATTCATTATTGAAACATAAAAATCAACTGTTTCTCAGGGATCAGAGAAAGAGATTTTTTTTTTTTTTGCCCACTGAATTATTTAAGACATGCACAGAAAAGATTGCGTGTACCAACATTTGATATTGCATCCTAACACTCTAAACAATAAATAATTCGTGAATCTGCTTTATTTTTTCTAAACCCAATTCTTTTGTCTTTGGATACATAATTGCAAACTCTGACAGAATATTAATATTCAGGTGCATGTTTTAGCAAATGCAAAAAGTTACCAAATTTTAGTTATTTCTGATAAAAAGAAAAGCTTTGGTTTAAGGAGAAGCGAAGCAAGTTCGCAAGTATAATCTTCCTTTTACAGTGCAGATCTGTTTCCAGTGTATTCTTCTCTCTTTTTTTTATTAATAATTTTATTTACATTTATCTATATTTATTTTATATACACGTGGGAATGGTATGAAGCTGTGTCAGGGGAAGTTCAGATCGGTCATTGTATTTTATTTGTACGTGGAGGTGGTAGCAGAGACCAGCTGCTTTATAAGCCGTAGTGAAGACTCTGAAATCCACCTGGCAACCAGAAGGAATGAGGATAGCTCTTGAATAACTGTTCAACATGAATGAATTACAGTGTTCTGAGTAGGCATCATTCTCCAAGTGATCCTAATTGTGAGAACTGGACAGTAAATAAATCTCACCTTAGCTGGGAGCTGTAGAGCAAAACTTATTGTGACTTGCAGACATGCAATTCGAAATACAGGCTAAAAGGGATGAAAAGCAAGCTCCACATCTTTAAATGTAGTGCAAATAGTTTTGGAGGTGATGCGCAGCAACAGTAGAGGCTACTTGCAACAAACTTCATGGAAAGCAGGACTGGGGAAGCATTTGCCTAAAGTTACTGGTGTTGTCATCTGGCAAATGTTAGATAGCCGATAAAGTACAGATAGAAGATAGTTACATTACATTTCATAGAATCACAGAATGGCTTGGGTTGGAAAGGACCTTAAAGATCATCTAGTTCCACCCGCCCTGCCCTGGGCAGGAACACCTCCCACTAGAGCAGGTTGCTCAACGTGGGAGCAAGCATCCAGCCTGGCCTTGAACAACTCCAGGGATGGGGCAGCCCCAGCTGCTCTGGTCAACCTGTTCCAGTCCCTCACCACCTTCATAGTTGAAAATTTCTTCCTAATATCCAATCTAAATCTCCCCTCTTTCAGTTTAAAACTGTTAGCCCTTGTCCTAGGGTTAAACTTCCTGATAAAGAGTCCCTCCCAGTCTCTGCTGTAGGCTCCCTTTAGGTACTGGAAGGTGCTATAAGGCTATAAGTTCTCCCCAGAGACGCCTTTTCTTCAGGATGAACGGCCCCAAATCTCTCAGCCTGTCTTCATAGGAGAGGTTCTCCAGCCCTCTGATCATCTTCATGGTCTTCGTCTGGACTTGCTCCAACAGGTTTTACGCTATTTCAGTTTTACAATATGGGGCAAAACTGGAGAATGTACTTATTGTGCCTCAGACATAAGGAATTGCATATTCGCTAGAGTGGAGAGTTTATCCAAAAGTTGGGCTATCGCTGCGCATAATTGTCATATATGCACAAGGGTGAAGGGATACTAACAAAACCCATCTTTCTCACGAGGAAACTCTTTGTACCTGGGTGTATTTCCTGACTCTGCCCTTCCTTTTCTCTGTGCGCTTCCCTGGAGCACAAGTCATTCCAGGTTAATGCTTGGAAGAAGTTGTGGACACAGCACTTCTCAACCAAACAACAAAAGTGTGTGCTGGTTTCTCTAGAAGACTGTCTTGGTGTCTGAGTTTCCCCTGGCCATTTGTGGAAATGGTCTACTTCTAAATAGTTGTACGTGTGAGGTGTGGCACCCAACGCAAAACTCTTGCTAAAAGCTGAAATAGAAGATTTTTGTGTGTTGCTCCTTCATCTCAGCTGGAATTCCTGAAATAAAGGAGTGCCTAGTATTAAAAGGGATAGATATACAGAAGACAACAAATGTATACCACTGAGGGAAGCTTGCTTTTATATACTTTATCTGTAGTGTAAGAGCGTGGGGCATGTTACAGGGAAAAAAACCCAAAGCAACAAAACAGGGCATTAAATGTCCAAATATGTCTAAGCTTCCAGCAGCTTGGTCTGTGACATCTTTGCTGGGTTATGGAGTCCAGTTTTCAGCTTCTGGCTGTTGCATGGGCCTCCTAAACACAGCACAAGCAGAGGTGTTGGAGGGCATTTCTGGGCATGGAGAGGTGGAAGCCTGGGCATGGTGAAGGTGGACTTTTCCCAGGAATTTGGAGCTAGAATGACGATGGTACTTTCTCAGTTTAGACCCAGACAGATCTGAAAAATATGCAGTTTGTATATGCATCGTCACTAATTACAATACACCGATGGGCAGAGTCCTTCCGCAGTTTGGCACACTTGATCCCTGAAAAACTGTGGGGAAAGGAGACCCAAACATCCTTAATATATCAAGGCAAACTCCTCCTCTTACAAAAAGTAGCAGTGTCTTCACTGGCCATAAAGTGGCCAGTTTTTAAGGTCTTATCTGAAAAACGCCACATAGTACAGTGCAAGAAACTCAATTTATCTGTCTCGGAAAGATGAAGGGCTGAGCCAAATCTGCTGGGATTTCATGCGCTGTTTCATGCTGTATAAAACATTTTTCATCATTGTGAAGTATAAAGCTAATACCCAAAGCAAAACGGGTAGCAATATGTTGTGATATCAGATAAGCCCAGATATTTGATTTTGGTCTGTTGCTGTCTTCTGATTTCTCTCCTAAGGGTGCAGCGAACTGCTTTGGTTTAACAGGAGATGGAAAACGGTTCATCTTGGCAATGGGCCCTGACACTCCTGCTGAGCAGAGTCCAAGGGAGTTTTTTTATGTTGTTCTTGGGGCTAGTTTTGTTGTTGTTGTTGGTTTTTTTAAATAGGATGTCCATAAGAGAGAAATGTTCCAGTGATGAGCAGGGGCTCAGCGTGATTTGATTTGTTCTATTCATCAAGGGGAGCAGAGCCAAAATTTATCTTGTATACAACAAATAACTGCTGTCAGACTTCAGATCAAATGTATGAATTGAAGCTGATTGCTGGGAATAATTTTCTGAGAGAGAAAGTGATTTTCTTTCTTTGAACATATTTTGTGTCCTCGTACTTTCAAAGGCTAGCAGGCAAACTAAACTTGTTTCGTACTGATGATGTCTACATTGAATAGTTTGCTCAGCCTAGGTTGAGATCTTGATGCTGTTTCAAAGAGATAATACTAGTGTTTCAACTTATGAAGTGTAGACATAAGAGTTATCTGTGTGGGAAGAGCTCAAGATAGCCTGACTTTAAGAAATGATATCTGAAAATCTGTGCCTTTTATGTCAGTCACATCGTTTTGCCCTTCTGTAAGCAGAATATAGGATAAATCAGATAAATGTTAATACCCATAATTTCAGATTTACAATGATGGTAAACCTGTATAACTGGACCCAGAAGTAGTTTAACACATTTAACTATGCCCATAAACTATGACTCATGCCTTATGTGGTGTCTATTCTATATGCTAAATGAGGAGGGGATATTATGAAAAATACAATATGAAGTTGTGTAACTAATGATTGTAATAAAATGAGCTTGCGGAAAAGGAACTAAAAGTGCAACTGTAAAAGTGCTTATATTGTGCTTTTAACCGATAGTTTGTGTTTTTCTTTTCAAGTCTTTGTCCAGTTTTACAATAGGGAGATGGGAATTAAAATAAATAAATACAACTGTTACACCTTTCTGCTGTTATGCATTGATAGAGAATAGAGAATATGCATAGAGAGAAGGAAAAAGGAGAGGGAAGGAGACTAGAATTTTATTGAGACAAAAGCTAGTAAAATTCTCTTTAAAAGAAAGCATCATTTATGTCACGGCTATTGTTTTCTAAGAATGCTAAGGTACTCATCTCTGTATTTTTTTCTCCCTCTCTCCTCCTCCTCTGGAGACGTGGTGTGCTCAGACTGTCATGTAGAGGTTGCTGCTTTTGTCATAATGTATAAGTGTGTCTCTTCAGACGTTTGGTGATTACTTTGTCCAGTTACCAGCCTTTAATTCAGAAGAATAAATGACCGAAGTGAAGGGATTATTTTCAGAATTTAAGAATAGAGAGGAACATATACGCCTCTAAAGGTGTTTTTTCCCTGCAGATTCCAAAGGTGCACTGGGAAAGCAGATGCTACAGCTTCTTCTATGTGTTTTTATATCAGTGGAAGACCTTTAGGCAACTTAAATATAGGGTTACTGTCAATATTCCTATAATGAATTCAGCTTCTGTTAAGCCTGATCTCACATACTGAAAATAAAATCAGAACTTAAACAAAATATGTGAATGTTATGGCAGTATAGGAGGAAAGGGGAAAAAGAATGTCCAGGGACTGACTGACAATTCTATTTAGGAATGAAGCAGAATTTTTTTTATTTATTTTCAGTGTGGAAGCTCTGTGAAGAATATGTTAACAGATCTCACAAGTTGTCATTGAGAGTTCTCACTTTTTTGGCTGACACTGATAGACACTGTACTTGTGTTTGCTGTAATTTCTTGGGTGTAGGTACCAGGACAGTAAGAATGGACTGCATGGGAAGCAACAACAGGATTCCCACACGTGGCAACCACTGAGAGCAACTTTCTGCACCTGAATTTAGGGGTGTACTGAAACTTCTGGTGCAAATGAGCTAAAAGATTTAGTTAATTAAGAATTAGATACTAGAGTAACTTGGCTTAATGATATGATTACTCTAGCTTACTGTTTGTCATACAAGCTTTCCAAGATGTTAAAGTACATTAAGATATCTACTTAGTTTGAATATGATGGTATTCTTTCTCTGAATCTAAAAGGCCATGTCTAATTAAAACCATTTTTCTATATAATTTTAAAAGAGGCTATTAAAGACATGTTTACAGATAATTCATTCCTTAAGTTTTATTGGTTTTTAAACTGGAAATCTCTAGGACCTTTTCCATTCAAGTATTTCATAACAAATAATTGTTTGAAATAAAAACTGTGTAAAATTCCAGTTCGTTTAACCTTTGTGGTTGTTCTTTGATGAATGCTTAATAGGAAGGATCATTTTGAATCCTTTTCTAAGACTTAGAAGTCAGAATTTCTGTCCTGATTCAACAAGCATTTGTAACCTAAAAGTGTCACTAATTAATCTGGTTTTGAATAGCCCCTTTCAAGCAAATTTACAGAATATATACCTGATCAGACCATTCATTTTCAAACATTTAATTCACAATCCTCATCAAATCAGGCTTTATTATACTTCACATATTTTTACTGGTATATTTCACATTCTGCTATAGAAAATTTATCACTGTTAATCAGGATGCAAAGCTGTATTTGCCAGTGACATGTTATTTGCTAAGTAACATAAACACTCAAATTGTAAGCAAGAAGTTGTCATCTGTGTCTGACAAGTTCCTACTTATTATGCTCTTGATAATTGTAACCTTTAATGGTTGCTCTCATTTCTAAAAACGCTAAGTGAAGATTAAATCATGACTGTTTTGCCTACATTCTGGTAACCCTGGCGTTTGGGGTTTTTTTTGCTAGTAGACTGGATAATGAGACAGTATTAGTAAATCCTGTTAAACCTATCTAAATCTCCAAAACAGAGTCTGTCTCCTATCCTTAAAATTTATTTTCTTTATGTTTTATTTTTGAACTATATTCTTTTGCCAGGCTACTTTGACACAAAATGTGGAAATTGTGACAACCATCTAATAAATGTGTGTCCTTTCAAGGGGATAAGCATTCAGTTCTTCACGTTCTGGGTTACTGCAGAGTCTTCTCAAAGTAACATGTGTAGAAGCTAATTGCAAAGTGTTAATGTATTAATAAAAGTATTTTTTATAGTAGCTCGTGCTTGGCCAAGGGAACATTAATGAGTAAAAGTATAAAGGTTACAACTTTGGTTCTGAAATATGGATAGAGCCTGTTACTTAAGCCAACCACTGCTAGGCTGAGAGAGAGTGGAGGGTAATGAAGCTAGTTAGTCAAAACAAAATGATGACTTGAATTCTTGGGTTAATTAAGTGCAATCTCTAAATAAGCAGTCCCTTTGTCACATCTGTTTGGCCATCACCTCAAGAGTCACAGTACAATGTAGCTCATTAGAAGCACGCCTGGTGAGCCATAGATGCTCTGGGTGGACTTCATCTCTGGTTTCTATTTGGTGTATTTTTGTTCATCTTGTATTTGCTACCCACTTTTGTGCAGAGTCAGAAATCTTCTGTATTTCTATAGTGGTTAGTACAATAGGGTCCTGCTCTGTGATGAGCTATATCATTTTCATAAAAGAACAAAGGTAATTGACTGTGAGACTTACAAGAACACTTGTTCTCCCTCTCCATACCCAGCCCTTTGCAAATCACGTTTTATGAGGCAGACTCTGGGTTGTCTCATTCAAAGTAACATCCCAGTTCCTTTTTGTTGCGTTACAGAGCTGTGGGCACCCGTGTCAAACAGCTGGAAAAGATTTATTGTTTCTGCAGCGATGTGTATTGGTGCAAGGAAGAGAGCAATGCTGAAACGTGAAATGATGTTATATCTTCTCCTTATCTGGGACTTGTGCAAAGGAGGTGGTGTGGTTTTGGTCCTCAAACCAGGACAGGAAGTTTCAAATGGAATTTTAGTTTCTTTGCATTTGTTTGAGTAAGAAAGGTTTGGTTGTTTTTGTTTTTGTTTTGTTTTGTTTTTTCAAGAAAAACTCAGAGCTTCTAATTTTGGAAATAAAGCTTCCACTGTTTCATTGGGACATGAACCTAAATTTGAATGGATGTTCTGGATGGAATTACCCTTTTTTCTCTAATGCCAGCTTGTTCTTGCACACAATATTTAAGAAAGTTATTGCTATTTAGTAATAAATATGCTTTCCTAAAATATGATGGACTAGGTTTCTGTAGGTATGTTTGCAGCTCATTAGCACAGGAGAAGTTGGTTTTGGTGTGTTTTTAAGTTCTTCTTAGTGAAAGCATGTTATGTTCAGCACTTGAAGATCTGCTTATTGAATACTTAGTTTCTGAACAATTTTGAAATATTTTCACACTGCAAAGAAATCTTTAACCTTGACTGCCAATTATAGAATAATATGGGTGAGGAGGTGCAGAAAGAATTACCAGACCATTGAAAATTCATTTTACTGAAGTTTATTATTTTCCTTGAAAATGAGAAGAAATACACTTAAAACTCCTACCTGAAAAAGACTATTGAGTTGGCAAAATGCTATCAGGGAGCTAACCTTCTAAAGTTTTTGATTACTTGCAGTTTTGAATTATGAAATTTAGCACAAAGACCCCATGAATTTGCTCATCAAGGTCAAGTGATGAGATCTTTGCCCTATTTCTTAGTTGTTACAATGATTTACTGAAAATGCTACTGAACTATGGAGTAGCCAGTATTACCAAGTAAGGATTAGAGGGTATTTTCTTTCCTATTTTACCCCAGAATATCCAATCTAAATTGCTTTCAATTTCTAGAGTGTTTTGGTGGGTTTTGATGTGCAATCCTGTTTCTGTGAAAGCAGGTTTTAATGCAAAGTCATAGCCTTTTAGAATTCTATAAGAGATGATTTTGTGCCATGATGCATCTATCTTGTCTTCTTATCTGTGTCGTTGCTGGTGACTTGAGGGTGGTATTATCCATGTATAAAATAAAACCAGTATGATCAAATATTTAAATGGTCCCTTAATATTTCAGTAACTCTCAGTAATAAGGCTATTTTTTCCCCCCTCTCAGAACAAAAGCCTCAAAAACAAGCTCCTGTCAGGAAACAAGCTTTGTGGTATTCATGCAGAAGAGGTAAGTTTCTCTCTATTGTGAATTTAACATACTCCCCCAAAAGCTTGCACAATAATGTTTTCTACTGAGGTTCTGGTATAGGTTATATATTACGTGTATACGGTGAGTGTTCCCAAAGTGCTCTCATCTCAACTTGTTTCTGTGACTTTGCTAGAAGCAACTTGAATGTATTAGAAGCAATCTGCAAACTCAAGTTTTAGGCAAGTAAAATAAAGTTTGTGTATGCTTACGAAAAGTATATATAGCTCTGTAGGTGTATGTTATACATCTGTATATGTACATAAAACTGATATCTTTTCCTTGATCTCCCTGCTTAGAATAAGACAGGAACAGCTAAATACCTTTAAAAAATAATTTATATTATTATTAATTTCTAGAATGTTTCATTACTTCAAGGTAAAAAGTGTCCCTTTGAAAAATACAGGGAAAGGAATCTTCTACTGAGGAGTGAGCTAGCAAAGATATGATACAAAAGCCCTATATTTTGCAAATACATAAACATATAGCTAAATGCATTCACATGAGCAGTCCCTTTAGCTATTTAACTTTTCATGACAGAGAATATTACTATATATGAATCTGATTTTCTCATTTATGTGACTTTAGTCATGTTTCTTTGCAAATATAAGTTCGGTGAAAGTCAATGCACCTTGTCAGAATGAAACAGAAGTATAACGCTTTTCTTCTTGACTAAAATTTTCATAGTTGTGCTTGAATGTTATCTAGTTATATTAGTTATTTAGCCTAACTGTTTCTAGGAAATCCCCAATGCTAGGAAATAATAGGGGTTTGGGTTTGGTTTTTTTGTGGGTGTTTTTTTTCTAACTTTTCAAAATCTGTGTTACTTCCTGTATCACCACTGTTGCTTTCAAACATGCCACAGTATATGAAGACAAATGTATTTTCTTCCCTTATTTACTGCTAAAAAAATTGGCTGTGTGTTCAACATAGCTTTCTGTTTTCCCCTCTGTTTCAAGTTTGTTTTTCCTTGCTGCATAACATCTTGAATGTTTGGTAATTAACTTGAAGATCTTTTCCCTGATTATGTCTCCTTTAATATTTGCAACATAAATTTCTTTAAATCTATGGGCGAAGCCCAGGATTAAATTAAATTTAGTGTAGTGTGACAAGCCTTGCTGTCAGAGAATTTCAAAAAACTAAACATAAGCTAGCTAACTCTGAAGGCAGCAGACTGTGAGTGTATTTTAAACCTTAAGAATCTCAGACTTTATTAATCATCCTGGCAAATTTGTGGCTTTTAAGTGGGCTAGTGCCATTATATCAAGCAAAGTTGCTACAGGAGCACCCTTTTTTGGTTATTGTTTTGCTGGTGAGGTGGTGTCAGCCTCAGAAACGTAGTGCATTTTTTGCTCTTTAATTAGTACTGTACTCATTAAGCATAACAACTGTATGGAATCAGTATTCTTTTAGTTATTAGATCAAATACCCTTCATGGATACAGTTGCCTGCCAGGAAGCTCCTGCTTCGTTCTGCTCTCTCAGACTGCAGACAGAGAATTTTAGCGTGCCCTGTAATTCCTTGTTGTCCAGTTGCATAGATGGGAGCATGTTAGTGATCCTATATTGTTTATATGGCTGGCTTTTCTTCTCTGGGGATTCAGGCCCCTGGAGAAAGAAGGGCTCAGTGGTCCAAACCTCAAAGTTCCCAGGACACAGAAACGGAAATATTGCCAGATGCTGTGGTTTAGAAATGGCTATCAACCTGTGTCTAGAGATGGTCTTACCTGGCTGACTGCACTAAAAACTGTCAGTTTTGTAAGTCCTCTCCCTAGAGGTAAAATCACAAACCAACCAAATTTTAACACAAAGAATTACAGGTCATATTTTGAGTCACTTATATTACTCACTGAATATATATAGCTCCATAACTCTTAACTTCATCACAGGTTTGTGATTTAGTGAGTGAGTGATACGTTAATCATAACTCTTAGATTCCTCTACAGCCAGTTTGGATAACTTGTGTGTCACAGAGACTATATACTTCCTTAAGCACAACACCTAGAGCAATTGAAGTCAGTTAAGGTTTCCTCATTGGTCTTTACTTGAGGAGGAATATATTTCATAGCTCTACCAACTGCATTGTCCAGATTAGAAGACAGGGCTATTGAGTCTAGGCAATTGGCACGTGTAGATGAAATAACAGCAAACATGGTTACAGAAGAGAAAAGTGAACTGAACTGGTCTTTGCTATTTGTTTCAGATTTTATGGACTACAATAACCAATTGGGTTATATTTCTTAAATATTTAAAGCAGGTGCTAGAATTTTATATTTAGATTCATTTATCCTTCCCAAAATTCTGTCACAGAATTTGACTGTACCAATTGGAAAGACATCAAATTTTTCTAAAAGCACCAATTTACAGAAGATATGCTACCATCTGTAATATGTTATATTTATGGATGTGCTGTTTCAGAAAAAGTGGAATAGACTTCTAATCCATTCCAGCGAGTTCTAAACATTTGGTATTAAGTAATGGGAGAAAGCTTATTGAATATCGGTTAAGACTGTGGATTTTATTAAATATACATTATTATTTTAAAAAAAATTCTTAGATGAGTGAAATACTTGTGTGTAATATATGAAAACCTCATTTCTATTATATTTTGGTTAAATAAGTAAAAGAATGTATAGACCATTACTTAAAATTATTTTAAGGATAATTTGATAATATTTAAAATAAGTATCAGCCTAAGCTGATATAAATCAGCATAAATATGCCTATTTTAGAGGGCATGGTCACAGACTGAGAACCTAGTTCATTTGGATACTCTGGAACTCCCTAGCCATTAAAAAGAAGAACCTATGCAACACTATGGAAACTTTGTCCCTCTAAGAAAACATTTTCCCTTGCCTCATCTTCAAAAGTGACGCCTTTAGTTATGCTTCATGAAAAGTATCAAAAGTATTAATAACATCTCATGTCTAAAATGTGTAAGCCCAATGTTTATTCACAATAGTATGAATTCATGCATGTTCTTTAGGTGAGTGCCATTTTACATTTTTCTTGATACTTTTGCTTGGTTCAGACTAGCCACCCTAGAAAAGAAATTGACTGATTTTGATTATTCTTCTGCGTTTTAAAGCTGGTCTAGTTTCTGCTGTTGTCAGAACTTAATACCCTTTTTTTTTCTATTCTTAAAAGTAAATATTTAAAAATTAAACCCCTCTGATTTTATTCTCCTTAATTTCAGTCAAAAAAGATCCAAGCCCAGCTGAAAGAGCTTCGTTATGGGAAAAAGGATTTGATTTTTAAGGTAAGTTTTGTTTCACTATATTTAGATAAAGTATTCGATTTGATGTAGTATTGAAGTAATGTAGGATTATGATAACTGCCTTTATTACTGTAGTTCTAAGGTATTGTTTCCTTCTCAAGATACCAAAAATACCTTAAAACACCAAAGAAAGACAAGGGATAATGGTTTTAAACTAGAAGAGGGTAGACTCAGACTAGATATAAAGAAGATATTTTTTTTATGCTGAAAGTGGTGAAACAATAGCACAGATTGCCCAGAGAGGTGGTAGATGCCCCATCCCTGGAAACTTTCAAGGTCAGGTTGGATGGGGCTCTTGGCAACCTGATCTAGTTGAAGAAGGTCATTGCAGTGGGGTTGGACTAGATGACCTTTAAAGGTCCTTTCCAACCCAAACCATTCTGTGATTCCATGGTTGCCAACACCTTAAAGCAAATTTTTGTGTTTGAGATAAGCCTGAGCAATGGAATGTTCCTCAGGTCCCTGGATCCAATTTCCTGCTATATGCTGAAATATCTTTATCAAAACTGAACCTTCTAGAAAAAATTCTGTGGTTTATACAATCCAAATGAATAGCCAGTTCAGCTAGCATATTTAAAAAAAAAAAATAAAGGGAGGTGATAAGGGAGAAACGGGGAAAAAAAAGACAGAACATACAGACATTTTGCTGAAGTGCATCAGGTCCTTGTTAACACAGAGAGAAGTTAATCCCTGTTAAAGAAGGAAGAGAAGGATTGAGGTCACCTGACTGGAGGCTGCTAATTGAGTAGTGCTTTTATTACTGGCATAAAGGATGAAGTTAAGTAGTCATCTTCAAAGTGACTAGAGCTAGAATTTCTTACAAAGTAATTTATCTCAATAAAAGGTCCAAATTGCTTTCTGGAAGTATTTAACTCTCTCTACTGTCTCTCTATTGTATGTGTAGTACAGTAAAGATAGAATAACATAGACCATTTAAAATAGGTAATGTGATTTTTTTGTGTGTGTGATTTTCTTTGTTTCCTTTTTACTCTGGTTTTTTCATACACAGGTTAATTCCAAGGTTTTTCAGGAACATAAATTTCTGGTCATCATAAGACACAAAGCAAGGGAATAGGTTTAGAGATAAAACCCAGGCATATTATACATCTATGCAGTTAAACTTTAATACCAGCTAGGATTAACAAAAATAGCACAATTTTTCTTGAAATTCAGTTTAGCTATAGTTGCTAGTTTTAACAGAGGGGAAAAAAAAAAAGCTTCTAAACTTGCCTGGGTGCGAAAGCTGCTTTTCTTTGGCTGAGGCAGAAGGATTGTTCAGTACTACTGTTTACTTGGTGTTTTCATTATGCTAATATGTGGTGACCCCGAAAATGGGCGCAATTACGCAAGATTGTGTAGTAATCCTTAGCAAGGGAACACTCCTACTTGCTTTTTAGGGAAATTATTAACTGGTGTAATTAAAAACACTTTGAGGGCTCTAGATGGATGATGTTAATGAATTGTGAAGTTGATTCCGAAGTACGGAGAACGAACGGCACATGCAAATATCTGAAACGTCTCTTGGTGGAGTGCATGGCTGTGTACGTGATTGCCTGACTTGATAATTTGAGATATCCTTCATGTGTAGTCATAAATATTTTTTCAGGTTTATTTGTTGGTCTTTTTCCTGACTAAAGAAAATTTGATTTCTGAAGAAAAGGGAACAAGCAAACACGCTATCCTCAAAAATAATCATGTGAGATGTGGGAAAGGGTAGGTTAAGTGTGCTGTTTTGTGTGTGTTTCAGGTCTGAAGTAAGAAATACTGAATGGAGTAGAAGCCATTTTGTACAGACTGGAAAGATTTTAAAATATCTGTCTGGTCAGAGAGACACTGCTAAGTATGGGCACTAACAGGTGGTATTTCATCTCTAGTTGCTTTGAGTCTAGGAACTAAACAGATTTCATGCTATTGTTGCTGTTAGGCTGTTTTGTGAGGCTCTGATTCTTTCTGATAAAAGATCAAAACATTGGATGCGTGGTCTTCTGCCAGCACAGAACGTGTAATGGTGTGCGTGATAATCTCCGGGCTCTTAGTTACTGTCACATTACAGGAATCTACTCTTTCACCACATTCCCACCTCATAAAACCTTACATTTTCTGTATGCCCTACTGAGGACTTCAGGGAATTCTGTTCTCTGTATAGCTCTGAATGTTGCAAGCTTCTCCCAGCAGTTCACCAGAAGGATGTAAACTTCATACTAGATTCCTAAAGAGCATGAGGGAATGCTTCTGTCTGCACCCATTAAACTCTTGCTTTCTGTGATGGAATTAATTGTGAAGATCTGTGTGAAGTAAGTAGGGTGGTTTTTTTGTTTGCTTTTTGTTCTGCGTAATCATCATTGAGAAACTAGTTCTTAAATTGTGGTAACTATTGATGTCGATGATTCCATACTGACTAGAGCTGGGGGGATTAATTGGGAGAGTAAGATGAAGGGTGAGAGAGTTTTCTCCTTTGTGCTCCAGTGAATTGGTAAATTGTGCCCACTTTTCACAATATATGACAGTAACTTAAGTGGTAGTAAATAAAACATGAGTTCATCCTATTTGGCATGTATTTACTTTTATGTTTTCAAAGTGTTTGGTAATCTAGCTGATTAATTATGTGGCATATGCATATATATCTCTCTATGTATTTTTTTGTCCCTATGTGTGAAATAGTGCCATATGACTGTTAAGCAGTGAGAGTCACAGAAGTTAAGTGATGCGCTCAAGGCTAGAGAGGTTGTCAGTGCCACTACTGAGATTAGAATTTGAGCTCCTGTCTCTTTGTCGGAGTTCAGTCCCTTACATTGTGCGGTGTAGTATCCTTAAAGAGCTGGCAAAAGTTGACATTTGCTTTGTATTAAAATGAGAAAAATAAGGAATCGTTAATAAAAATTTTTGCGTAAGCTTCTTAATTTTATAGCTGCCTTTGTAAGAAGGTACTCACTAGTTCTGAATGAGTCTGCTTTTAATTACAATAACTTAATTATGGTCCTAAAACTCAGATTCAGTGAAGTACTCTTAAGTTTAAGTGCTTTGCTAAATTAAGTGCTACGTTTATTTCAGGCATTCATACACACTTGTTTTCAAATTACTCCTCCTTACTTAACTGAGTTCCCATCACTTGGCTATACTATCCTAGAATAAGTCACATGTTTTAGTAAATTAAAAAAGAATTAAAAATAATCTGTTTTTTTATTCATGAAATGCAGACATATGTTTGAGTCTGAAGAAATACGAGATGAAGAAAAATAAACCCAGCAAGAACTTTCACTATATTTTTACAAGTATCTTGTATTTTTGAAATTATTGTTCTTTTAAATGTAAAAGTTGAGAATGGTTCACTCGTATGGCTTGAATATATCTTTGTTTAGCATATTTATGATTAATTTCTAAGGATTCTGCTTCAGAGTTGCAGAATTATGAATTCAATCTACTGCTTTATCTCTTTTCCTATTGTCATTTAAATTCTGAGACAAAATATTTTGATAGACAGCCCTAAAAAACTCGAACGTGAGCAACAGCCAACTAACCTTAGCCTACTAACGCACTTAATCTTTGTTCCGTAGCAGAATTTAAATTTAAATAAGCACCAAATTGGGTGGGAGTGTTGATCTGCTGGAGGGTGGAGAGGCTTTGCAGAGGGATCTCGACAGGCTGGATGGAT
>JAOQGH010000040.1:60973584-60999132 GCA_025769975.1 Gallinago jamesoni | reverse complement strand
GGCTAAAAAAGGGGGGGTGGTGGTTGTGGAAATAAATCATACATCACTCCCCCTTCCCCCCTTCTCCCCCCCCCCGCCCCCCCCCCCCCAAAAAATTAAAATAATTTGGGGGAGGAAGGCTTAAATAATACTTTGCATCAAAGATATCATGTACAATTCACCCTGATCTGGAGAGATGAGCTCAGTAGTATTTTTTTGCATAATTATTTCAAAGTATGATTTGTTCTTTTGTAGGAAAGGTCCTTTGAATGTAAGAGACAGCATCATGGCTGCAAGTATTGCAAAATGGTTTTCTTCATCTTTAGGTCGGGAATTATAATCTTTGTGCTCATATTATTAAATATTTGTGAGTGAGAGATGCCATGATTTGGTGGTTATACACGCAGATCAGGCTGTCTACAAGCCCAGAGCTTATGTTTTGCATTTCATGCTCTGGTTCCATTTGTATATAGTGGTTTGTGCAAAGCCAGATAGAAAGATTGATGATACTTTTCATTCAAAGCATTTTCAATATGAGGTAATTATAAAATCAGTGAAGTTATAAGTTTAATAGCTTAATGCTCTTTCACAGAAGTTGCAGTATCCAGTGATGTATGACAGCCAAGAGCACGTTGCTAGGAAGAGCTGATTTTTCATGTTCCAATGTATTAATGTACAGCTAATACTTTGAAGACTTGCTTGAAAATACGTGTGTTTTCTTCAAGGAGTATCCTTGTTTGTCGAAAGTCGTCTGGATGGCAGAAAGAAAATTTTAAGTACTCAAAGCAATTGCATTGATGGCTGAGGGAATGGAAGTATGGTGTAGATTTTATTCGTGTTTGAAGTTGTTGTTATATGAAGGTTATTCTATTTAGCTGTGGATTTCTAGAACACAGTAATTTTAGAGAATTTAATTTTTGCTACTTTGAGAATAACAGAATTGAATGTAAATTTTGTGCCAGGATGTTTTTGCTTATGTATCTGGCAAGTCACATTCTGAGGTGGATGGCTGATGGGCAAGGATGTGCAGGGTTTTATGGGTTAATGTCAAGAGTGAGGAGTAATGTTTTCTCTGAGTTCTTAGATAAGAGATAGTGGGGTCTTCCTAGTAGTATTTCTACTCTGTAGTATAATAATGTTGTACTTAGTCTTCATGGTTTAGGATCCTTATAGCTCTTCCTGCATGTGGTAGTTCAGTCTTAGAAACTGCTGGATTTTTTTTTTTCTTTGCAAGTGAGAAGGCTTATGGCGCTTTTTTGTTGGTTTGTTTTATAATGCTTTTATGTATTATTCATTTTGGTTTGTGGTTTTTGTCTTCTTGATCAAGTAAGCATGTTTGTACACTTTCAGATATGTACTTGGATGTTGCCCACTGTTGGCAATTTTGGGTTTCAGGTTATCAGTTATTTTGTGATTAGATCTGGCTCCTTATTGGATGTAGAAAAATGCTTTAATACAGGATAATATTGAGTTGTTTTTCTCAGTAGAAGCTGAGGCCCCTGGGAGAGACAGGAAATTGAAATTTGCTTAGTTGATTTTTGTGAAATATATTAGGACTGTTTTATAAATAAGTATCTGTCATTGATGTTTGGGTGGTAAAAGCACTTTTCAGACAGCTATGTCATTGAGATAGCAAAGCTTAGGGACCATTTCCTCATTTTCTATTACATCTTCTTTTATCACTGTATGGTCAGTGAGTAGTTCTTGTATTCAAGAGGCCTAAGATTTTTTTTTTTTTATTTCTTTTGTAGTAGTTTTTTTCTTTTTTTTTTTTTTCTGAATAGTGGTACAGTGTATTTTCACAACATTGACAAAAGTGTATGGATAAAGTCTTATCTAGATTACGTGTGTGTTGCTTAGGAAGTAGATGTCATGTTTACCTTGGCATCTTTTTGCTGGTGCATGTTTTCCATTTCAAACACCATATTTTAGCATTTTGTATATTGTTTCTATGATGTTACAATCATCAGTAATGTGTTAATGTTAACACATTATGTTAGCAACTCAGAAAGTGCCCACAGATCTAGACAGAATTGGCTGCTTAAAAATACCTACAAGCTATTGCAGGTATGGGATTTTTTTTAATATAAAGAGGTAAGTGACGTACAAGAAAGTGGAGGGATGTAGTCATACATGTATTTTACAGAAAGGACATCGAGTTATGTATTAACATAATTCATTGATGTCCATATTGAAACAAATCTCCTTCTACTATTCTATTTTTTTAATGGTTTCCTGTGGTTTTGGAAATTGCAGATTTACAAAATGTGGGTATGGTGTCAGTTCTTAATAATTCAAGTCTATTAGTTTATTGTCGGTACCTTTTTTTTTTTACCACGCAGTTATGACGAGGAAAATTGTTGTAACTTTTTCTAATGAATTGAAAAATCCAATTTTAAAAGATGCTATGTGGCCTTAAGGATATGAACTTGCATTAGGAGGTAGTGCAGTCTCAAATAGCTAGTCTGAGTTATCGTGTGAGACGAGGCTACTCGATAGCCAGCGTTGAGACAAGGCTACTTAAATCTCGCAGCAGCAGTAGCTCCACGTTTAACTGGCAGCATACAGATACTCAGTCAACTTACAGACCTGGTCCAGCTCCCGCTAAAATGAGGAGAGGTTTGCTATTGATACCAAATTGAAATTGTTTGGGATTTTGACTGACGTTTTCCAAATGGTTTAATTATAATAACGATTTGAGCGTGCCCAGCGGGGTTGCAAAATTTAAAAACATTGCCACGTAAAGTATTGAAAAATTCTGAACTGCCCAAAGATCAGAGAAAAAAATAGGACAGGGAAAGACATATAAGAGGCTAAAAGATGATTCACAACTCATCTTGTGTAAGGATATAGCAGGAAAAAGAGGGAATGTTTTCTATGAAAACAATGGACCTGAATCCGTGTGTGCTGTATGTCAAAAGGGGGGATAATTTTGTAGGAGTGATGCTGAAGCCAGAAGTACACTTTGAGAGCAGCTGTTTTGGCACAACCATTTTTCTTCAGTGTCTATCTTCTGCAATGGTAGGTGCTGTAGAATTCACCATGAAAAATGTCTTTTTCTGAAATAGTAGAACTGAAGATGTTTCATGCTGAGGATATCAGGACGTGATGTGCTGCCAGCAGTAAGGGGGTGAATGGTCAGACACAAACATGACCAATTGTGAAATTGAGGAGCAGCCACCTGCCATGATGTCCATATGTGTTGGCTTTCCCTGGAGCTGGAGAGGCTGGAGGAGCAGCCGAGGTGGTGCCTTGAGCACCAGGTCCTCAGTGGCGCCTGGCACAGGTTGAAATCCAGAACCAGCTGCTCTCCTGGCCCTGGGGCTCCTCTACAAACCATGCTGTGGGGTGACCGCTTGGGACATCACCCAGCTCCAGGCAATCAGCATCTGGAGCACATTGATGTGTATGTCCTAAATTGGATGTGCTTCCTAGCAGAGGGAATTTTGGATACCCCAGCATTTGTTCCAAATCAGACAGAAATTAAAATTACTTGAGAGGATCATTCTGCAGTATTTATTCTCCCCCTTGCTTGATTCTGTTTGCTGGGAATTGCTGGCAGCTTATTCAGACCCATCTATGTGGCAATCTGCAGCATGAAGTTCTCAAAATAAATACAATAAATCTAATCTTTATTTTGGGAGGGATTTTTAAAATTTCCATATGACTCATTATCAGCTGATTTGGAATGAATACTGAATGTGTTGGATATTTTAAACTTTATTCATTAGCTGAATATGAGGTAATGTTTTTGAAACTGAAAGTTTTGAGAGAGTTATTTCTTGACAAACACTTTTAAGTTGTGATGTTCCCAGAAATAGAAGTTCAGTTTTCTGTTTTGTATTTTCCTGGCTGAATTATACTGGAATGGTCAAATCTTAGAAAGAAGTCCCAAAACAAAAGAAAAACCCTGAAGCTTTGGGCAAGATGTGAACTAATCCTCTCTCAGGAAAAGAAGTAGTGAGTTTCTAGTGCGCTACTGACAGAGGTATAGAGCTGTATGGGCTGGGATGCCCCAAATGAATTTTAAAATGCTTACCTCCCTCCGTGTTTATTTTCTTACTGCTAAAATAAGCAATGCAACTGTTTAAAGAAGACTGACTCAGAAAAGAAAGAGCAGCAGTTTGTTGTAATCACTTATCCATGGGTAGTAACAACTGGTGCTAAAACCAGAGGTCCAAAGGTGCTCTGGCCTGAATTGAGGGGGAGAAAATCCCCTCCAGGAGATAAAAAGGCAGATCAGGCATGAAGGTGGGTGATGTGACTCTTCTCTTCACGAACATCCTCTGAGCGTGTTTCTGCAGAGAAACAGTTATTTGCTTTTTAGTTTAGAGGTTGATTACTTTACTAAAACCCTAGCAAACTGCTATTTTGCTTTTGTTGCAATGAGTTTTATGTGAAGGAAAAGCGTGAGGGCTGGAGAAGAAATAGGTAAATTTCAGCTAATAAAAAAGCACAAAGGTCTTATTTCTATTTTTTTTTAAATCTACATCCAGAATAGTCACAAATGAGATAAAAGCATTCTGGAAGTAATGAACATTAATAAAATGTACAAGCTGTGCGTCTTTGCAGAAATTATGTTTTTAACTGACTTTTCTTCTTCTTGTAAGTGCTTGAAATATAATTCAGATATTGCTGAACGTCTGGGTTTTGCTGCACAACTGATTAAATGGAATACCTGCCAAAAAGTGTTATTCTCAGTCATACTTAACACCTTGTCCTACAGTACACAGTATAATTTAGAAACACAAGCCTCCGTTTTCTAAGTTAAAAAAAAATGCTTGGAGAATAAGCACAGTAGAATTGTGTTTACCAGATAATTTATTCAATTTTCAGGTTAAATGGTTTCTAATTAAAAAGTTGTCTGCATTTACAAAAAAGTCAACTATAGAATAAAAAGTTGTATAGTAAATATTTTCTTTTTTTCTTAAACATTCGTTTAAGGCCTTTGGGGAGAGGAAATGGAGTTCAGAATATCCGATCTATTTAACATATGATTAAATATCACTTAGCAAATCATGTTTTCTAATTAAGCAGAATGTGTGATAATTTTGTCTTCAATAAACAACAATCCTTGGTATGAAATGCAATACATCCCTAAAAGTTTTGTAATAACCAACTAAAATCCCAATTTATCATGTCTTGAAGTGAAGAAAACCCATGACTATGTTTATCTTGTCACATGTGAGTAATCCTTTTAACATGAAACCATATCCTAGCCTTTTCTGCCAAAAAAAAAAAAAAAAAAAAGCCCAACAAACAACAATTTTTGAAATCTTGTATAAAGAAAAGAAAGCGAATGGAGTATTTTTTTTTTCCCTGAGTATTTTCAACAGTTACAAAATAAATTAAAAAACCTAACAACCAAGCAAAAACTACGCCACCACCGTCACTATATATGCCACATTGACATACTATATACATTTTCTGGGAAAGAAATGCTAAAAAGCCTTAGAGAAAACATTTTTTTAGCTGTGCTAACAAGCGTGCAGTATTTGTAATAGCTGTACAGCCACGTCACTCACCTGACCTGAACCTGCATCCTTAATTATTCTGGGAGTGGAATTCATGTCCCACTATTAACGTTGAATAGAGCTGGGATCAAATAAGAGTGAAATGTGAAGGTGGGCACCGCTCCCTCTGACCCATGCAGCACACTTAGCGTTTGATCATATTAAGGGATCCCGTTCCTGGGAATTCTCAGAAAGAAAAAGGATTTTTTTTTTTTTTTTGAGTCCTTGTGGTTTGGGGTTTGTTACGTTATACACAGAAAAAGGATGACTGCCTGATTTTGCTGACCTGTACCTTCAGGAAAAAAAATCTAGTAACTCACCTCACGGCTGAGAAGCTTTAGGGTTTTTATCTAACTCCTGAGAAGAGATTGGAGGACTTAGTGGAAAAGCCTATAGACTAGCCGGGTTTGGGAAGAAAGTTCAGATCGACCTTTTCAGGGTAAAATACCAACAAGAACACTTAGAAGAACTGTATTTGAAACTTATTTGTGAAGTACCATGTTGTTATGATCAGTGCACAATCCCACAGCAATTTATGCCTTGTATTTACATGGGTATATTTTTTTAGAACAAACAAAAGTTGCAACTTCTCCAAAGGTACACAAAAGACCACTACTGAATGGTTTTTTTCCTTCTAATGTGACTGAGGAAATGTAGAAGTATAAAGCTTCCAGCCACTGTTTATCAGACAACAAAGCTCCTCTTTCACCCCCGTTTTGTTGCTTTTGTGTGACTTTGAGAAACATGAACATTTTGATTACCTGTATTATGTTGATACGATATTTATAAATTCTTGAACATTCAAAATCGTCATCCCAAAGGCATATAGGCATTGCCCTTTTTTCTCTCTCTCTTTTTTTTTTTTTTTTGTTATATGCAGAAATTCTCTCTGGTCTGAATTTCTCATTATTAAAAAAAAATCTACTTCTGTATGGATTTCTCTCTGGATGTCTCTTTACTTGAAATCACACTAGTCTTTTCTTTTTGCTTTTTGTATTTATGCCTGGAAAAATTTAAGTATGGGCGTTTTGTGTAATGTAATTCACAGTAAAGATAAGTACATACATTTAAGTGAGTTAGAAAAGTATACTTCAGTGCAGCCTTTCAGAGAATGAAAAAATTGTTCATCTCACTGTTTCCTCTGTGAGACCTGATTCTACAAGAATGCCTAAGAGAAACTTAATATTTTTAAGTTTTTCCGGGCTATGCTTTTTAAAGATACTTTACTTCTTATGAGAATAGGACTTGTGTAGTCATACTGGTATTTTTTCCTTTTTCTTTGTTCCACATTAATTGAACCGAGCTCCCTAAAAAACTTATAAATTAAAACAGCAGTGAATCTATTGCAATATGAATTAGCCTTGTTAGTAAAAATTTCCAGAAAAATACGATTATGCTGCAGTTTTGGGATGAATGTCACTACTTTCTGTTGAGTGGTTCATCAAAAATGCATTTGTACTGCCAGGATTTTATTCTCACTTGACATCAATTGAATCTATATCATTGGCCTATTGGCTTAGTAATCTGTGAAATAAAGTGAATCTACATGAAAGCTACAGAAAAAATTAGTCCATCAAAATATAACAATATTACCAACAATAAGAGTAAAGCTTGGCAAATGCTGGATTCCAAAAACTTTATTAATACACGTGAGCCTGTCCTTCGGCAGAATACCTTTTCACCGTAAACTGAAAGTGTTTTACTTGATGGTAGCAATGCTATGACAATATGTTAAATTAATTAATTCTTTCTAATGGAAGACAGCAATTAAAGAAATTAAACACTTTTCCTCCGACTTGATTTTTGAGATGGCTGCAGTTTCATTGAGTACAATGTATTATAGAGCACCAGACATTCACCCTGCTGCTTATCAACTGCCTGGATTTTCAGATGCCTACTTAATGTGTGTGTGGAAGAAAACCAAAATTCACAGTTTTAGCTCTGGTATTTCACCAATTTAAGCTGTAACACAGACGGTTCGCAGAATGGAGAAGTTGCCCGGTTGCCTGGCCCACACCATGCAGCAATCAATCATCTTCCATGTGATCCTAATCCTTTAGCAATGCATATCATCAGAGATGCTATCCTGGCCTCTCATTTATTGTGTAAATGTTCTTTTGCATAATTTCCTTTTTAATGGCAAATCAAATTATTTAATTATATATACTGTTTTTTTTTTTAAATCTTGGTTCTCATTAATTGAAAACGTATCTTTGTATAACTGTAGTGTACAAATAGTTTAATAAGTAGCAATAATTAAAATGTTAATGATGAGAGAAAATACTTGGCCTAGTTCTAGTATCGAATGAAAACAGTCTCTGTGTCAGGTAAAGCCAAGCTTAACGTTCAGTCTTTCAAATGTTGACTGGGACTATGTTTATTGTGAGTGATATTATGTACTATATTTAGTAACAGATGCAAAAGTTAATTAACTCTAGAAAAATTCTGGTATGTTATTAAGTTTTTTTTCTCCAGAGATAGGTGGAGTTAAATTTTGCAAATTCGATGAAATTGAAGGACTCGTTCCATATTGGATGCTTTATTGCCAGATTGAGGAACCAAACCAGTCATCTGGTCTGTGTCTTGTGTGTGTGATGGCGACTGGAATCAGGTGTAAGAAACGTGATGCAGTGCAAATTAGGGTCTGCGATCACAAGAGATTTCCTGTCACCCAAGCAAGCAGTTGGCTTCTGCTTTGAAGAAAAACTGCCTAATCATACATGGTTTTGACTAATGAAACCGTGGCTGCTGTGATAAATCTGCAGATAAATACCTAATCCTGTTTTAAAATGTGACTAAGTAGCTCTTTACATGAGCAGGGAACTGAAAATGCCAGACTTTTGTCTTTTATCTACCCATGCCTAATACTGATAGTCGTTTGATGCCTAATGCTAATAAACACCACTTGAGGTATCTGCTGAGGAGGACAGGCTTGTTTAAGCTCATACACATTAGCAAGTGCTCTCTCCTTGCCCCAGCATGGAGACCAAGCTAACCATGTTTCATGGGGTTTACTCTAAGGAGTGTTTCTGTTTCGTGGCTATACATTACGCTGGGCTACGGTCAGCAGAGCGGCTGGGATCACGAAAAGCCTGGCAGGAAAAGAGCATCTGGCTGGGGATGAACTTTCAGAAACCTGGTGAGCGCGGGGTGGTGCTGAGGGAAAGGGTGCTTGCAGGCGTTTGGTCAAAATTCCAGCGCGTTGCTCTTTAGCTGAGAGATCAGAACTTGAGGCAATTATTCTGTACGCACAAAGTGTGCGTTACCTAATCAGAATTTCGGAGAGAAAGGATAACTGATTTAGTCCAGTGTCTTTCTCTGTGGTTCCCATCATAAATGGGGGACAACTGTGGGCAGTTTTTGCAAACACAATAGCAAAAGAAAACTGTGCCTTCTTCCTTTTGGTTGCATGGTAATGCGTTATTAATGAGAGGGCAGAGAACTGCAGGAATCTGGGAGCTCCTACTTCCCCCAAATGGAAAGGTTTTGCAGAGGTTGTATTTCTCTAAAGCGAGCAGTCAGTCTGAGTGTATCCAGCTCCTAGGAAAGAGAAATTCATTGTCTCTGTTTACTGAGGCTTTAAAAGCATCTCCTGAACCCCTGCACTCAAGACGTTGAATGTAGGAGGAGCCAGATCTCCTCCTGAAGGACTATGCAGGAAAATAATGTTACATCTGGCAACGGTCTTTCCGCACAGGTCGCCGGCTGCTGCCTGATCCTGACTTCAAACACAAACCTCCCCAAATGCCTTCTCTCTAGGTAGTTGCTTATCCAGCTATTCTTGTGAATTTTCCTTTCATATCTCCAGGGAAGGAGATGGAGAAACAAATCAGGACTTAACCCCTTGTTATACCAGCAGAGAGTACCATTTATAAGGTGTCTACATGCATGAACGTGTGTTTTCTAATTTCTCTGTTTATGCCAAGTTGTGTTAATGTTAGCATCTCAGTCTTTAAAACTACGACATAGTGCTTCACATTAAAAACAGAGGTCAGGTAAACGAACAAGATAATAAAAACTGTCTGAATACTTTGAATTTTCCAAAAGGATACTATGGCATGATTTTAAATACTTTACAGTATGGAATATGATCTTTAAGGCCCCTTCCAACTCAAACCATTCTACGATTCTATGAATTACTTTTGCTACTGACATTGAATTGAAAGAGTGAACATGGATTCACATAAATGGAGCCAATTTGAGTCCAGTTCCCACATAAAGATACACTTTTTCTCAGAAAAAAAATTAAATCCCTTGAGGCCTGGTCTTTTTTGCAAGCAATTCTGACCCAAATCACATGTATTACATGTAAAATTTATATCTTTTCTTCACTCACAGACTGCATGAAAAATTAGGGGGGAAATATGCCTTGTAGATTACATCAGCTTTTTCTTCTTTATTCCCACAGGCACAACAGCTAACGGATCTGGAGCAAAAACTAGCAGTTGCAAAAGACGAATTGGAAAAGGCAGCCCTTGACAAAGTAAGAGGTGTAATGTCATGTAAGCATGTTTATCTCTATCACCTGTGAATGTTTCATTGTAATTTGTCCAAAACAAATGAAAGTCTTACATGTTTACTTAATTGCATGTAGCTGGGTGCAGCGCTACGGTGGAAGTAATTATGATGCATGAAGCTAAGTACAGCTGCAAAGTTATTTAAGAGGAGGGCAATCAAATTAGAAAGAAACATCTCAAAAACCCACAGAAATCCAAGTGCTACAATTCTTTATGTACAAAATTACATCAGCGTGATCTTGCCTGTTACTGATAGGATTTTTATCTGAGGCTTAGTCATAGTTCCAGGTAGGATGCAGTAGGGAAATGGGTCAGTCTCCAGTTAGGGTGGGACTGATGTGACTCTGCTGTGGTCAGAGGTGGCCGCCCAGGACAGGGAGGCAGTGGGGAATCCCAGGAAGGGGACAAAGCAGGACACGTTCACTCCTGACAGCTGTTCAACAGGGGAACTTTATTCTAAATTTAGGGTAGCTGGGAAGAAAATATCATGCAATAGGAAAGCAGTTTATCAGAAAGGAAAAAAGTCAATACATTATTAAAGGGAACTTTTTTTGTTTGCTTTCTAGTATTTACAGGTTCCGTTAGAGATTTTTAAAAAAGTATACCCCTTAAGCTAAAAGCATTTTTCTTTAATCTTCAACATTGCAGTCGCTGAAATCATCCTCTAGAGTGAGGATTTGCATCCAGCATTGCAAAATATAAGCAATGCTTGCAATGACATTATCCAAACCTGTGTCGCATCTGGTGATATATCGTGTTTCTTGTCAGTACACTGAACTGAACTGTTCCACCTATTAATTTAAAAATTAAGCATGTTGTTTCTTTGTTTGTATAACGTTCACGGGCATGGTCTCTCCCTAGTGCCAATTCACTGTCTGTGGCAATGGCAAGAGAAGCAACACTTGCCGTAAATACCTTCCAAATGCAGGTATTCGTTGTAATGCAGAGAGTTGTGAAGGAGACAGCAAAGAACATTTGACATCAGGAACTTTTAATGAGAATGCTATTAAGGGATTCTGTCTGCAAATTAAAAGGGGATTTGCAGCGCACCCGACTGACTTCTCTGACCTTCTGTTTCTTTCCTATTAAATATTATGGAATTTTGATTTAGGGCTCAGTTACAATTTCCTAGGCCTGGTTGTCCTCTTCTTGCAAATTATCACTGAAAGAATCTTTGGATGGCATTATTGCTTCCATGCTGCAAACGTCCAGTGGAAATGGCAAGCGGGAGTTAAAAAAGCAGCACAGAGGAAGGAAAAAGGCACAGTTCATGCCAGTGAGAATTGTTTTATGAGACTAGAAATGTCTGTGTTTGACTAGTTCTAACTGCAGAGTAGAAAGAGCATTTAAGTTGCAGGTACATTTTCCCCCTGGTTAAGAGCTTTTATGTACGAATGACGAACTTAAAAGAGTTAGAGACAGCTGGTGGCTCATCCATATGAAATCCCGGCCTTAACTGTTTTGACAATGTTAGCACACTTAGTTTCAGCTAAAGGAATGGAAGCAATATGTAAAGCAATGCACATTTTTGCCACATGAGCTGTATTTGAAATGAATAATTGAGTGATCAAATTTCAGACTGTGCCTATAAATAGGCATTAAATTGTATTTTTCTTTTGGGAGGCTGTCAGACTTATCTATTAAATATTAGTTTGTGCTGACAGTGGAGTTGGTGTCTCTCGTAAGTCTATTTACACTGCAGCACTTCTCTATTTCCATGATGGATCCTTAGAAGACTGACAGATTTTTGCATTAACACAGCCCAGATTATTATATATTGAATTCAACCACAGGACAAGAGAATAAACAGAATAAAACCTGAAGACATGCATCTCACATTGGCAGTATTTTAACTACTAAGTAGCCTGTTGGGACCACAATCACATCTATGCAAGGTTATTCAGAACTTTGTGAAACAACGTTCTTGGTTCCAATAGTGTTTCCTTATGTCATAGTCTTGTGCTGCCCATTTATAGATCGCCTGTCAGCAAAGTCAAAATTGAAGTTTGCTACCCATAGGATGAAATTGAAATATTCTGCTTTTATTTTTGGAATGGCACAATGGCTGGCCATAGGCCAAGTAGAACAAGCACTGGATGGCAGGGGCAGGAGATGAGAGTAAATTATCCAGAAGGATTTCTGCATAGGAGGTGTGTTGTTTCAATCAGTGTGATTTGCAGGGAGTGCTTGGGTCATATAGTGCTATAATGGTTGAGTCCATATCTTCAAGCAAAATTAGACCTTCTGTTACCTCTGCCAGTTTGGTGTCTGAGCTTATTTTGACTATGTCAAATGGTGATTTATGTTCTGTGTGCAGCCGCTGCTTGCAAAGGTAGGGGAAAAGATGTATTGCATGAAAAGAAGTATGCTAAGATCCTCTGTCGTCAAATAGAAATTAAAAGATCTTGGAGTCAGATGGATAAAATAATCCTTTTCCCCTTTTACGTTGCCATCAGGTCAGACACATATTTGTCTGACTCAGGGTTCATACATTTTAATAAGTAGTTATTGATATGAAGTGCTGTCCTCTTTGATGATAATCTAGCATTCCTCCTCACTGCACACATCTGAAGGGAAAGACATTCAATTTTGTCTGTTTGCAAACAAACTAAACTCCATTCTACCTCCTATTTCTTTGATTTTCCTTATTGTGCTGCACATTAACGGTCTTTTTTTATGATTTTTTTTGTTCCTATTATCGAAATGTTCCCTACTAACTGTTTTTGTTCATTCAGATAAACTTTCCCTGAAATGGAATGAGGGAATGTATCTGAAGTTAAATATAGAATATTTGTCACATTCTAAAAAACACTTCTTCAGCAAATAAACTAAAATAAGGTGGTGTATGCTGAATGCCATTGCTTGCAATTCATATAACTGTGAAATATTTTTATATTTTGTATGTAATATTTCACACACATAGTATGCAGTGTTTAATATGTTGAATATACATGTATTCTCCGTCAACTTTTGCCATAGTATACCTCACAATCCTTGATTTATGCATCTTAAAAAACAATCTTTGAAGGTCAAAATGTGCTGATGTACCCTGGAGTTACAGGCATATTCTTAATGTAAAGAATTAAGAGCAATTTATTTATTTTAAGGCCAAATGCTGCCAAACTTGACCTGAACGGAGCATAAGGAAGTTACCTCAGTATCTAACATTTCACTCTAAGTGAATTACTGTGATGGAGCAGGGATTTAAAAATGAGATTTCCTCAGTGTCGTAATTATTTCACTGTTCTTACTGTCTCAGCTTATTTCGTTGACAGAGGGCTATTTTCATTAATACATCTATCTGTATTTCTTTGAGTAAAATAGCAGTGTTCTATCTAAAGTGACTTGTGAGCACTTCATCACTTAAAGGTTTCAGTTTGGCTGCTTGATGGACCCGGACAATGATATTCTTAACAGTAGAAAAGACCTATGGTTTATTTACTATACACTGCAGCAGCATAACTTGCACGTGAGGGAAAGTAGCCTTTGTTGAATTAAAATCAATCTTTATAACCTGTGGATAAATACCAATTATTCTGAACGTTGTCAACAAAATTCCATGCAAAGTCTGCATCTTTGTGATACTAGCAAACATTTCCTTCTCTCTAACTATTACACTGTACAATCTTTGCTGGATTGTATTTTTGCTTCTTTTCAGATAAAATAGTATTTAATAACTATTTGCAATAATCCACGTGGATAAAATTGCATGGAGGAAAGTGAAGAGTGCAATGACTTTCTAGGCAGTTTGGTGTGTAATGCAGAGTAACCTAATCATAACAAAAAAAACTGCTTAAACAGCCTCAATTTCTTCCCTTAATAAGAAAAAGCAGCAGCTGCTCATATATGTTTGCTTTAATGCAGAGAGAGAAAGCAAGCAGTTCTGTTTATAATAATGCACCTTAGAGAAGTGATGATTTCTTATTTTCCCCAGGAGTCACAGCTGAAGGCTCTGAAGGAGACGGTGCAGCTTTGCCTGTCTTCCGTTCTGCACAATCAGCCTCCTGCCATGAAGCTAATCCCCTCAAAACCAGCTGAGAAGCTGACGTCCCCGCTTACAAAGGGCTCAAAAGTTGCATTTCAAGTGACAAGCACCAAGGTATGGTTTCTCTCTCTCTCTCTCTTTTTTTTTTTTTTAAACATCTTTGAAAGTTTGTCCTGTATGAGCACCAAACTGGAACTAAGGAGGATTTGAAATTCATTGAAAGATTAGGATGAATTTTGAGGATAATTCTAAGACTGTTTCTGATGTCAATAAACTTTGGTTTTTTTTAAAGCTGAGAAGCAGCTACTATTTTTGCTGAGGAACAAAATTCTATCTATCATTTGCTAAATGGACCATGTCTGCATACCAAATCTACAAGGAAGATGGATTTGCATCTAAAATAAGTGAAAATACTAATTTATAAGATTATTTACCTGTGAGGCACTGATAATGAGTTTGTGGTAATGTAGCACTAAACAGTAAGACATTTTTTATGTATTATGGGGTTTTTTTTTAGTGAAAAAGACTGTTATAAAAGCATAAAACAGTCTGTGGCACCCAAATCGAAATTGCCAAAAACGGATCAACGATAAGCCACAGGGAGTACGCAGTTTAGGAGAAAGCAAGAGAAAAAGATTTGATGAAAAGTGTTTTGATTCAGTAGATTCAAGAATTTTAATGCAGTCAAAATTTAAAGCGATTAATTTTCATCTCCAAGGTTGCATTTTGCTTATGTATTCAACTGACTCAATAGATCTAGAAGAAATCTGTTATTTCAATTAAAAAGGAAGTTTTACAGAAGAATGACCAAAAGATACTTTAATATCCTCTCTAAATTCCAAAACTCTTTCCTGAAATATAAATAGCAATTGCTAATTCATAGCCAATTTGTAATTTTTATACAGCAGCTGTTGGTATTCACCATTAGTACAGAGACTGAAGCCAAAAATTAGTAATCTTTCTGTATGTAATTAAAATTGAAATGTAATTTCAGAAAGCAGAATATCATTATAAAACTGGATCTCACATTGCTACTCCTGCAATAATGATTGTCAGTTCCTTAATAACTGTTTTACAGGAAGAAACCTTCAATCCCAAAAATTACTACCTCTGGAAACAAAACACAATTAATAGCAGCACACGGGGATATTGTTGCTCATTTAGATTAAGATCACTCGTTCTGTGTTCTGCAGGAGAGTGGACTCTTCTTTTGTAGGTCATGCAGTCTGAGCTTCACTCTGGGATCTCAGGAGGACATTTTTCCTAATTAATGTGGCTGTAGGGTTGTCGGGTTTGTTCTTAGTGTCCTTCTCTTCAGGTTGGAAACGTTTGTGCCTCTACCATGAAAGCAGAGGTGTGCTGAAGGATAAGGCTCAACAAGCCACACTGCCTGTGTTTAAGACTGATGTAGCCTTTGAAAAAATTTGGGTTTCCTTGGTTTTACAGGTATCAACTTAGTTCATTGAAAGAAATGGGAATGCTGTGTAGAGATTAGAATTAGATTTTTGATATTTAACTGAAACACAGAATACTCCTCTTCTTTCCACAATCGTATAGATTTAGTGTTTAATGTTCTTGTTAGTTAAATGTATCAGTATTTCCATGCTCCAGCCTTTTGAGAACCAGCATTTAGTCCTCTGTATCCAAAAGTGCTTGAATAAATTATTTCCTCTTTTATAGACGTTACTCACATTTCTCTGCACTTGGCACATGCCATGAAAATGTCTGAGAAAATAATGGCCTGCAATCCTCTTCTTCCACACATTGACACCTCATTATTACAAATCTGTGCATTATCTATGATTATAAAGCCAATGAAATCTGCTACTGTGAAATAGGTTGTCAAAGAATCATAGTCAGTCCAGAATTATACCCTCTGCACTTGAGCTGTATTATAGAAGGCTTTTTTCTCTGACACCAATTCTTATGTGTCTTTTCCTTGGCTTTTTTTTCTCCTCTTACAAACCAACTAACTCTAACTACAGATGTATAGCTTGCTTTTTTTTTTTTTTTAAATTTGATTTACATAAACATTTTGATGTAGCAGGCTAGTATTTTGGGGTGAATATAAATGTATGTGATTACTTAAATATGTTTTCATATGTAAAAATGGGAACTTCAGATGATGCTCATTACAGAAGATGCACTTACTCATCTTGTCATGTCTCATAAGCAGCAGTTTCACCTTCAGGAAAGAAAGTATGATTTGTCTGGTAGATATCTTATTTCAAAGATATTCTTATCCAACCTAAAAATTTCTTTCTACAAATGTCAAACTTAAATTAAGTCCAGTGAAGGGTACATCATATGATACCTGTATCACTTAGGTACAATCATCCCTGGGACTGGGGGTCCTCTTGCTTAAAAAAAAAAAAAAAAAAGGCAAATAGTAGGTTGTACATTTGTATTCATAACTGGTAACCATAATACCTGAGTGCTTGTTAGAGATGATATTTAACACAAGAACATGGTGTAGAAAGGATAATTAGGAAAGCAAATTGCCAAATTTCTTGGGAAGGCTCATTTTAAAAATTTATTTCCTAGTGAGGTATTTTGGTCTTTCTGGATAATGTGATATAAATAAGCATAAATGAGGTTTAAAAACTCAGTGTGAATCAGTGCACAAAAGTGCCTGAATCAGTGCAAAAAAGTTGTTGTTCTGGATAGCTCAGTAATTTGGAAGAGCGGGTAGTAATGGAAAATTCTTACATTTAAACCACAGAAAAAGTTCCTTTGAAGCAATCAAAAGCAGTGTCGGTCTGATGTGCATTTTGTGACGTGGCTTAAATTAGTTAATATTTACAGTATACGAGAAATATAGTATACTACATATAGTATTATACAATAATAATAAATAATCTTTTTTATTTTATATATATTATATATTATATTATATAATAATAATAATAAAATACAGTAAACTACAGAATTTACCAATTGAATTGGCACTCGTATTTGAGACCAAACTCATTTTCTCTTTCACGTGTCTGTCATAACAGTGATACTGGTGCTGAAAACTTTAGCCATCACAAAGGGATTCGGGGCTTTGTGCCTACAAGTTCAATGACATGAAGCCCGACCATAACCAGAAGGCTGACCGTTAATCCTGAACTGTGAGGTCTTTAACTTTCTGGATTATTGGCAGTTATATTTATTATATAGTTTCTTTCGCACTGTAATGTCGCAGCAATAACATTCTGTGTTCTGCCAGTGGAAAATGTCTCCAAATTAGTTGAGAGTTGTTGAATCTGGCTTTTCCTGTAACAACTGTCTTGCCTTGTACCCATTACAGAGGTGATGAAGGAAAAGAAAAATGAAGAGGAAGGAGGAGGACTGAAACTCCACTTTACGTTTTAATCTCCCAGTGTCCTGGGTCCTTAAAGAGTGTTGTCAATGGATGGAAACTGTAATATTGACGAGGCTACCTGCTGTGGGGAGTGTGGGTTGGTATAATCTCTGAATCAGAGCACTGGTACTGACTCCCTATTGAGGCATTTTCTGCATTTACTGTGTCTCAGATCTGTGAATTTATATGGAGCTAGCAGATGGAATGCATTCTTACATCGTTTGCTTTAATTCCTCTTTCTGAAAAAGGTTAACATTATACCTTAAAAAAAAAAGGATAATAATAGCTGTCATTCACATATCTTTGGCTGCGCAATGTAAATATACCTGTGCTCTGAATGCAGCAAAATGAGCTTTAGTAACACTGTGGAAAACTAATGGCAAACCAAAATCAGAAGTGAAACTGAAGAAAAGTCTATTTCCAGTAGCAAGGTCGAATGCACAAATTATGGGGAATATAGTGACACAGATACCAGAATAGTAATTAGTTTGCTCTACGGTGGTTTTGCTTAATGCAAAAGCATTGTTTTATTTATTCCTCAAATTAATTCCTTCCTCATAAATGCCCTGGGTTGGGTTTTTTTGTTTGTTTGGTTTGGGTTTTTTTTTTTTTGTATTTTGTGAACTGTGCTATTTTACTGTTTTAAGAGTGGAAACACACATGAATTTCAAACTGTGAAGAATAACACCCCGTCCCATATTGTATGTAACATAGGTGGAAAGACAAGCTGTGAATGCCTCTACAGTGTCCTAGACTTGATGGAGGAAATATAGGTGGGATAAGAATGAGAGCTGTCCTTCCATAGAAGTGTATGGCACAGACTGAAAGGGGAGCTGCCACTCCATTTTTAAAAGATTTAAAGATTTCACAAGGAAAATCATCGCTTTTGTGGTAAAACCGCTGCAAGGAGCTCTTGCTTCTACCTCGTATATTGGGAATATTGTGGACTCCAGCATACAGTGATCAATGTAAAAATTCAGAAAAGTTAAAGTACTGCGGGCCAATCTCCTTTTGTCTGGAAAATAAGTACTTCATTCCCCATCAAAGTGAGCTTGAGGAACTTTGTATCTTTATTAAGCCTAAGGAATTGTTCCTGTTGAGAGCTTGTGAGACTGTTCAGAGAAGGTACAAGTCTGGAAAGTTGGTCAGGATCAAGGTAGACTCTGAAAAGCATTTTGAAACGGCCATATGGAAAATCAAGAGTCTGAGTTTTCTGCGTTGGCACAGAAATAATGTATTTAGGTTAAATTTAAGCTCACAGTTATTCTGAGTGCATGGTTACTGAGCATCTGCTACAGACAGAGCAAGGCTGCTGAAAAAATACGATGATTGTAGTGTCAAGAGTGTTAGCTTCTGCACTAATTAGGAGTTTTGAAGGTTTGGTTTGTTTTTTTTCAACAACCTATTTGTAAAGGATCTATGAATTATCTAGAAAGCCAGGATATTTCTTAGGCTATAGATCTTATCCATTTCATTCTACAAAAGTAGATTTTTTTTTATATCAATACTTATGTAAAATAATAATATAATAGTTGATTATTTGCACTAAATATTATTTATACAAATATTATCATGTTACTGATAATGCTGTGGGATATTATATAACTGGTTAGAAATTTTAAAAACACTATAGTCACGTGTGTACATTTCTTCAAAATATACATAGACGTTTTGAAGGAGTGAAGAAGTATTTGAAATGTATAGGTTGGACCCAATCCATGTTTATGAAGACTGAAAAAAATTTTTTTAAATTGTCTTTTTATGAGAATTTTTTTAGAGCCTGGAAAATTAACAGAATAGATTCAGATTCATGAAAAATTAACCAGCTGAATGTAGCAATGTATCATCTCGGCTCTCTCCCTTTGTAGGTCAAGAAAGAAACCTAAATCAGAACAAATTGCTTCAGGAAATATTTTCTATTTTCTGAAATCAGAGCTATTGCCGTTCATAGTATTTATCATAATATTCCAATATAAATTAAGGTTCTGACCCTTTGAACAAAGCAATTGCAAATTCTTTGTTCAAGAACCTACAAAACAACAAAAATAATTATGGACTTATTTTTGTCCTTATAGGAAAGATTAGGACACTGAAAGATTTTCTAATGTTTCTTATTATTTTTACTCAGAGTCACCTCTGGGTAACATACTGAAAACATAAGTTGGAAGTTATTTCTCTTTATGCATTACACTTCCAAATGACATCATGGCTTTATGTCAGGAAGCACCCCAAATCTTGTGTGTGATAACCCCATCCCAGAGGAAGAAAGGTGGGTAAATGGACTTCTGAAAAATAAAAGATGCTAGTCTGAATTTAAAAAGATATTAGTGATATAAATTGGATATCTGAAATCCACAATATGTATCCACTTTTTGGTAACATAGTCTCTCTTTTGTGGATTTAACATGTACAAATTTACCATGTAAAATATTTGTGACTGTTCTTGTCTAATTTTACATTGTTTTACATTTTCATATGCTGTTGCCTGAATCATTCTCTGCATCTGTCTGGTACTTCAGACCATAAGGGAAGAGAAAGGCTCTAGTACTCAGGTTTTTTCCTCTGTTTCCCTGCTTTCTTTCATTCTCCTGTTCTTTATTGCTAAATACTCTTCATTTCTCCTCAATAACTCCTTTTCAGCATCATTATCTCATTCCTTTCTGATATATTCCCTTCTGACATCTGTCCCTTCCTTAAGTTTAAGGTTAATAAATCTTATAAGGCTATTTCTTTTCCTGTAAAATGAGCGTTCAGATCTGAGAGAACAGCGGGTCTGGTGCTGTCTGAGGCAGCTTTCTTGAAGGGTCTATTTTAAAGTGCCATTTTCAAAGAGATCATAAAACATAAGCTCAGACTAGAAACAATGAGCAAAACTTTCATCAAACTTCAGGATAATGCAAAACCATAAAGATGTAGCACTGCACGCTTGGATTTATTTGGAAATTAATTATATGTTCACAGTTGAGGGGGGGGAAAGTAATGTGTATTCTCATAACTCTATCGGAGGAAACAGAGGTTGAGCCTAAGGACATAATATATAATGTCTGTGGTCAGCTATGAGTAAACAGCAAGAGGACTGAGGGCAGTGAATAGATTTGTGCTCCATTAAAGCTTTACCAATTCTGCCTCCGTGGTGCCTCAGTGCTTCTCTACTTTTGTTGCCTCAAACTTTGATTCTGCCTGAGCTAATGAGATATCACTGACACCTGCAGTTTCAGTGACCTGTAGATCATCGCATTCTGCATGGGGATTGGAAAATCACAATTAAAGAAAAAAAAAGGCAATTACTAAATGCAGAGTCAGCCACATTTTGTAATATGTGCTAATGAAATACAGTCGTATAACCATAAATATTATGAGAATAAAACAACATTGAAAAATTACACTCTCCATCATTTTAGAATGAAATTTCAAAGAAAGTAGCGAATAAGTGTCTCCTCCTAAAGTACTCCCCATAGAAGTCTCAGGTATTATCAGTATCCATAAGGCTAATGTAGTGAAAAATTTATTTTTAAAAAGGTAAAATGTAATTTAATTGCAGAAGCATGACTAGCATGACTTACATGTTTCTTCATGTAAGTCTTTCCTGTTCTGCTTTTTGTAGCTCTTTTCGGTCTTATAGACTTTTATTCTCATTACGATCAACTAGATACCAACCACCGTCTTGTATTATTTTTAATGATGATTCATAAGAGTTTGTCAACTCTTCCTCATATCTTTTATTTCCAGAATTTGCTTCGGATTGAGTGTGTTTTTGCTGTTGCTTCAGAAAGCTTCCACAGGACATTTTCTACCTCCCTTTTTCTTCAGTGGCTAATTTTTAATAAAATTTTATTACGTGCTGGAAACTGCTTAACACCAGAGATCATTAAATTGAAAGCTGAAGCTCTTTGCTTTTATTACTTACTTTAAAGAAGTCTTCATTATTAGCACATTATCCTCATAGTAAATTAGTTTTAGGGTTTTTTTCAACTGAGTACAATCAAGGAAAATTGGAAAGAAAGCACCTGGCATCTCTTATTTGGTCTGTAACTCCAAAACAATATCATTCTTCTTCAAGTTTTAGCGACACGATCTGTATAATTATCTTCATTTCATTAACTATTTGACCTCACTCCTCTTTGTTACAGAGTATAAGTAGCTGGACTGGCCCATTACCCCAGGGTTCAACTCCGAAATTATCAATGAGCTAATGGGCTGAAGAGGTAACGGGTAATCATTTATTACTGCACTTTTTGGGGCTGTTAACTGCAGGTCAGTTTGCCTGTGTATGAAAAATACTCCAAAGTCTCACTCCAAATATCTTCTTTTTTTTTTTTTAATTTTTCTTTACTTGTCTTTACTTACCAGATGTTTCTGTACAGTCTCCCACAATCTAGAACAAAACAAGTCTCAAAAATACCGTGGTTTGCTGCTTGGCAGTGGTTGAAAGGGGTATGATTTTTAAATTTCATAAGAATGTTTTAAATAACATCAAAACCCCAAATTGTTAATTAGGGCTAATGGTCTCGTGCAGACCCGGGGTTTAGCACAGACAGCTTACATCCATCTTCTGAAATTCTACTTCAGTCTAAAACTGGGCTGCCCTGCTAGAGCAGCCTCAGGCTTGCTGTGACATTCAGCAGCTTCCTGCACAACTTTACCTGTCTTTTTCTCCCTCAAAAGGGTGTAAGAAAAGATCCCCTTAATTATTTTTCAGATGTTATTATTTTAGAGCTAATTTTCCTCACCTACTTATATCTCATACAAAGTGATGGTTTCTTTAATGTTTCTCTTTTTTATTTTCTTCCACTGGTGACAGCAGAAATGACTAGGGAAATATACAGTATTTCTAATATTAAAGTTGCATTTAGCAGAAAAATAATAACACATTGTTTTATCCTGTGACTTTCCTAGCTGATGTGTTTATTACTTTTCATTAAAAAATATGTCTATATGATCAATGAAAACAAAACTAAATTTATGTGCCTTTGCAGATGCACATTAGTAAAACTATTTTAAGAGTTCTTAACATTTTTTTCTACTGATGTTACATGTTAAAGAAGACACAGAATGTGCAGATGATTTAATTATTCATTTTAAGTGATTCCCAAGCTTGAAAGTACTCCCAAAGGAATTTTGCTGCTCAAGGATATTGTAAGGATTTATTTAAAAATTATTAATGCCAGTATTCTGTATAAAATATATATTATTAATCTACTGTTACAAAGTTTCACTTAATACATGTATATGGAGCCAAGTGGGAAACATTAGAGATAGTTAAGTGATCTTTTTCTTTGATTTAAGCAAAGGCGTGATTTGGAAAATATTCAGAAAGAAAATATTGAGTCTGGGCCTTTGGCCATTAATAGGAATTTTCTAGCAATATGATTAAAGACATTGCATTGAATCATAAAGCAGAAGAAATGCAGAACAGACTGGTGATAAACCTATGACATTCAAGTTCAATTTAGTCTTGAACAAATTAAGAAATCACCTACTGGCCTACACCTTATCTTCCAGAATTGTTAAGCAGCCCCTTATTCTACATTTATGATTTCATAAATCTAAAATGTTATTTATTTTATTGTTAATAAGAAAATAACATAGTCTGAAGTTATGTGATCTCGTATAATGGAAAACCAGCCATTCAATTAAAACCCAAAAACTTTTAGTATCAAGCCCATGTTTGTTCAAGCCCTTAAAAGTTAAATGGATGGTGCTTAAATTTAATGTTTGAAGTGGTAAAAATTGAGTCATATAATAAATGACTATTGAATCTTTTATATTACTATATATTTTGAGGTTGTTTACGGATTATTTATAGAATCCTATTTTCTCGTATCTTTTGGAAAATAATAGTCCTCATCTCTGATGGAACCGTGGTCATGATGGTAATTGTATTGTCAGGTATTCTGGCTTTTTTTTTAATAAGAACAAATGTCTTTATTAGAAGGGACTTAAAGAAACAGACAATTGGAAGCAAACAGAGTTTATTTTGGAAAACCTTTCTCTGCCTGGATTCCTATATGTTCTTGATAAGAAAGCCACTTTTAAGGCATGATTGAGGAAAAAAATCGAAGTCTCAAAAGGAAAAGCATTTTTCCAAGTGACCTCCTTCTTGACACTCAGCTCATGGTTCAGAAAGGTTCCAACTTCACCAAGTCTGTCCTCCTGGGTCTGTAACTCTTCCTGGGCTGGGCATGTTTGGCTTTTTTTTTTTATCTGAAAATACAGATGTTCATGACTGTGACTTTAGTAGCTGCTTTTTTTTTTCAATTGGAATTGAATTGGTAATTGCCTATAAAGCGTACTCTGATGCTCTGTATTATTGCTGCTCTGAAGTGTAAGAAATGTTATGCAATGTTCATTATCCCAGAGCTAATTGCCTTTTTCTTTGTGACAGCTGTAGAAAATCAAGACATTTATTGAGGGAATTTGTTTATTTGTTTGTTTCAGTTTTTTAGTTATTATAACATCAAAAAAAGTATATATCCGTCTAGCCATCCTTGATCTTTGCATACTACAAAATATTAGGTATTCTAAATGCCCGATCTATAAGAAAACTGATGGTAAAATTTAGCAGTTATTAGAGAATGTGAAATTACGGGTTTAAATATAATGTAATATAGGTAATTGACACATAAATATATTAACAAGTTTTTTCTCTAGTAATATTTTTTTTGTGTATGATGATGCAACAAAAAGTTCTATTATTTAAATCTAATTAATTCTATTTTTCTTTCTTTCTTGTCTTAGCTACAGATATATTTACAATAGATATGGAGCTACTGCTAAAGCTAATTGCATTCTGTCATTAAGGTGTTCACGAGTAACGAGATCACTCAAAAAATAGACTTCTGCTGTTTAGCCCCTGCTGTGTTGGAGTAATATTTTGACATGAGTGGAACTTGGTTTACACTAGGATTTTATTACATTGTGATACAGAGTAAGGACAGAAGAAACCTTTGTGGGCTCACCTGGCATAATATTTACCACAAGGGTTTTCTATAAAAAATTGATGTATACCTTGAAAAATTTATTCTACCAGTTTACCATTTGCATAAAGACTCTTTAATAATGCTTTCATCCCTGTCCTCAGTACCAGAAATTCAGCAAAAAGGAGTTATAAACACATGACTCAGACCTTCTTTTCTATCTTGCATGTTGTGATCCTGTGTAATTGAAGCCCAGATTCTGCCTGTTCCTAAATAGACATTCATGAGAAGAAATAAGCTGGGTAACTCTCCCTCTGTAGTACGTAGTTCAGCTAGGCAGAATTATAACCACCCCTTGTTCTCTATTACCCTTAAGTGTATTTTGGTTTTTAGATCTTGGATAAAAGAGCTGAACAGACAAAATCTAGACCAGGACAGTAAATTTCATCACACAATAATTTAGCATCTGACATATTGTATCATCATTGCTGAGTGCCCCTGGAAGCATTCTGCTGCTCTGAGGAAAATGTCACCTGAGGCGCTAGGACTTTGCTGTCCAGCCCGTTATTATTTATTATTGAAATTGGACTAATGTGAGTTAAGCCCTTTCCAAATGCATGGAATGATGCTTTGTACTTTTAAGAGCCTGCATGAAAATGTCGTTCCCTGTCAAGCCAATATATCACAACTGACTCCAGTGCAGTCCTGGCAAATTGCATACTGGCACCTAATCCAGGCAACAGCCTAAAATGATGAAGAAAAAGGACACAGATAAGCACATGACGTACTACTAAGTCAAAAGTTAGTAGGAAAAAATGTGATTAAAGAATTGATGTGGAAACAAATTCATGCATTAGTAAACTGTGCATCCAACAGCTGCCTCCTTCCCTTGTAAATCCTGCCTGTTCTCTGCTATGAAGCTTGCCACTATCTTGATGAAATTTGGGTTTAGACTACCTTTCATTATTCTAAATTATTTGCTATAGGGATCATTAGGCATGGGATCAAAAATTATGGGAAACTTTGAAAGGTAGATATTTCCGAACTTAAGCTCTTCTATTTATGGTCCTTTTTTTTCTTTTAATTTCAGATCTTATAAAGACAATTATTTCACCAATCAGTTTATGCAAAGGGTCCTTGGAGTCCTCGGAGGTGTATTTTGTAGAATGGCTTTAAAAACTCTTTGCATTTATGGGGATAGAAATATACAGCATATCCAGAGAAGTGATTCTCCCACTTTACTCTGCTCTGGTGAGACCTCATCTGGAGTACTGTGTGCAGGTCTGGAGCC
>JAOQGH010000040.1:60950474-60973484 GCA_025769975.1 Gallinago jamesoni | reverse complement strand
GGGAGGTGGTTGAGGCCCCTTCCCTGGAGACATTCAAGGTGAGGCTCGATGAGGCCCTGGGCAACCTGGTCTAGTTGAAGGTGTCCCTGTGACTGCAGGGGGGCTGGACTAGATGACCTTTGAAGGTCCCTTCCGGCCAAGATGGATTCTATGATTCTATACGTGTCAGGTATTTGTAATTTGTCAGAAAACACACTCTCCAGAACAGAAGTGCTATAAGCTACAGATACTGGCATTCATCATGGCTGAACTTATGGACAAGTACTGCTGTGCTGTTTATTTAGGCTTCATAACACTAACATGACCTTGTAACAGCCAGTTTGGAAATATGGGGTGACATTCTAGCAGGAGTGTATTTTCTGCAGTTTTAGTACCCTTCAAATATTGAGGAGAAGGAGACTGAAATGTGTAATTCTTAGTACACAGACATAACTGTAGAGAGTAGTAAGGGCTTTACGGTTTTTATTTTTGCATTCATAAATTTCTGATCCTATTACAGCAATAAAGAGCAAAGAATAACCCCAGCTGTTTTTAATTTAGTTTTCCTGAGCATCCAGAACAGTCCAGCTTCAGCCGATATAAAAGACAGATGAAGAAGCGAAGAGAACCAGCAGCCTCACTGGTTTTTAAAGCAAGCTCTGTCTGGCTGAGTGTTTTCTGATTCTTCTTGCTTTGTAGGCAAATTCGGCAGCCTTTGCTGCTTTTTCTTTTTTTTTTTAACGGCTATTGTAGGTTTTTTCCCAGTAGTTAGTTACTTGATTGGAAAAGCTCTCAACAGGACTGGAGATAATACTTCTGATATCAGCAGACCTGTGAGGGACGTATGGCCACATGTGCCAGGAGGAGAGGATAAACTGTGCTTGGAAGTACAACAAAGGGATTTAATTCCTTTTAGATGGGAAAGCTTCCTTATATTTTAATTAGTGCAATAAAAAGCTCGATGCGTTTCTAAAATGCACATTCTTTGATAGAAACACAAGCAGACCTGGGAGTTACAATGCAAAACCCAACATCTTTTTCCTCTATTTCCCCTTTGCTTCCCCTGGCCCTGGTAGTTCCAACATAGTCATTAGTGCTTCTATTTTTAAAAATTCAACTAAAAATACAACTGCAAAACACCATCCCCAACCTCCACACCCACCCCCGTCTCTAAACCTCTGGGTAGTACGTAAAAGATTTTTGCTAATACTTTTAGTTCCTTTACTCCATTTTACCGTGTCACTTTAAGTGCATGAAGTAAGGAATTGTTTAATTATTTCAACTTTTTATTTATAATCTCTCCTGTATTATAGCCCTTGATATGAAGTCCATAAGAATTTATCATTTTTCTTTCTTGTTTAATCTTTAAAATATATAACTGCTGCTTCAATTTCTTTTCACAAATTCTTATACCATGAAAGTATATCTGTAATCACAATTTCAACTACTACGTTTCACTAAAATTTTTCTGGCTTTGAACAGGGTGCTCATTCTGTATTTTTTGATTTGCAAGGTCATATTCTTGGTCCAAAGTAAATATTTTTTTTTTTTTAATCCAAATTACCCAGATCGTCACCAATCAAGTACAATTAGAATGAAAATACCAATGGTTATATCCGTGTTTATACAGATATATGTTTATTACTATATGCATTTATCTATAGTGATTTTTGTATCATTTTCTCTATTTTGATCAAATAGCCTGCCTTTCAATAACCACTGAAAGTTCTCAATCCATTCCTCTGTGTTTGTGTACAATGGGTTCTTCTGCACCTATGCAGTAAGAAACGTCAGTGATTCATGCACAGTGTGAAGACAATCTGTCCCACTGCCGACGACAAACCTCTCATGAGTTTTTGGTCATAGCTTATCTGGGAGAAAAGGTTAGTAAGAGAATTTATTCAGTCATTGTTACTAAGACTCATATTGTGAAAATGTTTTAATCGATGAACATTAAAGATGCCTCATCTCTGGGTCAGAATTCCATTATCTACTCATTGAATCTGATACAGAAGAGCAACAAAATTAATTTGCAAATGGGATTGTAATTGCTCATACAAGTAATTGCTCAAATTATTCACTTACCTGAAGAAAATCTACATTCATATTCAGCAGATAGTCTAGCTACAACAAAAACAGTGATAAATATAAACAGATGAACAGATTGTATTTCAACCAACCCATCTTCAAATCTAAACTTTGCTTTAATCCTGGTTTACTGCGAATAACAAAGTGGGTGGTTCAGTAAAATAATAAGAAAAAAAAGCCCATGTAGAAGGGTGGAAAGAAGTAACATAATCTTGATAATTTAACACTGAGAGAGAAGTCTTTTAGCTTTAGGGATTCTTTTGAATTCAGATGGCTAAAAATTGTGCACAATTCAGAAGAAAGCTGATATGAAAGCTTGGGGTTTATTATTTGTAAGCTATTTTGCATATGAAAGGATCACTGTTGTGTCTATGGAGGAGCTCATCACTGAAGATATGTGAGTAGGATAAGAAGTAAATAATTTGTTATTGTAAGGCAGCGTACTTGTACTAGCTGACAACTTGGCCTAAATTGTCAGTGGTCCAGCGTTGGCGTGTTATCTCTAGTGAGAAAAGAGCTGTTCTTTCCTTAGGCTTTGTGCTGAGATTCGTGTCCTTGCTCCTGCCATTCAGCACTTCCAAGGGAGCTACCGCAGTAACAAGGGTAGGAAAATAAAAATGGAGGGTAGTCCTTTTGTTACATTTAGTGGTTTTAAGCTGTCAAATATTGACAGAATATTCATGGAGAGCGCTGAGGTAGACACGTATGTATCGTGTGCCTTTCCAAAGCTTTTTCTTTCACCCTCGGAATTTTGTACCTTAGGGTGCTAAGAGCTAAGGAATGAAGAGCTAAGGAAACCTTTTGGTTTGTCTAGTTTCACAACATGGGATTCTGATGTTTTGCACCACATCCATATACATCTGTAAATGCTCTCCCTACTAAAAGAATGTAACCAAAATCCACCATACCTAGTCTTAAACTTTGAGAATGCTACTCTTTACCCACAAATTTTCCCATGGAGGAAGGGTATATATGACTCTTACAAGGTCTTAGAAGTTCAGGTTTTGACCTTGTGCTCGTTATTTACTGAGAACACCTGTTAAAAATTAAGACACCTTTTTTTTTCTGTTGAGAAGACAATTTGCAATGTTTCTCTTCCATGCACTCCGCGGCCTTTTGAACATGAGGGATGCCTTGAATGCTTTATACTGCAAACAGAAATAGTGTCACAGCATTTGGAAGCATCTTATACGCAGTCAAAACTAAAGGTGTGTTTTATTCAAATAGAAGTTTTACATTTTTAACATTTTATTCCTTTATTTTGAAAATTCAGTATCATTTCCAGCTGCTTTAGAATAGCTACAATTGATTGGATCTTACATTGTGGTTTCTTCTGATTTTAGACTCATTCTGAAGATACATCAGAACCCCAGAGGCCTTGAACATAATCCTTTCTTGATAGCCCACCTCCCAGAAACACAGTCCAGCTTCTCATTTGATTTGTATCAATATCTATGTTGATTCATATCAGTATTCCTCTGTTTAGGTTACTGGTTATCTCTTTATTAATATTAAGGCTCCTTGTCAGAGGAACACATGATTCTTTCAACTCTCAAGTAGTTGTGCAGGTCTCACTGGGAACAGAGGGGAAAAACTATTACATTTCTGACACCGGTCTGCTAAAACTGTGGGCAAAGAAGAAGCAACTTTTCATTTTTCTGTACTTAAGATGACTTTATAGCTGCTGGTTCCCTTTGAAGGTTTGAAAGGAGATATTTAGTATCTTTAGTAATATGTCACACTCATCAGTTTTTGCAGAGTTTAGCCAATTGTTTTCTTTTTTTTAATTAATTTTAAATTGCTGTACTATTGAGTGAACATCAAAGGTGTGCAGGATGATACAGTGACTATGAATTACCTTACAAATTAATTATTTATATGTTGGCATCCTCTGCTATCCAACAAATTACAGATGTCAGAGTACTTCTAGTACTTGGACTAGAAATTGGGCTCAGTTGTGCAAATCTTAACCTTGAGGGAGCCAACTGTCTTCCTCTCCGTTACCAGTTATGAATGTAATATCATAGTTTGGACCATCATGAAGTTGAGCACAGCTGTAGTTCCGAATGATGTGACAGTTGAAAAAAAAATATATATCTGATTTGGTGATTCCATGGTTCATCTTCTTTTGGGTTTCTGTCACAATGTGACAGAGCAATGGCCTAGAAGATAGAAAATTTTCACATCTAACTCCCACTGCAAATCAAGTGGGAGAAAAAAGTGAAAAGACAACATATCAAATCCATGATTTTAGTTTTAGGCTAGCCCCAGTAGAGTTGCATAGAATTGTTTCATTATGAATTTATAGCCCAAAATAGCAGAAGCACATCAGCTAGCTTTTGTTTGAAGTAACCTACAAAACAAAGTTACTGACTTTCACAAAAAATCTGTTGAAAGACAGTAAAGGAGTTACATAGGTGCCAAAAGCAATTAAACTTCGTCAAGTTCACCCTTCATCCTCAAACAATAACTTTGTGCCTAGATGTTTAAAGTATATTCAGTGTACGATATCACACATGCTGATCTGAGATCTCAATCCCAGCAAGAAAGCCTAAATCTCTATTAGGAAGACATTGAAAAAAACCAGCTTCTCTCCAAATACGTCATTTAGAGATTGAAATGTAGATGTCATTTACTGAAGAAGTTTTGGTTGGTTTTTTGTGGGGTTTTGTGTTTTGTTTTTGGTTGTTTGGTTGGTTTTTTTTTTCTTTCTCAAAGTGTACCGTAACAGATCTCTAGGTGCTCTGGAGAAATGTGGAATACTGACGATGTAGATGTCTAAGCACATAATACAAACTGAAGTCCAGACCCACTCTGCTCTGTGGTATAGTACCGGTAAAACCTGTGCTCTACAGCTGGATATTTTTAATTTTTTAATATAGCATATTTCTAAAGCTGTGATATTCCTATGTAGTATGTAAATTGCAGTTTACTTTCCATCCTGGTTTATATCTGTTTTCATCTTTATATTTTAAATGCATGGGGAGTCTCAGGAAGTCTCAAATGTATTCACTTCATGTGCTTAGGCCCTAAAAGAATATTTGCATTTGTTTGGAGATGGAATTAGTTCTGTATTTTACCATAATATTCTTAAACTTAATTGACTGTTATTTCACTTATTGTCCCTGGGTGGGGTGAGCCATGTGAAATGGAGCATGGCCAACTGAATGAAAAAGAGTTGTGTTCCTATTACTTCCCCTAATAGAGTGATTCTGCAGTTTACCATACTGTACTTCTGTTTTCTCATCTATGAAATAAGGGGCACCGTATGCTGAAAAATACAGTAGAAGAGCTAGTTTGAGCATGCTGATTGTTATCAAGTCCACACTTTCTCATTGTTCCAAGTAAATTTCAATTTATGATGTGACAAGCAAGAATTAAAAATAGGGAGATGAGATGGAGACAGCTTTGCGTGAATAACTCTATATGCTGTAGTTAGTGGCAATGCAGACACATTATAAAAATATACTATATTTGTTCTTTTTTACTTATCATTTGTCTCGAATGCATCTTTCTGTCTTTTTATTTTATTTTATTACACTGGTTGCCTTTTCCCTTATATGCTTTCTGATATCTTGTCCTTAATTTCTGTGTTTAAGTGGGGTGGTTTGGGTTTTTGGGGTGGTTTTTGCTTTTTTAATGAGCAGCACCATCCAGGTGATGAATTTTCAGCTACCCTAAGGCTCTGATTTGCATAGGACGGTCAGGGCTCTGTATCTCTCTGTCCTCAGCTACTCTGGCTGCTAAATTAATTGCTTACGACTCTGCAGCCTCAAGTTACACACTCAGGACCATTCTCTTCAAGGTGCACTATGGAAAAAGATTTTAAAATCTGTTGTTTATCCTTAGAAAGATCTCCTGCAAATAAAGTTCATGTAATATGTTGCCAGAGAGTCACAGAAGACCCTGAAAGTCATGCTGAAGATTATTTTCTCTTTCTTGGATTTTGAAAGTGTACTCAGAAATAAGATTTGAAGGACACTTTTCTCGGTATGACAGCAAAACATAGTAGAGCTAATCCTGTCTTTTAAAATTATTAGAAAAATATTGAGATCTAAGTGCTTTGTATCAGGTCTATAGCATAGATATTCCACAGAATTGATTCTTTGAACAATTATGGGATATGAAAAGTAGATACAGCTTTTACTGTCTACAAAATGCACTTATTTCTCAAGTTGCCCTCAATTCTTTCACTTGACTCATAAAAACAACAAATTAAAACTTTATAATTGAAATACAAATGATTAATGATATGGATGCCAGAAGTCTATTACTCAGTCCTTTCACAGCCAATAATGCAAGAAAGTCTTGATGTGCTAGGTGGCAAATCCAGTCATATTTCTAGGCCAAATATATAGAGCACTCAGTAATAAATGTAATTATTTCCTTGGCCATTTTAGAGGTTATTCTACTTTTCCTTTTGTCTAGGTAATATTGGTTTAGGTGTATTGGGTGCAATAAAGTGCCTTGAAAGCAGTTTAGCAATGATATTTTTATGCTTTTAAATATATCCAATGACATATACATGCCTATATGATATAAATAAAGGTTTTAGGATCCACTTCTTCTGAGATATTTATGCAAAGGCTGTCTGTGGACCTTAACAACACACTATCAGGTGAATTATAAAAATATCTGCAGCACAACCCAGTGACCTAACAGTAGTGCCATGAGAGCTGAACTTGGGACTGAAATCCTGTAGTACTACACAAACATTTTCTTTAAAATCTATGACAGAATAGGAAATTAATCTGAGGGAAATCTCAGACCAGAAAGGTCAAAGAAAAAGGCTACCTTTGGGGATTAAAAAAAAAAAAAAAGAGAGGAAAGAGATGCCTTATAGGAATTCCACCCGTTTTGGTAAGGTGATGAGCCTGCTCAGCTTCAACTGAAATTGCTGTGGTGGTACCTAGGAGTTTGAAGGACCAAATCCCTAATGTCTTATCAACACCTTTCCCTCAGCAGTCAGCTGTCCTCAAAATACATAATATGTATGCAGCTCACACCTCACTACATCATTAGAGGCAGCACAAGTCTTCAGAAAATGTTTGTATCGTTAGCCCAGCTGACTTCAAAGAAAGGAAATTGTATAGCTGTAGAGCATTTGTCTCACCTATGAAAGTCAGGAATAACAAAAGCTACGCCTACAGATGGAGTAGAAGTGATCTAATAGGACTTGTTAAATTTCCTAACTGGATTATATGAAGTCTAATTTAGTTTTTGTTCTTTAAGGCACAAACTGTCATATATTGGTATAACTTGTAAAATAGGAGATGTTTTTCAAAAGATATTTTTCTCTTCTCTACGTATCAGCCAAATGATTAAAGTGGGACACAAGCTGTAGACAGCTGTGGGAACACCTACCCCGTTACAGACAAAATCCCAATAGATAATCATACAAAGCAAATATTTTACCGTTTCCACGGGCTTCTGTTAGGGAATGCAGTGTCATTTGCTGATGATAATACTGAAGTCTTGCATTGCTTTTTACTGACAAGACATAATTCCCATTTCCATGGGCTCATTTTATAGGTTCTTACATGTATACAAATTTTAGCCTGATATTTATGTTACCGTATTTTAATTTCACTACATGAATAACAAGTTTGGATATTTTTAGCAAAGACTAACCAGTTTGGTTTTGGCCCATTGTAAACCAAGTGTCCTTTAAATTCACTTTGCAATTATGTCCTCTATTAAAATAGAGTGGGTAAACAATAGGCTAACTCACTAAAGGTTAAAAAATGAGAAATTATGAAGACTCTTGATGCTAAATATGTTGCATTTTTCATTGGATTAAGATAAAATTACTGGGCACAGGTGCTTTCGTAATTGGGACTCATTTGGAAAATGTTAGTGTTCAGTGACCCTCAAAGTTGAATAGCTGGGGTTTGTGGTGGTGTTATGATGCAGTGCCATTTCCAGTACTGTTGGAATGCCATCTGTCCTCACATTGCAATAGTTTTCCTTATATTACAGAAGATTTTCTTATGCTGCAGTTCTGTTATCTGCTGAAAATTCCAAAAGTCTTTTTTGTTAAGGATCTTTCTTGTAACTGCACAAGTTCTCATCACCAGAAACTGCATGATAGTAGAATTGTCCTGTATACAAAAAGGGCTTGGATGTCCTCCATAGTCAACTATTTATTAATAGTTAAAATAAATCAACTTATTCAGGTTTATTGTCTTGTAACTGGAATTAAGCTGCTCGTTAAATGTTTTGTTTGTTTGTTTAGTTTGGTTTAAATTCTTACAAAGGCACACGTCAAAAAAGTGAAGGCTCGAAAAATCTGGCAGCCAGAATGAAGTTATAGAGCAAACGTAGCTTGTCAGAAAGTAGTCAAACTGAAATTTTGCTGAGTTATTATTAGGTCTTGTATAGATCTAATAGGATTGATTAAAGATTTCCCTGGCTGAAAGAGCCTTAAGGCATTGCTCTCTGGTTAGTTCTAGACTTCAGGCTCTTTGGCCAGTTGTGACTTTCTCCACCCTATTAATGTGAAAGAGAAGTAAAATTGGTCTAAGCATAAGCTGTTCAGGACCAGCAATGTTTTTTGGGGAGGTGGTGTCTGGGGGTATTAGCAGCTTTTGAGATAGTAACAGAGGTAAACTTCTAGACACCATTTTAATGAAAGTTAAAATACCTTTATTGTATGAACTTTCTAATTTTTTTCATATAAAAGATTCTAGTAATAGAAAACTGAAGCATAAAACAAGCAAAGACAGAATGACCACAGGGAACCGGTAAAGACTAAAAAATTTGTGGGTAATTAAATATCTATTAATGCTCCAATCTCAGATTATTTCACATTTATAAAAATTCAAAAATATCGGCGTCAATCCTATTGTTCCACCTTCTGCAAAGAGGGATGTAGAATAGTCATTCTTTTCTCTGTCTTATTTCTATTTAGAGTTCTTGATAGCCTGATCATTATAAATGTTTACTTTGGAAACTACTGCATAGGCTATTCAAGCCATGTACAATTTTTGGAACGGAACAAGTGCTTCACAGTGAATACTTTATTTGATTAATTTTTCTGGGGGTTTTCTCGTTGTTTTTTTTTTCTCCTGTAAGCCAACATGAACCATCTACAAGTACTTTTTTCTTGCTACTGTTGTTATTATTATTAGGAAATATTCTAGGGCATAAGGAGCATTCAACTCCTGTTAAAAATAAAATTAAAAAGTAGGAAGTTGCTTCCTTACTGTCCTTTGTGCAAATGAATGTGTACGCTGATAACCAGAGTATTTGAAAATATATAAATGGGTACTGTCAAAAAAGCACCTCCACCTCCCCACTCCCCCAAAAAATTAACATATGCTTTAGAGAACTTGCAGTGACCTTGAAATCTAAACACATCACTAAGTGTAATAACACTTTCTTTGACATTAACTGTATTCTGGAAGAAAATGTAGAAACACACATACCAAAAATAACAAACTTATCATTTTCTCTAACTCTCATGAAATTGTCACCTTGTGGGACTTGTAAAATGATTAGATTGTTTTTTCTTAAATATTGGAAGCAAACCTTTAAATATTATAGTTTATTGAATTTTCATTCAGTCTTGTCAGTTAGGAAGGATAAGATCCAAGACATTAAAGAATTAATGTTGTAATTAGATGTGATATTTAATCTCAATCTTGTGCTTTTTCTTCCCTCACACTTGTGCACAGACATACAAGTGCAATTATATCTAAATTAATATACTATTTATGTCAATATTATATGTCATGCTATGCATTAGATATTATAAATTATATATGCACACATATGGGGTATGTGTGCACTAAACTCTACTTAGATTCTTTTATGCTGGTCATTATTGATTAAAATATAATTTGGACTGTAAATGTTTAACCTCACTAGGTTCTGAAATTATATGATGTATGGTGTTCTCTTTTAGTGTTTAATTTTCCTGAACAGCCTTCCTGACAGCTGGCTCCAATAATTTCAGGTTTTTTGTTTTCTCATAAGTTTCATACAAGCTTGTGCATGTCTGCTGTGTGACAAGGAGATAGTGATGTTGTGTCCTTATCTTAATGTAGATTATGGGTTTCACAAAGTCAGTACAAAGAAAAGTATTTCTAAATTTTGTCTTCAGTTAATTTAGGTAATTTTAGCTCTCTCTGTTGCGTAATCTTACCAGAATTTTGTTTGGTTTGCTTTTGCTTAATCTTCTCAAAGCACGTGATGTAGATATTGTCTATATTGTTTGCAGACTAATATAACTAAATATTAAATTTTAACTCTTGTGTTGAAAGCTGAGGTACAATGAATCATCATAGAGCTCCTCTTATTGATCCTGAGAAATCTGATTGCATACATTTTCATGTGGGTTTTCTCCCCCTCAACTGCTTGGAAACATAAATAAGAAACCAGCTGTTACAAGGAAGTGAGGCAACTGAAAATGTTGGTTTAATGTTCTGCTAGAAAACATGTATTTAAAATTTCTGAGGTATGTTCAAAGCACATTGATAAACAGATGTGGCTTCTTTGTTTTTGTGCATAGCTGGGTATTTGGGGAATTGCTTTGAATTTACATCCATTGCCTATTTAGATGCCCTAGAATGGTTCTCCAGCTATTTCTGTAGAAGGGCACTGCTCTCCTGCAAGTCCTCTCTCCTTTAGAAGCCCTTTGCAGCCATCTTGGAGGCATTTGGGTGACAACTTAAACACTAGATCGTGGAATTGTCTAGGCGCCTGAGCATAGTTTATTAGCTCTGTACTGCAAATGCAAATTCATTTTTTATATTACAAGGGGAAGGTGACCTCTTATTATTTTCATCATCTGTTTCTGTGGTTCTATCTTATCTTTAAGCACATTTGTGAGTTTGCTATACATCATGGTGGACTTCCCTGAAGAGGGTGCTTTGCTCTGGATGACTCATCCTCCAGCTCTCTGGAGTTCAGGGAGCACTGCACTGGCTCTCATGTAGAAAGGATAGATTCAGTTAGAGATGAGCTCCACTGGCTTGAGGTTGGTAGTAACTACTTTTTTCCCCAAGGGAATTGACTTTAACTGCAAAAATTATGTAGTAGGAAATACTACAAACAGTGCTTGAAAACTTTCTTTCTTTTCTTTTAGAGTAGTTTTTTTTCAGGAGAGGGAGGACCCCAGAACACTTAGCAAAGAAAAATTTTAAAACAATAATGTACGTATTATGTCCAACATAATACACTGCTGGGAGGCAGCTGCATGTGTGAGGGAAAATTCTGTGTTCATAGAAGTATTATGAAGTGGATGATTCAGGAAATTAACATCTAAATATGTCATCTATCATCCCAAATGATCTATTTGAAAGAACAAGTCCTTTCCCTCTGATGGATGTTCAGTCATTTGAGGTTATTGAGAGTGTTCATCTCAGAGAAATTCTATTGCAACAGACACAAATACATGGGAAATGTGAAGAAAAGACAATGTGGTCTTTTGGTATCCATGATGAAGAAATCCTAACAATTTTCACTTTTAACGGGAGTGCTCAATGTTGACATAATGTGTGCCAGTAAGCAGCTATTTTTCCAGTTTAAAGATATTTGAATATAGTGCCAATAATGATTAAAAAAAAAATAAATCAAAGACAATTTTATTTACATAAGAAGCAGTATGTAGAAGCTTAAAGATTTGGTACGTTGTAGGATTTGAGTCTTTTGAGAAGAGTTGCTCTATATGAATGTAACTGTAGATTTAATTAAATAAAAATAAAAAATTAACTATATCTTTCCCACTTACTGTTGAATACAATAGGTAGAAGCTGGTTACCTCTGCTGTATACAGAAATATATGTATATACATATATGACGACCCTCTCTGTCTTAGGAGTATATGGGGTGATGACTGTTACTAGAATTGGACTTGTCATTTATTTCTGCATGTCAGTTAAACTTTAGAAGATTTTGAAGTGAGGATATAAAGAAATGCAATACAATTATTTCCTTTATACTATATGTAGGTATTAATACGTATCTGTCTGTGATTTCTTTTGTGGAAAGTAATAGACGCTCAATTACTTTTAAATGAAATTTGTAGGGTTAGGAGAGCGAGTCAAAAGTCTATCACACAATCTGCTGTAAACTTCTGTAATTGCGAATGGTGCTAATCAAAAAAGAGGTGGGAAGGAAAAGGTGATAGGATTTGACACCTTTTTCTTGACTGAAATAAGTATGTGAGGCATTACATGGCAGTTGGCTTGTGTGTGCACGTCATATACAAAGTCCCTGGTTTCCAGGAGCAGTCAGACAGAACTGACTTTGGAAAGGAAATGTTTCTGGCTCTGGCACTATGTACCTTGCCCAGAAATGCTCTGACAACTTCATCCACCAGCTACGTATACAACTGCTCTAGTATTATCACAGTAAGTGCTACAAATCTTTGAGCAATTCTGGGTTTCCTAGACATGACAATAAGGCATTTCTGTCCCAAAGGAATAAGGCATCTCCCAGGAGAACACAAACTGTTTGAGTGTGCTGAGAAGAGGGCCTTGGTAGTTTCCTATTTGTAGCTCCTTTGCAGACCATCAGTTTAGTAACTGCAGTGGAGGCGGGTGAATGGGACCAACCCCCAGCCCTGGGGGGTGTCTCTGAGGCTGGTCTCATCAACGTGCCAGTAGGCTGTCACAAAGTGCAACCAGGCACAGCAGGCATGCCAAAACCAGGTAGTCTTTGACTATTCGTTGATGGGACCAGTGAAGCCTTCTGTAGCGAAAAACGTGCTTCTGGGCAAACTGCAGTGATTTATGCATTTGTAGTTTATCAAAACAGGCTATGAATATGCATATCAGGACCCAATCATCACAGGCAATCATCATTAGAGAAAAATTGACATGATTTTCATAGAACTTGGTTGGGTTTTTTTCGTCCTTGGGTATGATGAACTTGCACTCTGCCAGAAATTGCTTGGTTTGTTTGTGTAACATGGAAATTCAGTATCACTAGAAACCCTTAGTGTAGAAAAGAGCAATCTTGCGAGAATCTAAGTAACAGGAAATGAATGTGTTGATGGAACCCATGTTTGTGTTGGCAGGTCACCTGGCAACAGTCCTGTCAATAGCACTCTGGCATCACACATGAACAAACACTGACTGGAGAGAGTTGTGCAGCCACGCCAAACAGCCATGTGGGAAAAGGAAAGATCTGATAATACTATTTCTAATATAGGAAAGAATTGAACCACATATCAAAGTCAAAAAATGTTATGAAAGATGGAATTCAGTTGACCTAGCTTTGCAATTTTATTTAGCAGTTAAGATGAGGATATTTTAGTAACAACGCACGCTTTGAGAAGAAAATCTGTATGATCTTAGAAATTAAAGATATATAAAGCATAACTGAAGGAAATTTCAAAGGCATGAAGCAGAATTGGGCTCTTGTCATTTATTCCAGTGCAGACTTTGGAAAAGAACTCAAAGAAATAATGAGTTTGGCTTGCTTCTCTATCATAAATGTTCCGGAAGTTTGGCTGCAAGCAAAGTGCACGCCTCTAGTTTCATGTGCAAGAATATACATTAAATTCATTGTAAAAAAGTTTTGCTTATTTCAAATATCTGAAATGTAAAGCTTGCGTTTTAGTCAAGCTTGTAAGGTTTCACCAGGAGGATGCTGTAATTTCTAAATTATTACAAAGAAAAGAAGGTAAAAGGATTGATGGTCCTTGAAAAAAAAAATGTTTGCATGCAAAATCCGGTATTGAAAAGCTTTGAGGAGGGTTCAGAAGGCTTTAAGCAAATTGGAAAGGAGTTCAGAAACTGTTTCCAAACCATTTCACTCTGGAATACTTGATGGCATTTTTATTAGGTAAGCTGTCAGTCTAGTAAATAAGCTTCATTCAGACAAATAATGGCATATTCATTTTTCACTAGGAGAGATTATTTTTAATAACAAAGGATCTTGTTTGCAAAGTCTAGCTCAAAGACATCCACATCATCAGCAAATGGATAAGCCTTCAAAAATATTTATTTTTATTGTAGTCTGAAAATGTTATAGATTAAAAGTACCTACAAAAGATGCAAGAAAGCTCTGTGGCATTCTGGCCAGAAGGACAGAACTCAAATCTAGAGGGCCCAGCCATAGCCTGGCAAGACACCTTCTTGCCCTCTGTTCTGCCATCCTCCGTGGGCTGCTGTGAGAATTGTGGTGCGGTTTTAAACTAGAACTCAAGATGTACAGATCAATGTCAGCTTAGGGTAACAATATGAAAAATAATTGGAGACGATGGTTGGGCAATAGCTGATGTGATGTTTATCAATTAGAAATGAGACAGGGAATGAAGCAGCCCTCCCACTGCTCCCTTGGCTGGAGTCTGAGCATTGCAGCTGTGGCGAATTGATTTTTAAAGACTGCAACAGAATCTGGTCCTACTGGTTAAGACAATCATATGAAAACTGAAACACCTGGAAGAATATGATGTTTTGCTTTGGCAGAGAAAAAAGAGGAAGACTTCTAGGATATAATATTGCACTTGAATATTTTGAAGGATGAGAATTGGAATTTCTCCTGCTTTCCATTTTCCCAGAGGTAGGAAATGCTATAAGGATTTTACAACATGACACTGGGAAAGTGTTTTCTTGATGACAGCCTCACCTAAATATCCCCAACTTCCCCCTTTTCTGTAGAAATGAGTACACCATGCTGAGAAATTGCGTATATATGCTGTGTGTATAATTTCCTAAGCTACAATCTTGATAAGGAATCAAATTCTGAAACGAGAGGCACTACGCACAGGCATTTCTTCTCCTGAGTTAATAAGGCTTCAAGCTGGCCAGTTTTCCTGGCATCCCACGTGGATTTACTGGTTCGGGTAGTCAAGAAACCAGGTGAATGTGTGTGCTATCATTCACTGTACGTAATGTCTCTCATACTCAATGGAAAGAAATTTAAGTTTGCAGAACTGTAATTCTTTCAGTCCAAACAGGGGAATCACTCAATACAGATATGAAATGACATTCATTATTTAACAAAACAATTATTTATATTGGTTTTTTTCTTAATCTGTTCACTTTCTCATCACTTCTTCTAGTAGTCAGCTTGTCTATAAAACTGACAGCTCTCTGAAGGGCTGTTAAACAGAGACTATATTACAATAGTAATCAGCCAGGTTTGTTTTCCTTTGTTCGCCATCATTTTTGAAATCTTTGTATTCATTAATAATTCAGTGCAGTATAAGTGACATGAGGAAAGGATGGTTCTGAAGTTCTAACTTTTCTTTGCAGAGAAATTAGTTTTATTTGTTCCCTGTCCCCATTCCCCCCTTAACAGTTTCAAGATGTCTTGCAGACAATCTGATGGAAGCCAGATCCCTAAGGGTAGTTTCTAACTCTTCATTATCTGAAACTTATAACAAAAAGAGAGGGGCTCATCAATGGTATTTTTAAAATTTGATTATTTTCTGGGAATATATTGTATCAGAGTAAAAATAAGTCATTAAGTTTTGATTTGGGTTTTAGAGTTGTTTTTTTTTTATTGTGTGGGTTTTTTTATGTTTTTGTCTGCTTTTTTTAGCAAAGGTATGTTTTGGAAACTGACAAATCTTACATTCCTTCCATCAGTTTTAGTAAACTTTGAATTAGACACTGGAAGATGAATGCTTTATAAAACAAATAATTCTGCAGAACTAAGAATAACAAGGTGGTCATAACAGTCATCTCATGATTATTAGCAATTATGGTACATCCAGTCTTTCAGGTTATTTTATGTCTCGTTGTGGTGTACAGGCAATGATACACGTATCAGGATATCCAGTTAATTTAATAATACCTTTTCCAGATTTTATGGGTTATTTCTTTTTGAAATAATTCCTTGTCATGGTCTAGTACTTAAGGCTGTGAAATGGTGAAGTTATCAAGCTAAATTAAGCTATACTAAATTATAAATACAGTCCAAGCTCTCTATAAAAAAACAGTGCATATTTGTCCTGTTCACGTCCCTCTTATTCTTAAAAGTTGCAGGACATGAAAAAACGTGCATAAACTGGCCAATATTTCAGTGGAAGGAAATTCTCTGCTTATATAAAGCGATAGACTGGATTGTTGCGTGGCTGTCCCGTACAGCAGTCCATTTGCAGGGTAAGGGGGTAAGTGAAAGGCACGAGATGGAACACGTTTTGCCAGCTCGCAGTGATGTGAGGTCCCAGAAGGCAGAGGCTGCAGCAGTTGAAGTAAGCTAAAGCATTTCGTAAACAACTTTAACTCAGGATCTAAATCTTTCCCAGAATCCAGAAAAGCCAGAGTTCTGAAAATGCGCTTTTTTTTTTCCTCCTTTAAAACCCCCATCCAAATGCACAAAAAAAAAGGTAATGTAACTTGTACTTCATTATGATCTTATTTAGTAACGTAAAAAAGAATATACTGCCCAGTAACTTTTGCATGTTCAGTTTTCAAGTAGAAAGTCTTGATAACTTCTATGGAAGTAGTCCTTTATGAGGGAGTGCTTTAATTAGAGTGATTATTAGAACATTCCCTTGAGAAAATTTGCTGAAAATGTAGTGTCTAAAGTGACTCACAGTTTGCAGTATCTGACCTCTTGTTTTCTTGTCATCCTGATTTTAAAAATGTGACTTTTCTTACAATTTATCCATGTTAACGGTTTCTTTTATTATTTTTTTCTTATTTTTGTTATCCTGATTTTTCAAATGAGACTTTTCTTACAATTTATCTATGTTAACTGTTTCTTTTATTATGTTTTTATTATTATTTCCCATGTCCAGCAAAATGCCTCAGCAGAGAAAGAGAATTTTCACGCTGCCTCAAGAAAGGAAGAAAACCAGAGCATCCAGGACTGCGATTCTCAAGATGTAAGCATAGCTCATCTGTAAATCAGGTTCTACGCTAGATTGTATGATTATCCTCATGATTCACCTTTCCTGGTCAAGCTAGTACACATATTTGATAAACCAGCTCTGTAGAGCTTTTGTGGGAAGAAGAGCAGTGAAATAGATACTATTTGATGTTTAACTTTGTAAAGAATTGGCTTGTTCCTGGCTAAAGAACTGCTGCATTACAGCGAGATACAAAATCTTGTTTACATATTGTTTCCACTAATCAGCAGGAACAGCTGTCACTGTTGCTTCATTTGATAAAACAAAACCTTCAGGGAGATGTAAGAGGTGACAACGTAACTGTTGAAAATAGGTAATCTTGTACACTGCCAGTCTAGGAAAGCCACAAGCTGTGTTTTTCTTATGACACATCTGACAGAAAGCTAAATCTGCTGCTTTTTACTGGGGTAAAACTCTCATTCAAACAGCATGGTGGGAGCTGTTAACAGAAATCCCAAATGCATGTGTTATGGCTGCAATTATACTGATGTAAATAACACAGGAAAGACAGAAAGGATGAGGCACAAAAGTTGTTGAGAGAGTGTATTGTGTACAAAATAGCCTGAAAAGTGTAGTGTCACCTTGACTAATTCACAGAATAAATGTAGAAGACAGCAGGAAAAAGACTGTCACAATGGCTCTTGAATGAACTAGGGAACAAATCACCTACCTCCAAATATTACAAACTCCTTTGGCGGTAACTGGGTAGCTTACTGGTAGCAATCATAGGAACATGTAGCCATGTGTAGAAAAATTTGGAAAAAAAATCTTAGATAATTCAATATACAACAAACTGTAAGAAGCTGTATATATTTTCCATTTATTGCAGATAAGTTACTAGTTTTATTAATTACCAATTACAAGTGACCTCCTCTCTGCTGCGCCCTCTAGAGGGGGATGGAGACAAGGAGAAATTTTGTGTCCAGGTGAAGAGCGCATAATTTGCTCTTGCTTCTTTGCTAATGTCTAAAGATGAAAGAAACTTCATTTCTTATTAATAAAAATTCAAGGAGAAGAATGAATAAGATGTAAACTTGCGAAATTGGAGTGAACTCCATTTAGATTATGACTAGAGATTGGTTACCACCTGGGAAAGTTATGGAAAGTTTGATGGAATATAGGTTACTTTAGGTAAAGGCTGAATTTATTTAGGCTGAATATTTGTGGAAAGAGGTTCAAGCAAGGTTCGCTTTTTTTACAGAAGTGGATATATTAAAGCAGAGAGCGAAAAAGAAAAGTCGTTAATGCATTTCACAAATCAAGAGAGTATTTAATTTCTGTTCATTTCAAGACACCTAAAAGGTGCACTTTACCATAAAATCAAGGATTTGGTTATTTTGATTAGGGGGTGGTGGTGTGTTTTTGTGCTTCTAGCAACTAGTATTTTTAGTCATTTAGTCAGCATGGCATGCTGCTTGCTATGAAAAGTTTGTCTGAGAAAGCAGAAGACGACTCTTAACTGATGTTAGAAGTCTTGAGGAGTTGAACTATTTTTCATTATTCCAGTTAAATGAAAATCTAACTCTGTTCCCCCTTAGTAGAATTATAATTCAAAGAAAAAGAAATTAGGCTATATATCTAAATTTGAGTAATAAGATTAAGTTTTATATCATTTACTCTCTCAATTATCATATTTTAAGACCAATTCTATATACTGTGGGACTCACATTTCCTTTAAATTTTAAATCTTTAAGGTTTGTTAAATCTGCATTTGACAAAACCTCCTGTAAGGAGAAAAAAAGAAGTAAAATTAGAGAAAGCACACCATAGGGATATTCAAATTCACTGTACTTAGCTAGGCAATGTTCTTTATTGGAAAATTAAGCACACATTCATTTTATCAGTCTTACTGTGCTTTTAAACATGTTCCTATAAATTTATTTTCCAGCAGAGAAATGTATGTTATGTAATAATACACGGTTACATTCCCTTCACATTTTAAACAATCAAGGATTCACACGAGTGTGCAAAGGTTTCTCCGCTCTGTGCTTGCAGTGCCTGTTGAGGGAAATGGCTTTGAGAGCCGAGTTACAAAAAAGGTTTTAGGACAGCTTCATCTACAAACGAGGAAACCATAAACAGTGGTATTTATCCCAATTAGAAACAGAATTTCCAGTGTAATTAAAAAAATTACAGATACAGAACCACACGTTCTCTTTACTTTAAGTGGGACTTTTAAGGTATATGTGTTTTTATTTATTTCCATAATAATTGGAGATAAAAATTGTTTGGTTATTTGTTTTTGTTTTTTTTTAAATATAAAAACAATTGATTGGTCTGATTCAAAGTGAATTCCAGGAGTTGGTTCTTTGTGCAGATGGTGGCAAAGTGATACAGAGAGAGGAGGTATTTTGAAGAGCAGCAACCTGCACAGTGAAGCAGGACAAACTGCAACGATCCTGTCCTAAAAGTGAAAGAGTAGATCTATGGATATAGCTCAAGTAATAGACAATATACATAATAGAGAAATACTTACTTTCGAATTGTGGCTGCATTCAAAGTACTGGATTTTCTTGCCAGAGGGACATCAAATAAGTCTTTTTTTCCAGGAATTTTCTCCATTTCTATGCTACCATCCCCAAACTGACCCATGAAGTTCTATGAGAAATCTCTGCACTCACAGGATTCCACACATGAATTTTCGAAAACTCCTCATTTGGAGCTCGTCATGGGAGAATAAAACATCCGAGTTTGTCAGAATCCCCTGACTTCACTTTAACTACCACACAAACTTCAGTTATGAAAATGGGAAAGATTTCGTGTAAACCTACGGATTGCTTAAAGAAAGGCAGTAAAATTTTCAGAGAACTAAAGCATTAAAATATATTTTTTCACAATGTTCCATCCATTTTGCAAATCTAAGGACTTACCTTGGCCACTTTTTATCCTGTGGGTTGCTCACAGTGGTGAGTAATTTCCCTGGTTGTTTGAGTTGAAGTTATTTTCTTCCTCATACATGCAGTATCTGTCTGAACATGGACTGCATGGGACACAATAGTGCAGAAGACGACGTTGGGCTAGCAACCTGTTCCCATCTTTTATTATTATTTTTCATATCTTATATTAGCACATAAAATAAGATATTTCTTTTCCTAAAGGTTCTTATTACTTCAATAGTACAAAGCTGTCATTTGTACCTGTGAACAGTGAATGTATTCCACAGACTTGGGAATATATTAGAGGTTTTCCTCATAATGTTATCATTATTTGGTGGTATGTGTTTATGTATGTTTTTATCAGAAGCTTTTACAGCTGCTAAACTCCCAATGAAGGAATTAAAGGCTGGATGGTTGAGAATGTATGACCAGTTCTTATGTGCCATTTTTAAAAGAAAAGTATATGAAGGTTGAGGCCAAGATAACAGCCCAGGACCTTAATGAATATGTTTAAAACTCTGTTTCTTAGAAACCTGATATTTCAGCAACACTTTCTCAGAACTTTGCAAAGGTCCTCTGATAATGTCTCTCATAAAGAAAATATGATTTATATTTTGGAATAATTACTGAGTAAAGACTGACTAGAGAAGAATGTGCAATATTTCAGCTTTTAAGGAAAAAAGTAAAGGGAAATAGCTGATTGCTGGTCTCAACTGATATTTTTTAGTCTGTGTAGCTAACCATGTCTCCCTCTCTCCCAGATTTGTAGTCCTACTGCAATTTGGTTTTATAGTTTTATGCATGTTCAGAATAATTAATGTAGTTTATATTGGAAGGAATGCAAAGAAAGATTTGTTTACAAATGGAATAGAGGCAGGCCAAATTATATTACCAAATTTTGAAATTAAATACTGCTGATACATTAGCTGTCATGAAATTTGATGTGGGACCTGTAGTATCCAGAAGTAGGTAGTATATCCTGTAAGATAATATCTTCATTATCTCAGATCACGTGAAATTTATCAAAGACCAAATGTTATCAAGTTTGGTTTTCTTTTTAAAATTTCCATTATTGTTATTGTTGTTATTATTATTATTTTATTAGAGGAATCTTGTGAAAACTATTTTTTCTTAGTCTTGTCCGGAGACATTTTCCCTATGCTTGGCTCATGGAAGTCTCTGTGCAGAGCTAGAGTTCTACAGAAGTCTTTTCCCTGCATCATTTCCTTTTCCCTCTCCCCAAAACCTTTGGAGAGCTTTTTTTGGCTTTTATACTGGAATGTACTTTGTCCCTTTTTCATATCAAATATTTTTTAGGTGTGTAACATGTCATTTAAACCCACCTATTTGGTAGTGTTAAAACAACAAACAGTTTATAAAGTGATTCTTTGTTATCATCATAGGTTTCTTGCTCTTTGTCCTTGTAGAGCCTTCGCTGATAAATAAAAGTGATAGTGCTTTTATTTACTGCCTTAATTTCCTGCAGTAAACAAACACTACATGCTCATTAATGATTCACTGACAAAGGACACTGAGTATTGGAGCAAAACTTGTACATGTTTCTAAGCAACCACAATACTTTTCTTCATTTTTCTCTATCAGTTTCAATTGCAGAGCTTTGATCACATTATAGTCCCCCATTGCTTTCCAAAGGGAGTAATGAGAGAAAAAAGAAATCATCACCACAAAATTTCAACCTGATAAAATTCTTAAGGTGAATTCAGTAATTCTGTTAGGCATAAGAAGTTACATCAACTTAGTTTAACCATCCACTCAATACACTGTGCTCTAAAATAAGAGAGGGACATGAAGAATTGCAGATGTGTCTTATGAAAACATATATTCATGTTTTATATACATCTTGCTCCATATCTTCTAAACAATGAGGGTCAAAGGAGATTGAAATACAGTTCTCTTATAAATTCCTGAGCAGATTTGGTAAAACATGTCCTTGAAGAAACTGTGGACCTAACTTGACTAATGATGTTATTTCTGCTGCAGAATGGCATTTTAGTAGAACATCATATATTCTGCATATATGTAAATGGTAAATGTGAAAACAAACTATTAAGGAAATGTTTCTCAGAAGTATGGGAATTATTTTGACAGCAGGAAAAAAAAATAAAAAGAGAATAAAGCACAAGCATCCAGTCATATTTAACAGTGGATATAAGTGCACACAGAATGCTGATTTCATTGAAGCTGTTTGCTCTATGTCAGCACAAAATTGTAATTTCCAAAATCTCAGTTTCATAAAAAGTCACTTCAGAAAATGGAAAATTTGTATTATTGCAGGGGGGGAGAAATATATTAAAAAAAAAAATCCATTCAGTCTGGGGAAAAAAAAACATGTCAGAGAAGTATGTATGTCAGGTAGCTAAAATCTCAGTATTCAAAAAATTTCAATCACTCGAAGGTACCAGGGGTCACAATTTGTTATATGAACAAGTACGACTTAGCTCTCAAAATATGAGTGGTCTGCAGCAGATATGGTAGACCAACACGCACTCATAATTTTTGGCAGAGTAGGCTTTAATAACAATTCAAACATCAAATTCATTGCAAAGTTTTATAGAATTTGTAGTTTTTGTCTAATGAGGAAATGTAGCTCTTACAAATAATTTAAGTTCTGTCACTTTCAATTAGTTTAATTTTGAGTTTTAGCTACTTTTAACCAAGTTTGTTGATTTAAATATTTCAGGTCATTTGAGCCAACAATGCAAGAAATACAGAAGGATTTGGAAATGCAGGTTTATCTGAAGAGTTCCAAAGGGATCTCTCATCCAAGCAGAGTCAAAATTAAATGGTGTTAAACTTCTTTTTCTGCTATGTGAGTTACACTGGCTTAAGCTAATCGTTGCCATAGCAGGTGAACAAACCATCGTGCTCCTTTTGCCCGTAGCAGCCGGAGTGCTTTGTGGAGCTGAGGAGACTGGCTGGTGAGAGCAGGGATAACACAGCCGAGAACCACTTTCATTAAGATATCTACTTTGTCAGTTGACCTAATTGTGCCATCCTTTTCTTCCGTACCTGGTTTAGTTTCTTTGGAACTAGGTCGGCCCTTTCTCCTGAGGAAAGGGAATTGGGGGTGCTGATGGATGAGAAGCTGGACATGAGCAGGCAGTGGGCACTTGCAGCCCAGAAGACCAATCCCATCCTGGGCTGCATCAAAAGAAGAGTTGCCAGCAGGTCCAGAGAAGTGATTCTGCCACTTTACTCTGCTCTGGTGAGACCTCACCTGGAGCACTGTGTGCA
>JAOQGH010000040.1:60923822-60950374 GCA_025769975.1 Gallinago jamesoni | reverse complement strand
AGGCCCCTTCCCTGGAGACATTCAAGGCGAGGCTTGAGGAGGCCCTGGACAACCTGGTCTAGTTGGGGGTGTCCCTGTGACTGTTGGGGGGTCAGACTTGATGGCCTTTGGAGGACCCTTCTGGCCCAGATGATTCTATGATTCCTCTGTTGTACTCTGCAGACACCCCGCATTTCTGCCCAAGTGCCTGCTGAAGCCAGAAGGGAGGGCTGTGGTGAAGTGAAGGAATGCTGAAGCTACAACATTTGGTCTACTGAATCTGCATGATACCCTTTAGCAGCCACAGAATTATTTTCTAACTGTAAAAGCTGAATATAATATCACCTATTTAAATTGAGAAATAAATCTAGTTCTTATTCACTGCGTTGATGCAGTGGAATACCTTTCTAGTTACATTGTTCAGCGCGTTGCAGGTCAAATTGCATAGTTTAATAGTCAAGGGACATGCTGAATTTTAACTGTTTTTGTGAATATTCTTTTTCAATGAAGATGCCTACTTGGCTGATCCTTTATGATTTATACATCCAGCTGTGAACCTCCCCGGCTCTGCTGTTGGTGAACTGAATACTGCAACTTCTGAAATTTTGCAGATTATACCCATCAAGCTGTGTATTTAGTAACCAGAATTCGTATGAAGCTACTTTGTTAATCAAACTGCACGCTAAACTCATAAAGGTGACACGGTATTTCCAGACACATGTCCCACCTCAATTTTCCTATCTTGTTAAATTTCCCACTTAGTGCTCTTGATATTTTTTCTTTCTATATATACAAAATCCATTCCTTAAGACAAAATGCACCTGTATGAAAATTTTATTTTACGTACAGAAATAGATCAGTAACATGTTTCTTAGAGTTTATGTAGAGCAAATAACAAGTGCTCAACATCACTAAATTTGGTCTAATTATTTTTATACCACGTAGACAAAAATCATAAAAAGACTTCTCTTGTGTTTAGTTATAAAAATTGTAAATGTTGCCCAAACTAAATATTAAGAAGACATTAAGAAGAGACTATACAAATTGAAAAGAGTTAATAACAGTGAAAACAGTGAAATGGCAATGAAATTTCTCTTTCCTGAAGGGTTTTCACTGGGAAAGGTATAGCTTTTACTACCTGAAATTCTGGCTGCTGTGTGCTAGAACTTTTAAATTTTAGCATTCAAGCATTAGATCCTTCTTGATGTTTTATGATAAAAATGCAGCATATGTAATTTAATGAATTTAATGTTTCTCTTATAAATATGCCCATAATTACAAAATGCGTGGCAGATATACTGGAAATATCAGTGGGAGCAATTTAATGGCAAGGCAAGGAATGCTTCCATGTGTGAAATATAAAGAATATTTTGTAAAAGTAATTCATTTGTGGGTCAAATTCCAGGCTCTGTAATGAATGGTTAGATACAACACATTAAATTATTATAATTTTTATTAAATTAAGGACATATTTGGGGGGAGGAAGGAAGAAAAAAAGCAGGACTCAAAGTTTCAGAGCAATCCATCTTTCTGTCTTATTTCATTGCTCTGAGTCATAAAATTACTTCAAGGACTGGTCATCATTTACTTAATAACCGTGTACTTGGATAAGTATTGGCGGTGACTGTAACTGGGGAGGGTTTGTTTCCTGAATCAAGAAAAAGGGAGTTGCTTGTGAGGGCACACACTAATTAAGCTAGGACAAAATGTACTTGATTGGAAGTCTTTAGGAACTGAATACAATCTTAATAGCAGAATCCCTCTTCATCTCTGATGAATCTATAAATGGGATAGCTACATTTAAGGCTTTAATAAACTTTAAGCTTAGCTGGGTGAGGAAAACAATGAAAAATTCTTAAAGTGCCTTCCAACTTGGTGATGTAAGAATTGTTTGTGGCCAATGAATAGAGCAAGTACTAATTGAATCTCCAAAACATCAGTTTAAATTATAACAAGAAATTGAAGAATTGATGTTAGTGTAAAGATGCATTTAGCTTGCATTGTGTTTTAAGTGCCTGTACACCACGTTGGAGTTTTGTGAAATACTTGGAATTGCAGCAGTGGATTGATACAGGGAACATGGGAATTGTCCTTCTGAATGAGACTGGGAGTTAGTCTACCATTCCTATTCCCGTTGAAACTGCCATCCTCAGGCTTCTTAAAAGAAGGCAGAAGAAAACACAGAACATAGTTAAGAATAAACTGCCCATCTTGTTCTAAATGGCAATGGCAGGAAATAGTCTATGAAGTTAGAATTTGGGAACATTGTTAGCTATTTTCCTGGTGGTTTCATAAATGCAGACCTGTATGCTGAAGTACTCTTATCTTGCATTTGAAGATATTTTTTCACCATGCTAACGATTTGCACTTTTAAAAACATTTCAAGATTTTAGTCATGCTGACTAAAGATTGATAGATGAAAGCACATGTGTTATCTTCTCCTTACTGTACAGTTTCCCAGGTATTCTGTCCTGTCCACATTTGCCATATCCTCTGACTTTGAATTTGTGTACTTTATCCACCTGCCACTTCAGGCACAAACAAGAAAATAACCAATGTTATTATGTTGTATTATTACTGTACTCCTGGATCCCTGGAAAGACATTAGCTAAGGGACAGAGTGCAATCATCAATATATATCAAGATACAATGCTTTCATTTCCTCTGGATATTATAATTTCTTTTTTTTTTTTTTTTTTTTTTTTTAGTTCTTAGTGTGTAACTTAAGAGCCTGGCTGAACTTCTCTGGAAGCACTAAGAAGGGGCACAGGCGAAAAATTATTTCATATTATTAAATACTAATAGAGATTACGTGCAGACAGAACTCTTTCATCTTCTGTGTGATGTTCTCACTCCTCTCCATACAGCTTTCTGCACAACAGCTGGGGAAACAGCCCATTTGTGAAATGTCATGTTATACTTGGCAGGAAAACCAGGGTATCCTTGAAGTATTGCTGACAAGATTTGGAATTACAGCCTGCTTTGTTATGGTGGTACAAGAGGAGTCAATGGAGTTGCACTAAAATAACCAGACTAACTTGAGATCCTTTTTTCTGGGACTTATTGCCAATTTTTTTTTAAGCTTTGGGATATTGATTCTACTTGGATGTTTTTAGTTTGTTGTCATAGTCTTGGCATTTTATTAGCTTTTTTAGTAATGATATTAAAAAAAAATAGATAGTTCTTTGGAAGAAAAGCAATTGATCTCTGAAAGAAATGGGCAAAGCTGCTTTTTGCCCAGGTGTCTGTATCTGGGTACAAGTGTATGTTGAGTGGGTTATCATTTTGTACTGAGCTTCTTCCTACCTGGTGGTGGAAGTTGTGAAGGGAATGAGTTATGAGGGGCCAGAGTGTGCTCTGCTGTATTCCATGGCATTAGAGGGTTTGTGCATGGGCTGGAAACCTAAGTGTCCTGCGTAGAGGCTTTCACAGTTGGCATCTTCCTCTTCCTCTCCCCTTCCTCACCCTCACGTTTCCAAAGAGGGTGGCAGGAATGCCCACTTCTGTGAGAGAAACACACAGCTACAAGTTCGTCCTCACATCCCTGATATGCTGAAATCTCAATTCAGAGCTTGGCAAAGTCCCAGCAGCTCATCCAGCCAGCACTTCCAAAATCTCATCTTCATAAAATAGAAAAACCACGCTGACAACATTTCAACCCCTTTATTTTCCAAAAGCAATTATTGTTGCTTTTTGCTAGTTTCCACCATGTCAAGCTATCATTTTGTGTTTTTGTAATTAGTGTGCTTTTCGCAGGAGTGAATCTGACAGAAAACGAGAGTTGCACAGAAGAGCAAACAAAACAATCTTTCCACCGTTAGGCATAGAGGGAATTAGGAAAAAAAAAAAATCTGGCTTTTTTTTTTGACTGTACATTGCTCATGGCTGTGAAAGGTATGGTAGTGCATATATGTAAGCACATATATACGCAGGTGTATATACGTGTGTGTGTTTGCATATATGCTTGAGGGTGTAAATGTATGGGATTCAGTTTAGGTTGTGTTAAATCCAGTTTACAGTTGCAGCAGAAGATGCTGGTGCACCCATCTGTCTCAGCTTTAGGAGGACGGACGGATGGACACCGCTCATCCACAGTGACTGGTTACAACTCTGGCTATTGAGCCGTTGTTGACTGATGGCATATTGAAAGTCATCATCGTGGTTTGATCTGTAATTTAGTTGTTAATGGTATATGAGGCTTCACTGTGACAAGGAATCAATAATGAATGCTTTATGCTTTGACAACATAAAGACATAAGAGTTGCTTTGTTTAGAAAAACCTCCCTTTTTACTGTCTTTCTCCAACAGCGATCCATATGGTGTGTTACTATAAAGGAAAACAACTGTTAGTGAAAAAATACGAAATACTATAGACATAATCTTCACTTCTGGTCTTCCTACCAAGATGGCCTTTATAATCTGGTCTCTGAAAAGGGTGTGAAGCATTAGTCACTTAGAAAGCATTATTTTTATTATTAGCTTTTATTTTCTCTAAGGCAACCATTTTTTTTCTTCTTTGTATGTAACTTAAATGGTTGACCGATATTTTTGTTCATTTCAAATAATATTTTTGGATTCCTGTCCTCTGTGTATTGCCGTGGTGAAATAGATTACCTGACATTTTTCAGTAAATAAGGTTAGGGTAAGTTATGGATTTGCAAATGATCTCATATTTCATTGGTGTTATTCTGTCCTCTTCACTATACGACCTGAAATACTGTTCCTTTCTTGACCTGTAACATCTGTCGTCCTCAAGCTGCTCACCTAGAAATCTGTGAAACCCTCACATTTTTCTAAACGTGATTAAGCTGAAAACATTTTTTTTTAACCTAGCTCACTAGTAAATATTTTAAATACAAGTTCTGCTAGGACCACACATTTAAGCTTTTGAAGTATTAAAAATTTATTAAAAATTTCTAGTCTTTGTCATCTCTTTATCTAGAACATAAACTATCTGTTGATATTTTTGTTTTTTCATAAAAGGTGTAGGTGCTTTATCAATAGATTATTTTTGTTTTTAATCTATACTACACTGATTATTTCCTATTATGAAATGTTAATCCAACTTTATTAAGTATTGTGTATAGTGGGAAAAATTTGAAAGAGTCCCCACCATCAATTACTTCAATTGCACCATCTCAGAGGCTCACTTCAGTAGCTTTAACATGACTAAAATCCCCCTGAAGTACTATGAAATCTTTGGCAGGGCCACCATATCTCTAGAAGCTTTCAGGAGGGAGGCAGCCGTCTCCTCTCCAAGTAGTTTTCTTAATAACACTTTTCATTTTCATATTCACACCTGTTCGTAGATCAACTTTGTTACAGGCAAGGGACTGTCAGAATTTCTCAAGTGCAAAAACTTAATGAATTTTCTTCTCCCTTGTCAGTCTCTTACTTTTTAATTAACTTCAATCTTAATGTAATTTATACTGTAAGGATATTTATACAAATTCTTGATATTTAATTTACGCGTTAGGATATTTATTTTCAGTGTTCTCTGCTGAATGAGGTAATTTTCATCATGTCATGAATTCAGCTGTTATAGGATGAATTCAGGTTTACCTTCTGTGTTCTTAAGAAAGTCTGTCCAAAAAAGTGCCTCAAAACATAACATTTAGAGATATTTTTTTTCTCTTTTTGATTATGATTCCTTTGCTGTCTTAGACACAAATAGCTTATTCTGACCTAGGCCAATATTTTCAAACATAATATTAAAAAAGAAAAAAAATTTGCACGTATGCCAGCAAAGCTTGTAATGGATATTAATCGGAACTTCTTGTTGAAAGAACATTTGCATTCATATTCCTATGAGCAAAGATTATGTCCACATACTAGTGATTTTTTTCACCTTTTTTCATTAATATATTGTATTATGTCTGATGTATAAAAGATATTATATCTAAACTTAACTTTCAAAAATCTTCAAGGGTTTATGCTAAGAAGTTATGATAAAATTTAAACAAAATTACTGTTATGTTGGGAAGAGTCTTGATGACTGAAAACTTAAAGCTCTTATTTTTACTCCATTTAAATGTATCATTTTTAACAGCAAAACAAGTAGACAAATTCCAATAAGAACATATTTTAAACCAATGACCAAAGGTTATCAATATTTTACTGTATTTCACATTTTAATTTCTTTGCCTATGGATCATTAATCCCACTCCTGAAGGGACTTTATTACAGTGGAAATTTTAGTGCTGGGTAAATCTCTACTTAAGACTCATACCATGAGATCTCTTTGGTTCAGAAATTTACTGTGTAATTAATTTTATTTATGCTGTTCAACTCTGTTTTCCCTGATATAAAAAAACATATTGGCAAAGAAAATTACATTATTGCTGGAATAAAATGGCAGCGATGAATCTAACAAGTTTTTCTGTACCTTGAGAGTCATCTAATTTCCCCATTCAGGGAATTATTGTACATATCCCCAATCTGGGATTATTATACCTGAGAGATCTAACATTTTAGACAATAGACTAGTAATAGAGAAATCCTAACTGTAATGATAGTTTTCAGCTGTTTGTTACTATTTCCTCACCCATAACAGACAATTATAATTTCTTATCTGTTCCATGGGACTACTGTAGGAATAAACTTAACTATTTGCGATCAGATTTAAACATGAGAAAAAAAGCATTAGATAAACGTTAAACTTGTAGCCATACTAGACTATGACAGGGAAGATGGGAGTATGGGATTTGCTTAGCTATGAAAACTTTGTTTTGTTCCATTTCATCAACTAGGTTAAAAGAAACCACTGTGATTTTTGGGTTGTTCATCAGTGGGTTTTTTTAGGGAAAACATGAAAATTTTAGGAAAAAAATACAAAGCTGTTATCTCTGACATTTGTATTGACAGGTTGGCAAGACATGTTTGGGAAATCGTGATAATTCAACATCTCGTTTGAAGACAGCAGAAACAGAGACAAGCTTCCAGGTATTCTGTTTCTGACTAATTCTCAGGTTTTTATTGAAAAATCTTGTAAAGCATGAGATCGTTTGAAGTATGTTTAGATATTCTACGGTAACGCTTTTGAAACAGAAGTGCTTAGCCAGCTCACAATTTGACTGTACCCGATTTCAATTCATCTCTTCAAAATGGCTTCTGGGTGGTAACAATTTGCAAACTCATGTAATACTTGGAGAACTGGCCCATCTTAGTAGTCAAATAATTTAATAATGTGATGTCCATACCCCTGGCAACAGGAGAAGGGAGAGATTTCAAAAATCATTGCATATCTACAATGATGTGAAGCCATATGCAGGCCTGTTGCCAAGAGAAAAGTCTTTTTTCTTTTTTTTAGTAGAGATCAGAACCCTTCTCTAGACACAGTTGATGAATATCATATTCTGTTATAGTAGTTCAAAACTGGTCCACCAGTTTAACGGAAATACAGCTCTGCGTGCACTATTGCCACGGCTTTTTAACATACTTTTTTATTTGCTCATTTATGCACGTATCATATATGTAATGCTTACACTGGTGCTATTTTCATGTTCAACAGAAGTTGCACAACCCTCCGTGGACTAAGCCTGAAGATAAAAAATCACCTGAAAGAAATGAGAAAAAATTTGAAGAGTCTGTTAATGCAAAAGAAAAAAAACTCTAAGCACTACTAATCTACATTAAAAAAAAATCCATCTCTTGCTTCCATCTTCATATTCCTTTTAGTCCAGAGGCATGAAATGTACCAGATTTCTAAAGCATGCATCTTTCACTATTTTATGAATGTTTGTAAATTAGTCTAGAATAGACCAATTAGTACCTTTCAGCAATAATCCAAAATGGATGTTTGAAGAAATGCTTTGTAATACAGTCTGGTTTTTGAAGTATTGTTCTACCTGATCAGTAACTGCATACTCTAAATTATTTTCTTTGTAACAGCCATTCTCAAATATTTTCTCAGTCTGTTCTATTTCATGTGCCTTTATGGCAGATTAGGTTTTAAATCAAGTTAAGAATTATGGGGCAGTTAATGTGGGGAAAAAAACCATCTGTGTAAACATAGTTGAAGTACAAAACAACACATAAACGCAACTGTTGTAAAAACAGAACAGTGGGGGTCCATGTCCATTACTTTTGAGTAATACCATTTCAAATCTGCTTACTTAAACAATAAAAGATGTTTGGTTGTTTTTTTTCTAACCGCTATCACAAGTAGTCTGGTTTTGGGCACTGAAATGTTGACGGAAATGCAGAGGTAAAGGGATGGAGATAAAGTCATGGCTTTGAGGATTTAAGCAAAAATTTTTGCAGGCGGAACCGAGTTAAAATTTTAGAACTCGGGTACCAGTCGCAGGACGTCAGTTCACTCCCTGATATTTGTGCTGATTTTAACAGGATAAATATAGTTTAAATGTAAAACCCCGCTTTGCCTGCTACAGGTGGCCCTTGGTCACTCCAGCAGAGAAGCATTTTGGTTGGGGTAACCTCTGTGACACCAAGGTTTCTTCCAGTTTCTCATGGATCAGATACTCTATGACAGGAAAAGAGAAAAGAAGGGAGAAGAAGGAAGACAGAATGCTTTTGCTTCTTTGTGTATAGGTCATTATCAGTCTAATTTAGGAACTCGTATGCCTCACCTTGTTGAGATGCAAACGATGCAAGAACTAGTGCAAAAACATTGATGCAATGCTTTTTTGCTTTTTTCTTGCATGAAGTGTTTGAAGTGGCTGTAATTTGTAAACTCCCACCTTCCTCTTACTACACACAGTGGCACATTGCAACTTCTACTAGATTCAAAGCAGTTTACTATATTTATTTGCTTTTGCTTGCTTTTCAATCAGTTTAAAAAGCAAATAGATAAATCTTGTATTTCATTTAATGGTGCTCTCTGCTTCAGTTTTAGTTTTTAAGATTTTACCTATCCTTCAACAGTCTCATCCAGTAGCTGTCAAAAGTAGATATTGCAGAACAGTAGGTTTCTCTGCCTGGAGAAACTACAACAATTTAAAAAAGAAAAGAAACTCATAAGCTGACAAAATAGCGGCAAAGTACTGCTCAACAAAGTCACACTACTATCAAAGAAAAGATTATCCGTGCTGAATGTCAAAAGAACTGAAGTCCTGGCAAAAAAAAATAAATAAATCAGAAAAGATGTGGTTTTTCACATCTGATCTGAAAATCAATTATTATCAAATCATACCTATCAAATCCAATATGAATTTGCTTCAGACAAATGTGGGCCAATACAGCAATTTGCTGTATTTCAGTTACAGCCATAACAAACTTGTCTGAAGACAGTCTGCTGTATTTCAAAATTTTCAGTGATCAAGAGACTTGTGCTCCTGTCATACCTACAGCTGGCATTAATTTTCAGTTATGTGAAAACCAACATTTCTTTGTATATGACATACTTTAAATTAAGTATCTGAGGTATGGGCTGAAAAGGTCACTGAAACTGTTTCAGTCATCTGTCTAGAAAGGACATGGATCTACACATACATGTCCCAGAGGAACGAGGTAAGCTGTCCTACCTGGCATTCCTTTCACCTTTCTGAAGGATTCAGCAGTGCTGACAACTCTTCTACTACTGTTATTGCACTAGAAATAACTACTTATAACTGCTGTGACAAGAGAGGGCTTGGGGTTGGTGTCCACAACATGAAAAAACTGTAAGCGTACCTTGTAAGTCAGCTACAATCTAGCCTGGTTAGGTTTTGGGGTTTTGTGTTGGTTTTTGGTTCTGTTTTTTTTTTCTTAATATGCATGAAATGGTTGAGCAGCCCTCTGCTTTCTGGAAATGTGCATCATTTAATTGGTATTTCACCATCAGATAATTAACGTAATAAATATGCTTACTACCAAAAAACCAACACAAAATACCACCCTTACAGTGGGGTGCTGTAAGGTTATTTTGGGGTTGAGTTTTTGGGTTTGGTTTTTTTTGTTTCCAAAAGTTTTATTGTTAGAAGCTTTCCTCTGGCCATGGGATCATTATCTGGGGGGTGTTTGCATGCAGGTGGACTTTCACTTTTGTATGGCCTTTAAGTGACAGTGATGACTGGGTGAGACGGAACTGAATAAAGCCATGTTGGTGGGGAGAATTTATCCTCCTGTTTTGATTAAAGGTGTAGAAATCAATAATGTCTGGTCTGAGGATTACTTGACTACCTTCAGGTGTGACATCGATTGCTACTATTTTTCAGTGTGATTAACAATTTCACTTTTTGATGATGATGACTCGGGGAATCTCTGCTTGTCTTCATACCTACTATATTTAGAATAACCCACATGATGACATAGAATTAAGAAAAATAAGATTGGATAAATTAATCTTTTATTTGTGTATGATGTAGGTATGTTCGATATATTTTGTAGGTATGGCTTAACAAATATGGCTATTCTGAAGAGTTTATCAAGAGGTTGGTACACATCTAAAATGAAAACCATCATTGATGGTCGTATCTCACAGAACTGCAGTTCAAAAAACATATAAACATCTTTGCAGTTTGAGAGGAAACTTCTTTTCAATGTATACATGGGAGAAAAAGAAAAAGAAAAGTCTTTTAGAGAGCATATTGGGATGTATAAGAGTTTGTGTGGTAAAAGTCAAGGATTTCAAAAAGAAATAAAAATCCCAGCCCCTCACAATAATGTTCCCAAGCTTTAACATAGCTTGTCACTAGCAAAGGAGTGTATATTTTCCCTCAGTGGATCAATAACCATTCTTTCATTCCAGCCATGAGTGTGAGTAGTTTCACATCCCAGCACTGGGCTGAAGCTATTTCCTCTGATTTGTAGTTACTCAGTATTGTAAAGAACATGGCCATAAAGGAACTTCAGTTTATACAATTGAAGTCACAGTTGCACTTACTGGGTCTCTCTAGAACACTCCAAAACTCTTTTATGCTCAGGTTCAGAGAGAACCGTGTCGCTGGGTCTGTTTCCCTGCGTGGACTCATCATACCACAGAGCAGCACATCTTAAGAAATTGTTTTGTAATGCCGTGTAGTTGCCTGGCAACCAGGTCATGGACCGTATCCTTACAAATAAGGCAACAAAACGCTTTTCTATTACATATTCCAAAGTGTAGCGGTTAAAAGCAACATAATTTCCATTTAAGAGGAGGTCAAACATATTCCCTTCTGTAAGAGAATGGGTTGGATTTTAGATTGTTTCAAACTTTACACTTCCGTCGTAGTTTTCCTTTTGCATAATAAACTTCTCTGAATTAATCCCTCTGTCCATCTGTATCTATGTGCACATGTATTTGTAATCATAAATACATATTATATATGTGTATATACGTAAGTTTACATGTGAATATTCATATTCATATATGAGTGTATCTAAATTAAAGAGTCTCGAGTGAAATTTCATCTATGGTCAGATTTTACTTGGCATTATAAAATTTATAACCGAGGTGGTCGCTTTAGCAAAATGTCAAAGATCAAGCCAATGCCTGTATATAAAAATAGAACACTATTTTCTTGCTGTTTCTCTAATTTTCTTGTTGAGAAACTATAGAAATGTTTGAGCTTATTTGTGTTTAAAATGGGTCATTTTCTGGAGTAGAACTTGATTTTGCTTGGGTGTGCATGCATATATCATTAGATTTGGTTTCTGTTTCAATCATCAGGGTGTCTTGGTGCTTCACTGCATAAGAATTAAGGTAGTGAAATCCAGTCCATTGTTGACCTTTCATATGGAATTTTATATACAGAGTTTTTGATTCAATTATTCAAGAACTGGTGAAGTTTGTCATTTTTCTTCAGTAATAAGGGGCTATGAAAAGCCAGAATTTACAGTGGCAGTCCAGTTCAGAGGCGTATGTTATGAAGTGGTCAGAAGGACTGACTTTGCTCTTTAAACAAGATTTTCTTTGAATGTGAACAAAGGATGCTCTCACTGAGTTTTAGAACATTAAACGTAAGATAGGTTAAGTTCCGCATCTCCCTCTGATCTTGTGGCTTTAGGAAAGCTGTCTCACTCTCACGTAAATACTTCAATACGAATGATATAATACACTACTTTCTCTACCATGAATATATCATTATGGGATAAGATAGTTTAATTTTTTTAAGTCAGATCCTCTGATGAAAAAATATTATAGGAGCATATGAAATATTAGCACATTTTCCTTGTTTGTTGAAAAAAAATTCAAATTTGATTTCTTAAAGATAGGGTCCAGAAATGAGTGGATTTCTAGAAAAATCTCAAAACAATAATAGCTACAAATATCTGTTTTATTTGCCTGTCTTCTATTTTATGCATTTTGAGAATTCTTTTTTCTATATACGTTCACAAGGTGTCTGTAAGAAAAATTCCTATTTTGGCACCACTTAAAAGGACAAGAGAAAACCAGGAAATGGGTAACAAAGTCTGCCTTTGCAACCCTACTTGGTAATTGCTGCTTTATTTTACTTTTAGTGGCTTTTTTTAAAAGTTGAACAAGGAGTCAACAGGATTTGGCATGTGTTTAAATATATATTAAAATGCAGTGCTGTGTAAGAATTACTGATTTATTTAAATGAATAGTTTAATAAAAAAACAACAAAAACCAAACAAACCTTAAATAGAAGCCATACCCAGAAACCACTAACTTGTTCCTCAAAAATATTCTTAACAGTACCATGAGTAAAGACTATACAAATTAATGATATATAAAACACTAATTTGATTTTACTGTCATGTTTTAACTTCATAGTTTTTGCCTTAATTCAAGACATGAATCAACTCATGCCTAAAGTAAACCATATATGTAAATTATCAGACCAGCAAAACTTTCCCGACAGTCATTACTGTGCTAAGTGAAAATATTTTTCCTTAAATTTCTGTGGTATTTTCAAGTATGATAATGTTAGAAATTTACTTATATGCTTTCACCTTGATTTGCATGGTGAAACAATAGCGTCTGGAATTTATACACTGATTCATAAGAGTAAGAAAGATAATGAGTTTTTTAGTTTTCCACAGCACGTTCAACCTTGTACTACAGCAATGATGTGGTGATCTCTTTGTACTTTGTCATGATTAATAGTTCAATTTTATAGATTCGCATGCTGTAATTAACGCTAATTGCAAGAGATTAAAATCATGTATTGGTACCTAGTGACCAAGCTATATTGAACTAAAGGAAAGTAAACAAAAGTGGCTGTTCATTTGAAATCGTTGTCAAACGTGGATGTAGTGGTTGGGTGGGGTGGAGGGAAACCTGCCGAGTGTGTGCAGATACAGAACATTTCACAGGCGTTCGGCAGAAACCATAGACCAAAATGTGCAAAACCATCAGTTCAATCTGTATTTAGGTACCTCCATAAACTGGGGGTGTGGGCGCCTCCTACGTGCAAGCGTTCTACGTCAGCCCAGCTCAGACGGGAGCTCAACACATGTCTGCCTTCACCCTTTCCTTAATGGTACAGCCAAAAATAGGTTTTGTTACCCAATAGGACAGCCAAAAAGCTAGGTTTTGTTACAACTGGTCAACTAAAAGCTTCTTAAATACAGAATGTATTTAAGAATATAATATCTGTGAAGACACAATGAGCAACACTTTGAAAACAAGTCTGTCTGCTCCTGCGGTGTCCTTTCCTTTGCACTTGTCCTCAGCCCATCGCTCTTCCCATTGATACATGGGCAACATGGCAATGTGGCCAGCTGTCCTCTGCGGCTAACCCAGACAAGTCTCCTGTCCTCCAGGAGCCGTGCCGTGGGCTGCTCCCTCTGCGTTCCAGCAGGTTTTTCCTTGGCAACCCTGCAGACCGACTGCGCGTTCAGAAGCTCTCTCTTTCTTCTGCTTTCCCCCAGCTGGTGCTGCTGAAGCTTCACCAAGCTCCCTGCTCCTCTAGGAAAATGAAGGTAGCCTTTACTTCAGTAGATTGTTTTAACTCTGCGGTAGCATCACAAATGGTGAGCACAGACAAAATCCATGCTGGTGGATTTTGATCCCACCAACCGCAGATTTCAAAGTGTAAATTTTCCAGTCTTGCAGATATGGCCAAAAAAACAAAACAAAACAAAACCCCCAACAACATACTTGTGACAAAATGTATACGCTTGACAGTTTTCCAGTTGTTACTAAGGTACGAAAATGAAAGGTAAGTAGGTGGGGTTTTTATTTAGTCTGGGGGAAAAATCAAAAAAGGTCTGTTTTTCCTCAGCTTATATTGGACGCGAGTTAAATTGTTTTGGATTAAATGAAAGGAAAAGTTGTACCTGGGATAGAAGTCCAAGATGGAAAGAACAATTCAAATAATTAAAACTAGGGGCTTCTAAGAACAGGACCTTATAACGGAAAGTGTTGAATGCTCCTGAAACAGGCAGTTTTTCCATTCACAAGGGCTGGAGATTAATTTAATATCAGTTTTGCTGTTTTATTTATGCAGTCCTGCCAGTTCTCCAGTATCCCTGAAAACAGATGAGCAGCGTTCTAGGCATAAGGTTGCACATAGGTTTATATGCATGCACGCTGCAAATGTACTTCCTTGCTCCATACAATGCTCAATTAGAGAGTATTTAACTAAAACTACATAGCAAACGCATAGAAAGCTGGATATTTGTCACGTGTCTGTCTCAATTCGTAACAGTAACTTAATAGTAATACTTCTGATTAACGTGATGACAAGCAAATAATATTTTGACATGTGAATAAACACTTGGTTAAAGATATGTTTTTGACCAATATTGACCTGTGGTATAAAGTGATGTGACGTTCAGAAGGATTTCATTTTCCGTGTCAGGTAATAGCCTCTCGCTTTCTTCTTCCCATCTTCCTGTCTTTTCTACTGTCAGCCTGTCGGCTGAAGTGTCATTTCCAGGGATTATGTTGCTATTAAACCCTGCTACAGTAGGAGCAAACGCGACACAGGGGTCACCCCCCAGTGACAAAAGGTATTTTCTGCAGGTACGTGTATTCATGTTCCTCAGGCCACCGAACTCGGACGACTGCTTTGGCACAGGGGGTGCTGGGTGAGCATCCGACATCCTGGCTGAGCCACCACCACGTGTTAAAGCACCCCAACGAGATATCTCGGGTGTGTTAACGAGATATCTTGGATGCTGTGTCAGGTCTACTTCTGAGCAAATACTGCTACGGCACTTCTTTCATAATTAAAGACAACGTTGAAGAGAATCGGATGTGGTAAGCAGCAGTTTCCATGCTGTTCTTTTCTCTGAAAAGCCTTTAAAATTACACCAAGCATAAGTGCCTGTTTCAGAGTTGTAAGCCTTGGCAAAGTTAACGAAACGTGCTCAACACGCTTTCTTTAGTGCCTACGAAACAAGGAGAATTTATGTACGCCTTTCCCGTGATATAGGAAAACATGCTGTTTAAAAACTATTATTGACTTACTCTTGCTTTTATGGATTTGTAATTCATCACCACCTCGGTTGATGTTCAAACTAGTGATTTTTTTGAGAAATGCAGAGGAAGATATCATTTAAATGAACAAAAATTAAAAAACAGACCAAAATTAAACAAAGCCAAAAATCCCCAAACAAAATCTAAACTCACTGATGCCAAGGAAAGAGTTGATTACTGATTGAAATAGGACCCACATGAAGTAGGTTTTAAAATTCAAGATTGTTTTAGGAACCCTGAGCTGGTTAAATTTTTAACCATATAATTTCAGTGAAGCTTCTGGGAACTAACATTCTGTGGTGACCTAGAAGGAGGCACAAGTGTTAGAATTAACATTAACATATACATATTTTATTTATATAACCAATAATGATTTATATTATATAAATAATTCTTTATATTTTATATTATACATTACATATTAGTATATAGTAATATAATATATACTGTAATACATAACAATTGTATAAAATCCATAATTTAGATTATATATAATTTATAATATTATATATGTCTACCCATAATTTATATTATATTATAGGTGGTATGTTGTATTGTAGTATATACACCATATTCTTATATAATGTTTAGCGTCAAGAATACTTTTCTACATATATTTGTATCTACATATAATGATAGATATATAGGTATAGAGCTATAAAAAAAGTTTAAATGCAGCTGTTAAATAAAACCACAAAAAAACCATATATGGGTTATTTATTCCTTATTATTTGGGAAAACTAATACCAAGACTGGTTCAGAATTATTTCAAAGCTGTTAATAATGAGAGCAGACAAGTAAAGCCCAATATTTGGGTTATGGAGTTGTCTGACGATCATTTCTTTCATTTATATGTGTGAGTAACTACATCTCTTTCTAGCACATTACATTCAAACTCTGCCTGTTCAGAATAGGAGAGAAACCAGGAATTGATCTTCAAGCATCCCCTGAAAGAACACTATTTTCACTATGCAAAAGAATTTTAAATATTGGATCACTTTAGTAGCCATTGGAGAACCCCTGTGAAGAAACAAAGAGTGATGTTTCCACTCCTTTGAAATTCACTGCTGAGATTTTGATTTTATATACACATAAAAATGAATTAAGATTCATCTAGTGGCTACTAATTAAGATAGCTACTAGGCAGAGTGGTACTTTTTTCAAACTAAAAGATTGTAGATTTTTTGATGTTTTCAGTCGTGCCCAGAATTAGTTGGTAGCAGCTTACAGTCTTACAATTTTTCAGATTTGTAATGAAAATTAAGAAAATTTACATTTCAGAGCAAGCAGTACTTTTAAGCAAGTAGTGTTCATAGTGACAATTATCTCAAATTTGGTACTATGACACTGTTTTTTCCCCAAAAGAACAAGTTGCCTAATTATCTTATTTCAGCAGAAAATTCAGGAGAATTTAGATCATTTGGAAGCACATGCTCCCCTCATTTTGGAGAGCAGCCTTCAAGAAAGCTGCCGCTTTTCAAAAACCTTTAGCAAAGAGAAGGGAAATTTCTTTGCCTTGTGTATATATATGCATTACGTTTCAAAAAGAAGTATCTTGGCTCACGTTCATGTTAATTTACTCCTGTGTTATGTGTGGGTGAAATTGAGTAAAACTGGACCATATAAACGCAATTTCAAACTATTTTAAAACCATACAATGTATATTAATGTATAGCATTAAAAACTAGGGGGGTTACTGCTGCATATTAATAAGTTTGGTGTACAGAATAAAACTCGCCAAACAACAAAAAAGCATTTAAATGTATTAGATGCTTATATCCTTGAGTAAGAGACGTCTTTGGTTTTGGACATCTGTATGTACTTGGAACCCTTCCTCATTTCTCTATTTTTCTTCATCATGGGTCATCAAAGACAGAACAGGATTTCCTGGGTAGGTATTTTTCTGTGTCTTAGAAAATTTAAAATCTGAACACAAATTAACTTCAATGTTAATTTGGCAGGTAGAATTTTACTCCTGCTAATCAGGTTTCTAAATTAGGTTCCGAAATATAAACCGAAACAAATATGAGAATCCCACTTTGGCTATAATTCTCTATTAACTTAACTATCATTTCCAAGACAGAGTTTGTTAAGTGATATTAATTAATAGAATTAATATTCACAAAATAATCCCCAGACTGACCCCTTTTAATCTTAATTCTGTTATGTCACTAATGAAGGAGACTAGAATTTTGGTAGTTTTAATTAAAAGTGCTTCTTAATCAATGACCAGCGCTAAGCTAAATAATGACTTTACAGCTCTGATAACATTTGTGATTGCTCATAATAAAACATCCATTGCTTCTACAGAGTTAACACATTCAAATATATGGGCTTTGGCTGCTGATAAACTGACCCATTTCTTGCGTTATTCACGTGCAGAGTGAAGCCATTATGTGTTATTTGAACAAAATCTAACACTATAAAAACCTTCTTGTGGTGTCATTGCTCTGCAGATGTGACAGGCAAAGGCTCACTGCGAGTAATGAAATTATATTGCTTTTACCTTTTCCAGTGCAGATGAGACGACTGCCATCTGTAAGGAATTCCCACACGGCCTAATGTTCAGCTAAATTTAGTGGTGCCAGCTGGGTCTTGTTCTCCGGGTATAATAACCTTAATATCATAGGACTGTCTTTGACGGGGCAAATGTTACTGCCTCAGAAATGAATTTTTCATTGCCAGTCCTTGGTGCACACATGACAACTCTATTCAACAGGAGATCTGTTGAAATAAGCCTGATTTTTCACTTTGTATGTTGCTCTGCATTTGCAGAACCCTGAAGTTGCTTTTCTTGTGCCTTTCTACCCTTCTCATCCCCTGATGGACCTGGGCAATCAAAAAGGAGGTTGAAGCAGGGTTTACTTCATGCATAATATGTGAGATGTCATTTCCTACTATTCCTGAATCAGGACATAATATATTTGTTGGAACTAACGCAGTCAGTGCTCTTTAAAACTGTTTGGTGATTGATATATCTGTCTCGTTCCTTTCCTCATTTCCTGCTCCCTTTTTCAAATACCATTTTAACTAGGAAAAAATGTACTTAAAAAAAGAAATTAACATCCTCCGGGAAACATGCTGGTTTGAATTATTATGTGGAGAAAAATAATTCACTAACTCAGAAAAGCCTGCCAGAGCAAAACCAAAAAAATGGCTGAGAAAATCTTTTTATTTCCCCGGGTTTGCAAAACTTTCACAGATCTGAATTTTAATTGCTGAATGATGAATACCGAAGGAGAGAAGACATAGACAGTGACTCAGTGATCCTATATTTTTTAATGACTGAAATGTGACATAATGGGTTTGGATTAGTTTTATGGAGTTTTTTTGCCTTTATTTTCACAACTGTAGGCAAGAAAAATAATTTGGACAATGACTTTTGAGAAAAAGGTTTTGTGCTATCAATTGATATAGGTCTAAGCCTTCCAGTGTGCAGCCAGGTAAGGAAAACGCTACATCATGGCAGCAAGGAAAAAACCGTTTGTGTTGCTCTTCTCACAGTAGTTGGTAATGCTCTTGTCAGCAGTTCAACACCCTTTTCAGAATATGCGGTTCTTAACGTAACAAGAACATTTTCTTTTAAGCTTGTAAAGCAGATTATAGACTTGGGAGTCAGATAGGACATAGTTTTTATCACAAGCAAAAAAAAAAAAAAACCCGTGAAAGATGCAACTACGCCTATAAGTAGATGCCTGTAAGGACAGATTAATTCATGGTGCCAGAGAGAGGGGTTGTGTGTTACACCTTTCAGTGTTAATCTATTTACCATGTTCCATGAAGGACAGTAGAAATAAACTGTGAAATATAAGTGTGGATACATGCTAGTAAGTTAATTAACATTTCTTTTATAATTTGCAGGCTATTTTTAATTCATAAATGGATTCATCTGCGCACACCCATTCATCAGCCCTTCCACACCGTGTACAGTAGAGACAGTGTAAGTAGTGTAACAACACAGACTTAAACAGGCAACCATAGGCCAAGTGATAAGATTGTTATCTCTCAAAAATCAGCTTTTGAAGTGGGGTTAGAAATATTTTACACAATAAGCATACCTTAGTGATCTCGGACGAAAACAATCAACCAACCAGATGCAACAGTAGAAAATGGTCTTGCCAGGCTGCAAATTCAGTCAACAACTACTACAGGAGCACTTGAAGGTTTTTCTCTAGTCATAATTTTTTTACTGACACTATTATTCCCCTTACCAGGTTCCTGTACAGTGAAATGTTCATACCCAACACCTTTAATGTGTGAAGACATTACTGTGCTGTGACCTGATACTGAAGTGTCCTGGCCTTACAGATTCACAGGTCTGGACCTCTCATGTTGGCTGTACCCCCTATGAATAAGAGGTCTTAGATTTACTTCAAAATTCAAATATTTTCTTCCTCCAAAATGTAAAGTTTAAAAGTGCCAAAGCTTGTGGAATGTGAGTGTTTTTACTCTGCCTGCTTTTCCTGAAAGCTTAGCTGAAATCAAGATAACCAAGATTCAAAATGCATTAAATGCTACTCAGCCAAGCCTAGGAGCACGTCGCTATCGGTGCAAATATATTGTGATATGAAAATGGACAGGCAGTTCACTTCTGTGGCCAGTATTTCTTATTTCCTACTGTAGGAAGTAGGGGACTTGGCCATATACTGGGGATCTATTTTGCTGTGGGTTGTACCAAAACAAAATACAAAAGGGCTGTTCTCAATACAATCTGCGAAATACATTTTGCAAGATGGTATGTGTTGCAATTTCTACAGGCAGAATTACACTTTTCAGCTGTCTTGTGAAGTCCAAAGGAAAAAGAAACAGGAAATGTTTGGCTTTTTTTTGTCTCCTGATCCTTTTTTTCTTAAGTATTTAAAGAAGGAAGAAAAAAAAAACAACAAAAAAATTCCCACGGTATGATGGGTTCTAAATGTTAATTAACTTACTAGCATGTATCCATACTTATATTTCACATACCATTCCCACAGTATGATGGGTTCTGACACTAGTCAGCTGGTGTGTTTGGTTATTTATTTTTTCAGGGAATTTCACTGTCTCCAGCTATGAGGGTTGGAAGCCTTCCGGAATGTCTTGAGCAGGTTATGCGTGGGATCGTTAGTCGGGAAGCAATAGATTTGGCCTGTCATGGCCATGGCTTTGTTGTCAGTTGCACAGCAAATAGGTAAGTCTCAGGGAACGTGCTTCACAAGGGCAGAATATAGATAAGACAAGAACAAAGTAAAAGCACAAAATCCAGCTCTGCATGGTAAAAACGAATGCCCCATTTTTCCAGTCTGATACTTATTATTGCTGTTCAATGAGACATTAAAACCAGGTGTCAAAGTACGTGCAACGTCTCTATTCATATTCATTCTGCATCTTTGAAGGACCTGTTTTATTCTTTATTATTTCATGTTTCTCAATCCACAGAAGGAACCGCAAGGTGATCCCCAGTCGCGTCCCAGTAGGGACATCCATCAGAAGCGGCTCCCCTGCCTTTGTTCAAGGTGGTTTTAGGCACAACCTGTTTCTCTCTTCATCTTTCATCACCCACGGTAGTGGGGAAAGAGCTGTTTCAAATTGGTTGCTGTCCTGGTGTGTATCTCTCCAAATGAGAGGACAGCTCAGCTGGCGGGATGCTCCAGCTTTCTTCTGCTTCCCACCAGCCCTGTGCTGGGGCAGAAGGGGAGAGCCTTCCCATACCAGCCGTATGTTTCTTGGCAGGGAGGAAGAGGGGGTTGAGACAGTGGCATGGAAGGCAGCTTGTGACTGGTGTTACGATGAAATGTAGTAAAAAGTCAAACCTGGGTAATTCTGAGTGCCAGCGTTCTTCCAACACCTCCGGGAGAACATCCCGTGTGTTGTGTGGAGCAGAAAAAGGGGAAAAAAAAAAAAAACCCACAACCAAACCCGAAATCATAGCTTACTGGAGAAGGAATAAAAGAAAAACCTTCCTCTCCACTCAATCTTTTAATTAAAAATGGTTTTAATGTAAGTAGAAGAAAGCAGACATTGTCTCCCTGCTATTGTTCTGGCTGGCAGGGTCGAACAGCTCTAATCCATAATATCTGCAATACCTCATTAATTTAGGCATATTTCTTGTTTTTATCTTTTCTTGTAGTCTTGCTAATTATGGTCTCATCTACAGAAGCAAAGAATATTCTCAAATAATGGAAAGGAACATCTTTTTCATGTTAATTAAGCTAAGGAGCGGAGAAGAAGGGGAAATTGCCATGTATTGCACATACCAGCAAGGAGGAAATCAGGCTGTTGAAGAGTATACAGCCTGAGCAGCAATTCGTGCACCCTTCCCTTTCTGCTACAACAAATTCCATGTTCTGTGGCAGTTAAAGGACCTGGAATTTGTCCTTTCCGCTCCCCAAAATGGCATGTTAGGAGGGATGAGCTTGTCTCGGTTTACCTGGGATTAATGAAGTTTTATCCTGTCAGCCCTTCACAGAGTCTATTCTATAGTGTTGGAACTGAACATAAAATGTTTTTAAAGAGAACTTGTGATAATTATAATAACAGCTCATCTTGATTATATATTGGGAAATAAGCATTACATCTGTTATTTATCCCTGTCTTCCTCTGAGCTCTCTATATAAAAATAGCTGTATTTCTGTAGCACAAATGATAACAAAAGGACAATAGCATATTATCACAGAGAACATGCACAGTTCTGGAGATATTCTGTACAATTTCCCAATGCATGTATCAAACATTTCACAAATAATGTCTTGGCCAGACTGGCTGGGCCAGCAGCACTGGCAGGGTGAGGAATTCTGTAAAGATCCCTTAAATTTTCTCAAGGTTATGTACACTGGACCCACTGCAGGGAAGGAAATGAAATTTGAAAGAAGAACGTGCTACTGTGCATGATCTCTTCAGCATCCTTTATTATCACAAACTACTCTCACTGACCACAGATCACAACCAGACACTTCAAATAACAGGGCAAATGGTTTTATGTAGTGTTTTTCTGCCGAAATTACTACATTTTATAGTTGTCAAAGATTTGCTTGAATCTTGAAATAAAAGTTAACACTATTTCCAAAGCTCTTGGTTGCCTAGTGTCAATAGAAATTTTAATTTTAACTTAATTCTTCAGGAGAAATAGAATTTTATTTCTTTATTTTACTTGGCAATTTAGTTGAATGCAAAAGAATATCTGTTTGTAAATAACAGAATAGATCTCGGTTCAATTTCTCTAAATATTTTTCTCTCACAAACAATTTATAAACTTTAAACATATTTTATTTATTTATTTACAATTTGAATTTCTCTACTCTTCTATTTCATTATAAATTTGTGTTCCTGTTTTATGAGATAGGCAGTGCAAAACTGTTTTCTTTGTTTCTAGCTTTATTATTTGCTAATTTCCTAAGATTTTTTTAAAAAAAAAAAAGTGCAGAAATTAGAGGATTTTTTTTTCAACATTCTTACATTTCAGGCAAAGCATTTGAAAACAGGAAAATATTTATTTTTCTTATTTTTTTTTTAAAAAAAGTTTTCTAGGTAAGAAAGAAGTATTCAGTTGCCAGGTATTTAGATGGTTCTTGTGATATATCGCTTTTTCATCTCTGTATACATCTTCTGAAGAAATTTTTGGTCCTGTTGGCTCATTTCAGCCAAATTTGTTGGAGAAGTCAAGGACTCAGATGTTCAAAGCTTCGGTAAGTGTCAGGAAAATTATAGAATGGTTTGGGTTGGAAGGGATCTTAATGATCATCCAGTTCCAACCCCCCTGCCCTGGGCAGGGACACATCCCACTAGAGCAGGTTGCTCAAAGCCCCATCCAGCCTGGCCTTGAACACCTCCAGGATTGGGGCATCCATGACTTCCCTGTTCCAGTCCCTCACCACCCTCACAGTAAAGAATCTAAATCTCTCCTCTTTCAGTTTAAAACCATTACCTCTTGTCCTGTCACTACACTCCCTGATAAAGAGTCCCTCCCTAGCTTTCCCTCTGATCATCTTCGTGGCCTCCTCTGGACTTGCTCCAACAGGTCTGTTGTCCTTCTTATGCTGGAGACCCCAGCACTTGATGCAGCACTCCAGGTAGGGTCTCACCAGAGTGGAGTAGAGGGGGAGAATCAGTTGACACAGGATAGAAAGTATAAAACTGTTCACAGGGCTTTCATGTGCCTTTTTCCCCTGAAATATCTGCAGAATCCTTTGAAGCACCCCAAAAGAAGAAGAGATTTCATTGGATTTTGTACCTTCTTGTACTCACTTTCCAGTTCAGACCCCTGGGCAACCAGGCTTTCTTGGGTTTGATGCTATAATGAATAATTTGTTTGTTCTCTTAAGCTGAGTTCTACGCGGGAAACGGACGTGCAGAGGAGAGGAGCGAAGGCATGTGTCAGTCTAAAATATACACATAAGAAGCATAAATGTTCTCCTTTTAATAATCCAAAACCAAATAGCCAAACTCCAGTAGAAAGTGATTTTTTTACAGGGTGCGGTTGTTTGTGTGAGTGTGGAATTTGTGGATTATTTCAAAACTATTTGGATGGTCCTACTACGTTTAAACACCTTTGAATATTCTGGCAATGATGCCATAATTCCTTTGAGTATTTCTCTATGTCAGTTTGGTTTTGATCTGAGATAAAGGTTTTGTGCCAAGGTGAAATTAATTTGGAAATGTGAAGGCAATATTTTGTTTCCATTTGACACTTCTATCAAGGGTGAAGAAGGTAAGAGCAGGAGATCAGTTGCCTCATGGATTATTTTTACTTCAGTGGCCAGAAAAGTCAGGCTTTTTAGTTCAAATACCTCATTTCTCATACCCTGCCATTATTCCCATCTTGGCCCTAATCATTCTGCCACGTTTTACACAGTCTTTTCTTTGGTAATGGAAAAGTGGACATCGAGCAGTTTGCTGGAGTATGGTCTGCAGATCAGAGCTCATAACTGTTGGAAAGTCCTAAGGATGGGATTTTCAGAGAATGGCCTACCACTATACTGTCAAATCAGTTGCACGTTAAATGGTAATAGGGTAGTTCAAATGATAATTAAGTCTCTCCAAGCAATTTGATTTTTTTTCTTTTTATTGCATTGCATTTTAAAACCACAGGATGTACATTTACTCTTCAGCTACCATGTTATTACAGATTTTTATTCACTATGTAACTTTTTTTGTCTAAGCAAATTTATGGTCATCAAGGAGCAAAAGAAGAGAATGAAGTTCTTTTATCATACATTTCACTGGCTTATTACCAAATTATTATGGCCTGTTAAGGACTCAGCACTTGTGCAGAAACCCTCACTATGTTTTGCACATGTATACAGATGCCGTGGTATTCGCAGTCAGCTTTTGTAAAAAGTTAATCATCAAAGGAAAATAATGAACGTTTCTATTACCTTGCAAATTTTTGCCCAATTTCCGAGCTTTGTTGTACTTTATAATCATCTTGTTCTAAATTATGAAGTAAATTATTTGTTTCAAACTTGTCTAAATATACCTGTGTAATATACAGACCGTGATTCCAGTATATTCAGATAAGAAACACACAACTCATCCAGTGCTTATTCTCTGTAACCATGAGCTCCTACAGGCACTTTTCTTGATTAGAGAGTTGGTAAAACTTGGAACAAATATTCCTCCTTCTTTTCCCATGCAAAAATTTTACCTGTTTCACCCAAAATTCTGGGGTATAATAATGCTGGAAAGATGCATGCACTGGCACCCTCTCCTCATCGTGTCCTGTCCGTTAGTGGGTGAAGTGCACTTGGGTGTAGAAATTGTCATTAAGGATGGTCACGGTCACAGGCAGCTCCATACCTACAATAGGAGACTTTGGATGGATCATTCCTGGGGTGAGATGTGAAATTCCTTGTTTTCCTCTGAAGCTTTGGTACAAGCACCTGTCAAAGGCAAGAGTACAGGTTACCATTCCAACATTGACATGACTTCATCTGCTCTCAATGCTTTTCAGGGACCTCATTTTGTGTTATCTTTACCTAATCCTTCCGAGTGAATTCCCATCAGCAGTTGGGGTGCATTAGGTGCCTCCTTTGGAGAAATATCATGATTTAGTTTCACCCAAAATGAACCCAGCTGTTGTGTTTGAAGATGACACTGCAATGTAAACTGCGCAGCATGAGGCCAGGATGATTCGGAAATTCACAATAATAGTATGGTCCTGATGTGAACTAAAATCGTGGTATAGATGTACCTAATGAGACACATCAGTTGGCTCCCGCAGTAGGAGGCTTGCTATGTTCTCTGGAAAGCAATCGAAGATGAATGAAGAAATGGTGAAACTTAAATCAGACTTCTGAAAATTCTCTGGGACTTCACAATCCAAGCATCTTTCCTCTATCCAGTGAAGTAACTTTTTCTCTTTAATGAGAGATTTAAGCTGTAAATATTCTGTCAGCTGGTTGTAGGTTATGTTTTTAAAATTTGCATCTACAATCAAGCAATATTTGCGGTGAGTAAAAAAAGAAGCATATTTATGTCTTCAACTTACCTTTGCTAACCTATGAAATTAGTTTATGAGTAGGTTCAAACCTATAAAATTTAGCATCCCATCAGCATTATAATAGCCTCTAAAGCTATAGAGTTTTAAAGAGATTTGAAATGATATTTCTTATTTTGAAACGGAATAAACTGATGTTGAAAGAACTATTTTTGGTTCAAATGCTGTGTTTACAAATAATGTAAAAGGGGGATTTTGAATTGTATGGAAAACATTGTACAAAATTTAAGGGCTGCATAGACAGCTAGCATCTATATTTCATAGCTGCTTTCTTTGTAGTGCTCTGTATGTTTTAATATTCCGAAAATTCTTCATCCAGTTAAGTGAAAGTTTATGCTGTATTGAAATTATCAGCAGAGCTCTGCCCCTCATCACCTTCTGGAAGAACTTTTAATTTGCCAAATGTTCTTAGTGAAAATGATTTTGCAACCTAACACAAGGGAAAGGAGGCAGACAGGTAGCATTAGGTTATTTTGATTGAACCCCCTTTTATAGACATCTAAAGTAGTATTAGGAAGGCTTTGGTAAATTGTTTATATTTTGGAACTATGTTGTTTTAACTTACATGTTTTAAAAGCAACGCACAGTTTGACTGTAATATTCAGTATCGTTCACTCTGCCTTCATAACAGGAGACAGGTCTTTTGAGCTGATGAACAATAGTGCAGAACAAGTCATCTAACCCGAGTAATAAAGAAATGATCCAGCTTCAGGTTTTATTCAATGGAGATTTCCACTGAAACGGCTGCAGCTCTTTCCATGAGAATCTGAAATATATAAGGTATCTTCTGTCGTC
>JAOQGH010000040.1:60873438-60915255 GCA_025769975.1 Gallinago jamesoni | reverse complement strand
GGCTGCCCAGGGAGGTGGTGGAGTCTCCTTCTCTGGAGACATTCAAAACCCGCCTGGACAAGTTCCTGTGCAACCTGTTCTAGGTAGACCCACTCCGGCAGGGGGGTTGGTCTAGATGATCTCCAGAGGTCCCTTCCAACCCCATGGGATTCTATGACGGCAGAAGTTTTTTCCTTGACAAAGGTGGGCTTTTTGACTGGTGCAAGTACCTGCAAATAAACAAAAAATGATTTCTGTTATTTCAAAGTGATACTGTGCTGAAGGGAACCACTCTACATGTCAAGCTAGATATGTAGAGTGAACATGTCAATTCACCATATTCAATGTAAGTATCCACTTTTGTTTTCTCCTCCCCATCCATTATCACTTACCAAAGCTCATCTGATCATGCTGCTGTTGAGGGGGTGGACAGATGTCCTCTTCCACAGCTGCGTGGGACCGCGCAGGAGGTCACTGCTCTCAGCTGCCCATCACCATCCAAGCAGCTCTACTGGATGGCTGCATCAGAGGGTGCTCGTAGCCACATCCCAGCTCTGCGCAGTGTAACACAAAACAAGGACTTTCTCCATGTATCATGTGTCTACACCTACCTCTGTAATGTTAAGAATCATGCAATGTGAATGTGTTATTGTACAATCTCTAACAAGTTGCTATTGAAAATCTGAATATACGGTCTGGTCTGCTTTGTGTTTCACTGATGTCAAAAGGCCAAGGGTAACAGATGGGTATTGTAAATGGACAGGTGGGGGCTGAGCAGCAGAAATATATCACAGATAAAAGATTTGAGCGATCAGTGCTATTTTCTCTGCTTTTCAGAACTGTTTTGCAGAGTCTTGGGCAGTTACTTAGGCCTTGTGGTATTAAAGTTCATACATCACTACTGTGAATTTTCCTCCTTGAGAGTGGAAACTGCCAAGAAAGAATAATAAGAGGAAAAAGTAATAGTATTGTGCTTTGTGGTCAGGTTACTTTTTATGAGTCCCTGTTGTTTATTCTGCAGTGGTGCACCCAATATTAACTGCTATAAGCACAGTGGAGACTCTGAATCCATCAGAAAGTCTACAAACACGATATAGCGATGTCACATTGCCCTATTAGTTTATCTCTATTTTTTTTTTCCTTTTTACTCTCTCATGGGTGACAGTGGTGATAAAAAAACATCTGAGGCAATGTGTTGTCCAAGCCCCAGTTGTTTCTACAGCATATTTATGTGTTTAAGAAGTCAGTGGTGTCATCAAAGGGATGGCTGACTGAAAAACAAGGCATTTTATTAGGGTGGAATAGAAGGATGTAAATTTTAATCCAACTTCTGTGTTCCTATTCAATGAATAAAAAGGCATTTAACAGACTTAACATAAAAATATGGTGTTTATCCAAAGAGTTGGTGCATGTTGCTTTATGCCTTTTTACACACCTGCTCAAATACATAAACTCTTCTGCATAAAAGTTTTGCATTGTTAGCTTAATCCTCCAAAATAACTCTGATATATATATAATATATATTCTTATTTTTCTTGATTTATGACCATTGAAACCCTCATTGAGTTTAGTGGATTTGGGATTAGACTCAAAAATTGTGGCTGTAACATCTGCTATTGATGATTGCATGAACCACGTTCCTCATCCAATGTCGCTGACAGTACCAACAGGAACGTTTTTCAGAGGAAACAGATATTGTTCTCCTGACACAACCTCTCCCTGTGCATGAGCATAAATAATTTTCTCCACGCTCTTACTGAGGAAAAGCTATGCCTGTGACACGATGGAGTAGTTTTTGCCTCGGTGAGAATGTCTGCACGGAGAATTGAAATAGCAGCAGGAGTAGCTGCCTGTGGAGACATGATTGCTTCAGAAGCATCCCCAAAATGTTTAAGTCACTGTTCCTGTCTTCATTTTAGCATCATTTATGTTTTCTGTTTCTGTCTGGCAGTACTTAGCTTGGCACTGTGCACACTGTGACTGATACTCCCTCACCTAAGCGCCAGCTTTTGCTAGGTTGGGTGTGAAAATTGTGTCCACGGGATGTTCAGTTGATTTAAGCAAAGAAGTCTGGGGTGCCAGACATCAGACCTGAGAGACACTCTGTGGACATGTCTGACCCCTGTGGATCCTACCCTGAAAGCTGTGCAAAACCAGTGAATGTTAAGAAGAGAACAGCACCCTCAGACAGATTTCCAGTGTGTGGTGTGAAACACATAAAAGAATGGCAACCACTAAGTGTTTGGGGAAACAGGATCAAGGAACGAACACCCTTGGAGAGGGAGTGTTTTCTCTGTTATTTCTCCTACCCCTGTTGGTAGTTCTCATATTATACAGCATCTCCTGCTATAGTGACATTTATACGCTTGGAATTGGGACCCATCCTTCTGACCCAGAAAACTTAGGTTTAATTGAGATAATGCAAGCAGTCAATAAGCGAAAGGACAGAGGTTTTACAGCAAGGTAATCAGACTGGTGGAGAGGTGGTGAAGCGTGACCTCCTTCTGCTGTCAACACTGCTGCTCCTTGGCAAACGTTTTTCTCTAGCAGAGACTTTTATTGCGTTTGGAAATCATCATCCAGACTTATGGCTGGGTTCATTGCATCGGAAACCTGAAAGATGTAAATCACTACAGTTTTAATTGGTTTCACAATTTACATCAGTTGTGTGTTTATTTACTACCCTGAGCCAGTCAGCCCATAAAGAACCATGTTTGTCCCAAGTGACCTGATTAGGAGTAGGCAAGGTGCCAGTAGAGACCAACAAAAGAGCTAATATTATTGGGGAGGCTTCTCATCAGGGGTTGATTGGAGTCAGAAGTAAATCACTGGAAGTCCTGCTACAAAGCAAAACAAAAATGGCTTGGGGCTTTACTGAGATGGCTGCTTGGTTCTGGAGAAAGTACATTAAAGAATGTGTTAGCGGTATTTGTTTGATATTTATTTAGAAAAGCTGGAAATGATTACACAGAAGAGCAGCAGAAGCGTTTGCTTAGCAATTTCTCTTCCAGTGATAGACTGGAGGGCAGAAAAAATGAAAAGGCAGAAGAGAAACTGCCAGAAAGGGCACTTAGGTAGTTGCTGTAATTAAGGAAGGGGAAAGAGACAATTCTTGAGTGAAGCAATAGAAGATGGTTGAGGCACCCGGTTTGGCTGCTGGGGCAGTATCTCCCTGGGCAATAGGAAAGATCTGGGATTTCTGGAACTCAGCAGCTGGTCAGTCCTGGTCAGTCATGACAGGTGCAATGTTTTGCAGTTGATGCCGTAAGATGTCTGTGCTTGTTTTCCCCCACCCTCTCCACTGCTGACAGCTAAAGCTAATACAGTCAGGATCAACTCCTCAGTTGGCTTAAAAAAAAAAACCTTTCAGGAGCTGCTTTTGGCAAAAGCACGTGGTTGCACACTCCCAATGCAGGGTTGGGGGAAGACACAGCCTCACCTCACTTCAGAGGTCGTTTGCCCCATAACAGGGTTTTGGGCAGGATGAATTCAAGCAATTCAAGATGGAGCCTAGACACACAAGTAAAAGGCAAAACAATAAGCCATCAAGGGTGTGATCAATTCAGGAGGGTGAAACCTCTACTACACTGGAAAAGAAACATGGACAGCAAGGTCAGCTACTGTGAGAGCAGACGAATACCAAAATTCCTTTCTAAAGAGCTCAGGTTTCAGAATGTAATCCCCCAAATCTCCTTAAATCACAGTAGATGCAATTGTCATGTGTTTCACGGGTCATCTGGGATCATTTCTTTTACCACTCCAACATCCCACAGATCCACTTTCTGTATAAAGAATTTGCATTTCAACGTGAGGATGAAAAAGAAGTTTTAACACTAACCACAGAAAATAAGCTCTTATAAAGGAAACCTTTGGTCCTTGAGGAACACTGGATTAAAAAAAAAAAAAAAAAATCATTTCTTAATGAAGAAAATTACTTGCTGAACTCCAACCCTGAGAAGTTGCTCCTGTCAGCAGAGGCTGAGCATGCTGCACACATGCTTGTGAAGGATAACCTTAGGGCTGTACGTAGGCCAACCAGGTTGATGTCTCATTAACAAAACCTTTGTCCTGAAAACAGCCATTTTCCGAAACATCCTGGCTCCAAGTGCCGCTGAGGGCACAGAGCAAGGGTTAGGGTTAGGGTTAGAGTTAGAGTTAGGTTGGACACAACCTTGTGCTCCTGGGCCCTGCAGCAGCCTCCAGCCAGGGCTCCAGCTTCTGGTGGCTGAGTAATCCTGGAGTAAAAAGATGCTTCCTCTCAGAAAATAGTCTGGGGGCAAGCTCCAAAGTTACCTTTCAAAGCAGAACCGTCTGTCAGTGTAATTTTCAAAATATCCAAGATGAGCGTTCGTCTGAAATACCCAAAGCAACCAAGACTTCAATGTCACAACTGCCTGACATCGCTACACAGCAGTACAAGTGGGAAAAGTGAACAGAAATTAGGCATAGAAGTAATTCATTTTATGGGTACTTACCTTATTTTACATGGAGATTGTGAGATGATTGCCAGTTCCGTGCGGTAGGACATCTCCCTTGAGCTCACCATTTGGGGTGCCCGCAACTCCCCTGTTGCCCCAAGTTGTATACAACAAAAGCGCTTACGGTATTTCCTCCCTCCTCCAGCTTTTATTTCTCCTGGCCATAATAAAAATCAGGGTATAAAGGAGATGGATTGTGTTCGAACTGCTCGGTGTATAAACAAACGATTTCAGTGTGCAGGGGTTTCCCTTTGGTATCCATCACGCTAAGCACACAACGAAGGGGCAAAATGCATACAAAAGTAATCAAGCCAGAGAAAAAATGTAGGAGCTCGTTTATTAAATTAAGAAATAAAATATGAAGGGTTTTTTTTTTCTTTTTTCTGGGGAGTATGGAGCAGTGTTGGCTTCTAAAACCTGTTATTGGCACTGGTTCAGCTAGCGCCAAGAGAATACAGAAAAACCATGCTGAGAACAAAATGTTTACATCAGTGGTTCTTTAAATGAAGTAATACCAGCTGCAGTCTTCAATGTGTTTGTAATTCACTAGTGCTTAAACAAGACACATCAGCCAGGGCTTTACACATCAAATAGAATGCTAAACTGTAATTTTCTATATGATAGGCTATTTAATAAAATATTTCTACTCTATCTCCAGTCCCAATTAAGGCTGCAGTCAACAGGAGATGGAAAGCAATTTTGTTCCTGACACATAAATAAGTTTTAAAGTGATTCGATATGCTGATTAAGTTATTCATAACAAAAGAAATGCATATATTTCTCATTAATTTTTCCTTGAAGCACCAAAGTACATCCACTTGAGAATATATAGTATTTTGTTTTTATTTATTGATATTGCAAGGCAGTGCTATGAATGCAGCAGCTTTGGTATGAGCCATAAAACTCATCTGTAATAATCAAAGTGCAAGCAGCTGTGGATGTAGTATAAATGAAAAACATACCATTTAATTATCTACATTATCTTCTTTGGCAATTCATGCAGGATCCAATATATGTAGATAGTTTTTTATAATAGGAATTGCGTATACAGGGAAAAGTCACCTTAGTTTTAAATATACGTGATCAGTAGTCCAGCATATTTTCAAGGAATCTTGGAAAATTTATGCTTCAAGAGCCCTTTGGTGGGCATCTGGTCCTGCCTGATCTGCAAAGCTGGGACAACATGAAATCTGCTCAAGGCTTTGTCCAGATAAATGATGAGTTTCCAAAATGGAGATCATGCAAGAGAGAAATTCCTTCTGGGGAAACCCATCCCAGCACTTGAGGAATCTTTGTCATTTTGTGGATATTTATTTTCCCTTCCCTAACTGGAATATCCCTTGCTGTGACTTTTAACCATTGCCACACATCTTTTTTCCCTGTGTGTTTAATGTACACTATATAACACTTTGCATTTGCCCAGAGCATCACATCATAGGAAAACTTCACTTAACTGGTTCCCATTCCACAGATGACAGCATTTAACACTGATTTCCAATTGATTTCAGATTAGTACAGAAATTAGGTCTACAGAGCTTTTACATCTATTTGGTTGGCATGACTGGGGCCACATGGGGTTTTTTTGTTCTTTACATACTGTATCGACAATGCTGTTGGCTGAATTAATTTTAATTCACTTGGAGAATAAGATCTTATTTTTTGGCATGCTAGGTAGTGCAGTATGCTTTCTACATCTTCACCGTCTTCAAATTAATGAACATTTTTTGGTTTCCAAATCCATTAGTCTGTTTTCTGAAGCACCTTTTGCAGTGAATCCTCCACCTCAAATTCTACTGTACCCATAAATAAAATGAAATCATGCCTGGAGGTGTTCAAGGCCAGGCTGTATGGGGCTTTGAGCAACCTGCTCTAGTGGAAGGTGTCCCTGCCCATGGCAGGGGGTTGGAACTTGATGATCTTTAAGGTCCCTTCCAACTCAAACGATTCTATGACTCTAAGATTCTATGAAATGTAGGCCAAAATAAATTCTGTGGCTAAAATAAATTTGCTTATAAGTTCTTCTTACTGTTTGCCATGCCAGGGAGCAAAGAGCTTCACTGCTGTGGAAGGAAAGTATGACAGTGGTGATGGACCCAGAAAAAGGTGTGGATGCTCTTGGGACAAATTTGGACATGGAGCAGAACCAGGACTGTTTGGTCCATGACTGTAGGTGCTGCTAGGAGGGGACACCTTCCTCATTGGTGCTCCTACCCATCCCACTGTAACTCCTTTGCATACCACCAGCCTGGAGAAAAGGGAGAGGGTAAAGAAGTAGAGAGGCCTCCCTTTTTACTGGGAAATTAAATTATATTCTGTGAGAGGGAACAGCTGGCAGGAGGTTACAGCCTATGGTGGGGTGCAGCCAGATTTACACTTACGGCTAAGTTACAGATGTACCTGTGAATTTATATTCTGCATACAAGCTTTTTATTGCTCTAATGAGAATTATTGTAAAGTTAGTTAATAAAAATTGCATTGATGGTTCTTCCTTTTGCCTTGCGGTGTGCCTATAGTGTTTTTCTTTTAGTTTAGCCACATACTTTGTGACTACGGGTGATGTCTGCAAGCCTGTTGCGTTTCAGAGAAGAAATTACTTCTGAAGAAAGCAGCTCATTACCCATGGAACACAGCAAAAGAAAATTGTATTATTTTTTTTGTCTTGAGGCTCTTTGTATCTTAATTCTCCAAATGGCTTAGATATCACAGTTATATTACAAAATAAGCCATGCTTGATACACATACAAAAATGGTTGCAGATACTTCTCTTAAGATGTTTGCTTACACACGTCCTTCAGAAAAACTGGAAGAATGTAAGCTGACTTTACATGAAAGTGTTTTATTGAAGATGTCATGGATGTATGTAAAGCCACACTTGATTAATATAAAATGTATAAAAATGTGATCCAGAAACAAGAGTAAAATAAAGTTTAAAAGGCTGGATAGAAAAGGAGTTTGAACTGAAATGCAATTTAACCTAAGCTAGAAAATAGCCACAATAACAGTGGTTGGAAATCTAATTAAGTGAAAAAATCTAAATCCATCTGGTTATCTTAGTAACGTAATAAATTTCAGCACTTCTGTCTGAGGGTTTATTATGATTTAATATATCTGCCTTACCACATTTATGGTCTAATTTAACAATGTAACATCAATTTCTGTGGATTATATGTGTTGTAAACTGAATAATTCAGGAACCAGAACAGTTAAACAACTAATGTCTTAAAGTTATTGTTTTATTTTTCTTTTCATAGATTCTTTTCCTGAGATTGTGTTTTTCAAAACTATGAGAGAACATTATACATATATTTTGCAGTCTCGATGTAAAAATGTAAAGATTTTTAAAAAGATGTTACAAGAGTTTTGACAAACAATACAGTTTTTCTCGGTGAAGGTCTATCTCATAATAATATTTCTCTTCCAAATTGTGCTTTTGACACATCCTAAAAACAGACTAAAATATAGAGAAGCATAATAAATCTTTTTTTTATTATTATTTATGAGTGTGTCCTTTCAGTGAGTGACATCTGAACCTAGGGGAAGTTTATTTAAATTTCTTTTAGTGGTGAGTCGGTAGCGCTGTCGAAACCTACTCACCTCTGTCAAATGTACATAGTGATTTTTTTTACTAGCAATCTCTTCTATAACTATGCCAAGTTATCAACTATTATTTCTTGGAAAGTATCTTGTTTTGCAGAATCTGAATCTCCAGTGACTAAAAAAAGCCCAGTGATTCCACAGAATGAGTAATTATTTCATTACATTAAAATTGCAGGAATTATTATACACCCATTACACAAGGACATATATTATTTCCAGAATATTTTAGGCAACAAATAGATTATATGTATAAAAAAGAACTAGAATTAGAATAGAAACACCTAATTTACTGTAATGTGAGATTATTGTGGACTAACAAGAGAAATTTTATTATCTCTGTTTTTGAAGGGAGTTCTATAGATTTCCCAGGGGATTTCAGGGACTACCATCTCTATTTAGAGCAGAGTGCTGATCTAATTCTTGTCCTTTGTGGCCATCCCAGAAAGGACAAACATTACTCTCAAACTGTTTTATAATTCCTCCACTTTTCACTTGCCACTTTAAATTTGTCAAGAAATTCAGTTACATTTGAGTGTCTTTATGTGTGAGTATTTCTACGGCATTAACACTTAAGTAAGAGAAATGTTAAATGAGAACATCCTAAGAAAAGATTTATCAGAATGAGAAGCCTGCTCTCAGCAGAAAGAACAGATCCATATATTTTTTAATTCTTTATTTCACAATATTTGACAAAACCCCCCACAACTTTTCAAAGAAAAAGCGAGGCTTGTTGAGGATAGAATTTTACACAATTTATCATTAACCTTAACTATGATTTCCTTTGCATTTGAGGTTTTATTCAGAACCTGTCTCTTCAGGCATTAGTGATGCTGATTCCAGACTTTCATGACTGATAATCACATCATTTTAAAAACAATATCATCTTAACAGACAAAAGAAGCTGAACCGTGCTTTTCTGGTTTCAGACATAAGCAGGTGAGAAGGCATCAAGGCACAAGCAAAGTTCTACTATAAAAAAATTCTTCATAGATTTCCTTTCTAAAGCTTGTTTCTGCTGCAGGTACATTTTAATTATCTTCCCTACTTGGTGAATTAGAATAAATCCTTGAGAAGGGAGGGAAGTAATAAAACACAGCATAGTACAGCACTTGTCAGATTAAGAAATTCCTGAAAAGTAACAAAGTTCTTCATATAAACTCTGTAGGTTAATATTAAATTATTAACTTTGTCTTATAACTGTTATTTAAAAAAATAAGAAAAAAGAAATCACCCTGTGCAGTTATTTGCTAACAGATTTCATAGCAACTTCAGGATGCAAAAGCTCTCTTTTAGGAGTAGGAAGTTCAAAGGTACAGCTACGATCAAACAGGACATGTTTTCAAAATATATGTATTCTCATGATATGAAGACTCCTCGTTCTTAGAGGCTATGAAATGGGAAAGCTCTGGGAAAATCTGAAGGGGCCAAGTAACGACTTGGTGTTTAGACTGTGAGATGGTCAGCTCAGAGAAAGCTAAAAAGCTGACATCCTGAAAGACCGCAAGGAAACCTTAACCTCAGTGGGTTTTTTCTCAATCTCAGTACATTTAAAAGCAATTCATACTGCATTAGGCCCAGTACAGTTATCTATCTGACAGATATTTAGGTGGGGACATGATCCTCAGACATGGCATCATGCACGTAATTTTGTGATAAGTTTCCAGCTCATGAAAATGGACTCACTACATCTTTCTTATGTTTTTCCTGACAATATGTCACTTAAAAATCTTATTAAAACTACTGAGCTGATTGAAATGTAGAAAAATATTGAAAACTAAGTATATGAATGCAAACCAAAGGTCTTACCAGGAACAAAAAAGAAGAAAAAAGAAAATAAGAAAAGAACCACCTGTTCAGTTTATTTTTAATTATACTGCACACTGGTCTTACATGACAGGTGTGAAAGAGAAGACTTTTTGGCATTGCATCAACTGAATTAATACACAGTGTAAATGCATCAGGAAGCACACATTGCACTGGGGTAAAAATTTTTTGTTTGTTTTTGATCACAAGCGAGCAAATTTTTTGTATGACTTACATGTTCTGGCACAGAGCCTGCAAAAAGACATTCTGCAAGTGCCTGCTACTACAGACCATAAGTGAATTTTAATCCATGTAGTCTTAGTCACATCTCCATGAGGAGAGGCTGAGGGAGCTGGGGTTGTTCAGCCTGGAGAAAAGGAGACTGAGGGGAGACCTTCTCACTCTCTACAACTCCCTGAAAGGAGGGTGCGGAGAGGTGGGGGTCAGTCTCTTCTCCCAAGTTGAAGGCAATAGGAAAAGAGGAAATGGCCTCAAGTTGTGCCAGGGGAGGTTGAGGTTGGATATTAGGAAAAATTTCTTCACTGAAAGGGTTGTCAAGCATTGGAATGGGGTGCCCGGGGAAGTGGTTGGGGCACCATCCCTGGAGGTATTTAATAGATGGGTTGACATGGTGCTGGGGGACATGGTTTAGTGATGGTTTGTTAGGGTTGTTTTTTTTTTTTGTCAGAGTTAGGTTGATGGTTGGACTAGATGATCTTGAAGGTCCCTTCCAACCTAGATGATTCTATTCTGTTTCTAAATGGTTAGACATTTCTGTAATTGTGGTCTTATTATGGAAGCTAGTTAGGGTATAATTTAATATGAAAAATTACAATACAGATGTCAACAGGTTAACATATGGGGAAAAAGAATTTCTTACCAATTAGAGTACTAGAAATTTACCTTCTAAACCAAAAAAGCACCACCTGAAAATTTTGGTGCTGCACAGCTCTAAACACAAATTAGACACACTGCATGAATGGGAGCAGAGCAGAATGACATGCAAACAACACATTTTCAGTCAAACCCAGGAAATATTAACTGATCTACATCCAGAAGACTATATTTTATTTGATTATAATATTTATATTATTATATTTTATATATTTCCTTATCAAGATGTTGGGCACCAGCAGAATGGCTATGAAAAATGAGAGAGAAATTATCATTTTGCTGTAGAGTGTACAGCAACCTTGGTGTACTCGTGACTTGAACACAGTCACCAGCTATGGTTTTCTCAACTCAGAAAGGTCCCCATGGAGCCAGAAAAGGGACAGTGACATCACTTCAGGCACATAGCAGTTGCCCTGGGAATAGAGACTGAAAAACTGGGATTACTGATGAGGAGCAGGGAAGGCTGACGGAGGGGTCCCTGACATCACAAAACCCTGGTAGTGATTAAGATGGTGAACGTGGCACTGATATTCACCAAATCCCAGTGGCTCAGTTTAAAACAAGTGAAAGAAAGTGCATGGTGTTTAATGAACTCCAGGAATTGTTTGCCCTGGGAAGCTGCTGCTGTGGAGGTAGGTAGTGTCAGCAGGGTGAAAGAAGGGCTTATTCAGAGATACTGGAAAGGGACATGTGAGGCACTGGTGAGACCCCCACCTTGAGTACCGTGTCCAGTTTTGGGCCCCCTACCACAAAAATAACATTGAGGGGCTGGATCGGGTCCAGAGAAGGGCAATGAAGCTGGTGAGGGGTCTGGAGCACAAGTCTTATGAGGAGAGGCTGAGGGAGCTGGGGGTATTCAGTCTGGGGAGAGGAGGCTGAGGGGAGACCTTATGCTTTATAACTACCTGAAGGGAAGGTGTAGAGAGGTGGGGGTCGATCTCATCTCCCAAGTCACAGGAGATAGGACAAGGGCAAATGGCCTCGAGTTGTGCCAGGGGAGGTTTAGATTGGATATTAGGAAACATTTATTCACTGAAAGGGTTATCAAGCATTGGAATGGGGTGCCCAGGGAAGTGGTTGAGGCACCATCCCTGGAGGTGTTCAAAAGACGGGTTGACATGGTCCTCAGGAATACGGTTTAGGGATTTTTACTTCTTATTTCTTATTAATATTTTTTTGTCAGAGTTAGGTTGATGGTTGGACTAGATGATCTTTAAGGTCCCTTCCAACCTAGACGATTCTATGATTCTGTGACATGGGGGTGTGCTCTCCCACGTCCTTGTACAGTGATTGTGCACCTGAAGGTGCAGGGGCAAAAGGGACGGGAGAGGGGCCACATCTGTATGTGCTGCACAAACACCAGAACACAGACTGCTGGGAACAAAACACAAGCCCAGATGGGCTTAGGGAGCATTTCTTAAGATGTTATATTTTTCCCTTTTCATCCCCTTAAGCTGCAGAAAGCCCAGGTGGGCACAGGCTGGCTATCACCTGCAGCTGTGCTGCCCAGCTGGGTGTCATGCTCCTTGATGCAAAGTACCACCACCTGCGTTGCCTTCTCCCCTTGAAAGTCAGAGGCTGGGGCAGAGCTTTGGTTTGGTTAGCTCAGCTCCTAGCGGCAGTTTGGAGTTTTTGTTTCTGCTGTCAGAAATGACTTTTTGAGTTTGGACTTTTCAGCCTTTCTTTGTACTGGGCTAATGGGGAGTGTGCTGCTGCAGAGGCTCGTTTTGGCTGCCCATCTGCAAACAGGTATGCTAAGTTAAGCCTGGTGATGGTAATGGAGTTGGTTTTAATATTTCTGCTGCTGGTGTTTCCCTTCTGTCCTGGAGGGAAGTTTGCTCTCCAGTTGCCTGGGGGGCTTTGCTATTTTTCTGTTAGTTCAGTTGTGAGCTTGTTCCCAATTGCATTTGAAATGCAGATGTGGAAATGGTAATGAACTGGCTGTCTCTAGTGAGGGGAGTGATGCCTGAGAGCAGGCTGTGCTGCAACACCTTTCCTAAACACAGGGGTGGGGGGGGTGTTTATCCTCTGTGGTGTTTAACCTCTGTTTTGTTTTTCTTTTTTTTTGTTACCTGGCAGTTGTGACAGTAGAGATAGTGAAATTTATTTAATATGAAAAGCAAACCATAGATGAATATTGCCATTGTATAGCTTTGTGTAGCAAAGTTATATTTTGAGGCAAAACACTCTGTAAGTACTATGCAGAAATATGTATTTGCCTTTTCCTTCAAAACTTTGTATGGCTAGACTTTTACATTCATTAGCTTCCATGAATAGGAAACAGTGATGTCTCACTTGCATTAACAGAATTAATGTTTTCTATTAGATTTCCTCTTTAAAACAATTTTGCCTCTTTCTATGGTATCTTGAAAATTTGTGTTGTTTTCTAGTAATGATTGCTGCATAAATTTAGCTGTGCCTTCTCTGCTAGCACCTGCCAATCAAGATATTACACTTTAAAAATACCTCAGCTGCTATCTTATGATGGGCAGCAGCCTTTTACATGCAGCAACGAAATCCAGAAGAAGGGTTTTACACTTATTAAGTGTTGCAATTAAAATTGTAATAGCGTGCAGTGCTTCTGGGATAGGAAAGGCTGTCTGTACCGAATTAGAACCGAGCATCGTCCCAGGCAGGTGGCCGGGGATATTTTATTGCAGGATTGGGTATGTGGCTGAGAGACTGTATCCAAATGGCAGGTGGAGAAGGGCAATACTCATCCAAACAAGTGCGGGTTTTCAGGCTACACACACCCTCTCCTAGTCCAGAGTGAGTTCTTAGCAGTTATGAGTCCTCTCTAGCAAACACCAGAATAATTCCCTCATTCTATTAAAAAAAAGGTAAAACAAAACAACCTTAAAAAAAACCCTACATTTTGATCAGCTCCAGTTTTACTCTTACTCTAGGGGAGTATTTGCTGGCAAATCCAAATGTTTCTTTGCAAAATTTTAATTTCATATTATAGCTTTGATGGTTCTGTATGCCAGGTCTTTGTCATTATAGCACCCAGAAGCTTTGAACACACCTGTTAGCAAATTTTGATGCAGCTCTTTTGCTATTGGAGTATTTTCCTCTTTCTTTATAAACCAGCTATTTGAAATCACCAAATAAACAGTATAACCAGTATTTTTAATGTTCAGAGAGGGAAGAGAAGAGAATTTTCCTTATAGATATCAACAAATGCGTTTTCACTATGCTTTGCAAAGGCTGGAGCAGAAACTGTGGATGAATCTAATTGCCTTTTATTAGGTTGATTGATGGATCATTTGTCATGGAGCTTGTCGTACTTGGATCATGCCATACTTTGCGCTCACTCTTACTGGTGTACGTGAGGAGCATAAACAAAGAACATCACCAGCCCTATGGGAGGCTCTGTTGGTGTGGGTCCCAGCTTTGGAGGGGAGCAGTGGTTTTCCATTAATGAGTGCTACTCATTAATTAAATTTGTGCTACTTTGGGAAGGTGTCCACACATCAATGTAATAAAGAGCGTATTAGTCTTATCTCATGTTGCTACGTGTATAGGTGGACTAAACTAACTGGTTAATTATCCTCTTTTTTTTCCATGCCTTTACTTTTTCACCTTGATTCTTTAAATAATGGCAGCTAGGTTTTTTTCCCTGCTTCTATTGACAATATATTACTAAATGCTTCCTCCTCAAATGAGTTCATAAAATGCAATCATGGCATAGAGAAGTATATATTCTCTAAAGTGTCTTGGGGAAATCCTGTTTGTATTTGTCAAAATGAATTTCAGAGTACTTTAACAGATAGCTGCAACTTAATGAGTAGTTGCCGCTAGAAATTGGGTTTTGGTTTGCAGTGGAAAATTACAATGTTGACAAGAAGTTCAGTGCTTTGAAGCACCAATGTAGAATTTTCTATAACGTAGATATTCTGAGAATTGAACATTTTCAGAGTTATTTCATATTTTTATTAAGCTGTTTGAAAGAAAAAACCCAACAAAAAGTGCACCTCAAGATTTGATTTCTTTTTTCAAAACTTGATTTATGCTCCATAGAGTTGAAAAATCTATTTTTATTTTTTTTGGAAAGTCATTTCAAGAAAAAAACACTATTGCTATTCATAGTGGATTCTTTGAGACTAAATGAATACTTGAGGAAAGACTACTTTTAAGTACATTTTCACGTAATCTACCTCTTAAAAGTACTTTTTTTGCTTTTATATTCATCTATGGTGGGAAGTAGCCCTAAAGACCTGAAAAATAAGCTTAAAATTTCCTCAGTTATGATGCTTCATTATCATTTTAGTTATGAGTTAATATGATTTAAAGAAAACTTCCTGTCATTGTGCAATGTGGTAATGCATTGTTGTGTCACTTACTACAATAAAATAACTAAAAGTATCCCAGGAGTTACAGTTGTGATGGTAAAATTTTGTCACTTATTAAAAAAAATAAATCCTAATTTTGCAAGAGACAATTGAGAAACTTTGTACCGGGCATGTTCATTGCTCTTTTGTCTTTTCAATCTGGCTTCATAATGGGACAGCAACCAAAAAGCCTGTTTTTATGGTCTGAAAGTATATATATGTTGGTGTTTTGACAAGTTGTGAAACAGCAGTAGAGCTACTACAAACATTTAGTGTTAGTCGTCATCAGCCTGAAAGGAAAATATCTTCTGAAACACTCTAGTTTCTTGAATAAAGATCACTTAAAAAAAAAGTGTGTGCCAGCAGTATTTTTATTCTATGTAAGTTTAGGATAAACCCTATTAAACTGAGTGTACTGCAATATGATATTATTCATTATGGATGAGGAACTTGGATTTAGCAATTCAGATCATGAATATCCCAAGAATGAAGTGTCTCAGGTGGCAGAAATGGACGCTGACTGATACAGCTTTATGAAAGCTGTTTGAAAAAGGAAAAAAAAAAAATCTATTGTGTTGTTCTGCTCCTGGAAAGTGGTCATACTGAAGTAATATTTCACTTGAGCTGTTCTCTGGCTCTACAGCCATGAGAGTTTTATGCTTTTTAAAAATGTCTGAGTGAGATGACCTCTTTATAATTGTGTGTGTTTGCTATTCACTCTTAACCAGTAGATGCAGAAGACATGACATCAGTATTTAGGAGTGAAGAAGCTTCTTGGAGGAGAAAGAAGGACATTTACTGCCTCACTTTAGAGGGGAAAAAGCTGAGTACCTTGCCCTTTCCTCATTTATTTCAGAAAACGAGGACAAAACTATTGATATTCTGGTGACCAAGCTGACGTATGAGAGCTTCTGCTTGCCTCAATGCAGACCTTGCTTTATACATGCATTCAGAATGTCAATCAAATCCATTTCATTACCCTAAGCACATAATAAATATTGCATGCTCCGGACTAAGGATATAAGCCTCATAAAACATTTGAGAGAAGTGAGGACTGTGAATATTAAGTCTGTGTAATCTGCCTGAAGTGTACCTGACTGTCAGAAACCCATGGTATAGCTGCCTTACAAACAAAAAGCAGACTTTTGAGGAATTTTTGGCTCTCTTAATTTTTAACACACCCTCTTCCCCCAACCCCAAATCATCCCTGCTACTCTGATTTCACAGGAGCTGTGTCAAAGCGACTGCCTTGGTGTTAACAATTTGGTTCGCTTTCTTCTACTGCAGGTAGAATAAACATATGCCAAAATATTTCTTGCATTTTCTCAGTAGGAGATTGAGCACTCCAGAAATTAGATGCTCTACATTGTGGTTTATTTCTACTAAATCTGGAAACATCTTTAAAAACCTGTGAGAGAAATGTTTTTGTGCAGCAGCAATTTTAGTAGGCAAAGCTTCACGCAAGCCCTTTTCTCTAACATTGGTTTTGACAAATTAGTGAGATGTGACTGACATTCGAGTTTTCCAAAGTTGACTTGTAGAACACTCAGTAGGTTGTTATCCTACACTAGTGCTTTAATCACCCTACTGTATTTGAAACGGGTACCAGATGTGTGAGGAAAATGGCAAAGTATATAAGCTCTGACTCCTTAGAAGAAACTTTCACAGTTTTTAAAAAAATATTGTGTGTGACTGGTTGGAAAAATAAAATAAAATAGGGCCCTGTTGTGAACAAGCAATTGAAGTGTATTGTGTCCAGTTCTGGGCACCTCAATACAAGAGAGGCATGGAGGTGCTGGAGTGGGTACAGAGGAGGGCAACAAAGCTGGTGAAGGGCCTGGAGAACAAATTGTATGAAGAGCAGTTGAAGGAGCTAGGGCTGTTGATGAATAGGAGGCTGAGGGGAGACCTCATCACTCTCTACAACTACTTGAAGGGACACTGTAAAGAGGTTGGTGCTGGTCTCTTCTCGCAGGTAATTAGTGACAGAACGAGAGGGAATGGCTTCAAGCTCCAACAGGGTAGGTTTAGATCGAACATTAGGAAAGAATTTTTCAGAGTGGTCAGGCATTGGAATTGGCTGCCCAGGGAGGTGCTTGAGTCACCATCCCTGGACGTGTTTAAGAGTTGTTTAGATGTGGTGTTGGGGGATACGGTGTAGGGGAGAACTTTGTGGAGTGGGGTAGATGGTTGGACTCGATGATCTCAAGGATCTTTTCCAACCGAAATGATTCTATGATTCCATGAAGGGGGTTTTGGCTATATCAGTTACTTAAAGCTCTTCCTCCGCCCTTTGCGACAGATATGTATCCATGTATTTCTTCACCAGAAAAGTGAGGTCTAGCCTTACAAAATATGCATAAACTTCACCCCTGCCAGAGTGGATCTTAAGCTTTCCCTTTGGAGAAATTGTTATTTCTGTGGTGATGTTCCTAAACTAAGCCTCAACAACAGGGGGATGGCATGGTGTTAATGAAACTATTACAGCATGACTGACAAAGCAGCTGGCTTCATGGTGCACAGAGTGTTTGTGAAGTGGGTCACCTTCAAGCAAGAATGGCATTCTGCAGGGGTCTGTCCTAGATCTGCTTCTGTTGAAAGTCATTATTAATGGATGAAATGGTCCAGGCGTTTGCTTGTGAAATGTACAGGCAACAAAGGGAGAAGTTGTACAAAATTAAAAACTATCTTAAAAATGAAGGGCATGGCCTTAAAATTGTCTATAATGCCACTTATAATAGAGAACTGCAAGATACTACTCATTTTCTACTGAGAACAAGTTCAAATGGTCCCTGTAAAACAACCTATAAAGCGAGTGTGGATTGGAAGAACTGAATGTTTTTATTTTCTTTTCTGTCTTTAAGCTACAAATAAGTTTTTAATAACAGAATTGTAAGAAGGTCTATTTTTTAATATGCAGAAATTTCTGCAATGCTGGCACCAAAGGAATATATTCCCTCAGACTGAAGTCTTACAGAAAAAGCAGCATAGTGCATTTTATAAAGTATTCATAATAATTGCAAAGCAATTCTGCTTGTTGGGGTGAGGAGGAAAGAGGTGAAGCTACATGCTTAGCAGACACTTTCTACAGTTCATTCATGTTAGTGTCTTTGAAAGGACAGAAAATAACTAACAGGAAATCGTGGTTTTAAACTCTTCTTAAATCAGTGAATGGTTCTGGGCTCTTCAGAGCAGTGGCATTGGAGAGAAGTAACGGTGCTAGCCAAATACTATGCTTTGCACAAAATACATCTGGGTAGTCTTTAAAGTGCATCCAAAGAGTTAATTTGCAATTAATGTGAATGGAAATTTACGCTTCATTAATGATATTTTGGGGAAAATTGGAGCATGATAAACTGTCAAATAAATATGAATGTAATGAGTTCTGGGTTTAGATACTAGACTAATGGGAAATATGAGAGAAGAGACTGGGTTGTTATTCAAGCTTTAGACCATTTATTTAAACTCTAGATCATTTTCAAGCAAGATAATGCCTCAGAAGATGATTAAGTGCTACTCCTACTGAATTGTTTTCTACTCATATGGTCTAGTTTGCTTGTGAACTTCATTATTGCCATAATTATCTTAGGTATACAAATCCAGTCATTTGCATTTTTATATTAGAACCTTAATAGTATTGAAAATTTGTGCAAGTTATAAATAATGAAGATATTTCCACTTTTTCATCAGGGCAGTAAAGCATCTCCTAAAATACAGCTACCACAGCTTCTGTCAAATGGCCATAGTGTAACACAAAAGCTGAGGTCAAAGTCCGTAAATTCTCCATGAGGAAAGAGTGTTGAGCTTGTATTCAGGACATGGATTAAAACAATATAAAAATTGGTGAGAGGACACATAGGACACACCCGAAGCCCTCTATATTAATTGCAAACTTTATTTGGAGACTACAGATTTTTATGATTATAAATCTCTGTATTTTTCTTTTTACAGTGTTTCTAGACATCACAGATAAGTTATATATTTATGCAAAGCATCAAGTTGTTGTTTACTTTAGTGATTAATTGACTTCAGTTATTTTGCTGTTACTTTATGACATCAGTATTTATATGTTAAATTGAATTTTTGTGTGTGTCGTGTTTTTCCCCAGTGAGATAAGGGCTTACCCAAAATAAGCAGTAATGACACTTTACTCTTAATCTAGAAATACAAATCAGATATGTGTAATCAAAGTAAAGACTGTCACTAACCTGAACAGGTTTTGGCTGCTTTCACTTTCCAGGCATTTGAGGATATTGAGAATAAATCTGTATTCCCTAGGTGTTCCTTACTTGTAATGTCAGATAGTAATTTTTGGATAGAGTAAACCGAAAAATCTGAAATCTCTTTGATAAGAGCTAGAATTAACAGGGACATACAGATAACAGTCAGATCAGGTAGAAAGAAATGGAGTGCAATAAACTATGTTTTACTCTTAAAGTTCTTGATTTTTCTTTTGTATAATAAACTTTAAATGTTGAACTTTCTATTTCCTCTGCTTTCTTCTACCAAAGAAATATTTTTAAGTAAGAATTTAGAAGAGCAAGTATCTCCTTGATGCAACCCACAGAATGTTACTTTCTACTTATAGGAGTTAACGTAAGATATGCCAAAATTACTTTGATTTTTGGAAAATAAATACGAAAACTATAGCAATGCATTCCCACAAAACACTGTAATTCTAGCTAAATACCCATGCTTTTCACTTATTTCTCCCCATCTGTGTGCTAGAAAAAAAAATTCTGTCCTGCAATAATTATCCGTTGATAGATATATTCTAACTGGTATATTTTTCAGATGTAAAAGGTTGTGTGATTGAAATGCAGTTTATTTCTGCCTAGAACATTTTTTCTTGCTTCCCTGTGAGCAGCTGTACTAATGAAACATGTCCTGGCTTATTAGAATTGATGCTGTTTAGGAAACTGGAGTAAATATTCTTCTTTTGCATATAACTACTAAGAGTTTTTCAAAACACCTGGACAGGAGTCACAGTGGTCTTAACTGTAGAAAAAAAGAAGAAAAAAAAAAAAAACACCCCAAAAACCTAAACTTAAAATGAGAGACTTTTAAAATATTGTAATGCTTTTTCTAACACAGTGACTTAAATTCTTGAGGGCTTAAGTGTTCTCTTTCACATTTTCCTTTCAATATAGGTGTGATGGCTTTTGTACACACACGTATGCATAGGCCTCATCAAGATGCAAGCTGATTAGACAAATGTGCAACTAGGATAAAATGAACTTATTTAATGAACTGCAATTTAATGTCTCTCATTAGGAGCAATTGCTGAAAGCCTGAATGTCAAGCCAGCATGAGTCAATGATAATTGTGGGGGAGAATACTCTGAGTGGGTAAAGTAAATCCTCCTGGAGAAAACAAGAGAAGAGATTTCAGTGGGAGGTAACCAATGTAGGGTGAAGAGATACATGATAGAAGGGAAAAGTCCAGTACAGATGGTCTAACACATTCTTCTAGGAGCATTATGTTGTGTTAATATTGATGCAGCAGTGCGGAAGATGAGAATTTTTGGGGTAACAGAGGGGAGACGTGTCTAACTGGTGAGTTGGAACTGCAACACCCATCGGTGTAAATAAGAAGTGGTTTCCTTTTCTACAGTGTGTGATTTATACTTCTAGTTTGTATGAAATTAGTAGATGTATGAAGATAGCAATTCTGCTTTATCTCAGCTATTCATTTTGATAAATCATAATTCATTTGAAGAGCCTTCAACTGTACGTGCAAGCTGGGAATATCTGTACTAGTTCACTTGGGAATTTAGGCTGATTCAACTCTCTTGCTCTAGAATTCTTTCTTTTCTCAGTTTTCATCTTTAAAAGTGAAATTAGTCTATTCATATTATAGTTTCTGCTATAATAAGTAGGAGTCTGAAGAGAGTTCTGCCTAACAATGACAATAATTAATTTAGCCCATAAGCTGGTCATAACAAAAAAAAAGAAAAAATCTTTCCTTTAAAATATCTTCAGATGAACACTTGCACTTTGCAGGTGAAACAATTAAATGCATAAATCTCTCCTAGGCTAACTCTCATTGAATCGGTATGTGCTGTAGTAATCTTTTTGATGTTATATATAGGGGTGAAGATCAATGGAACTTTGTCTACCCTCAGTGGTATGAATTCCTCTCACTTTGCCTTTTATTGGGCTTGATAACTAGTATATACAGAGCACTGTCCTTGAATTCTGTCTAGTGGGGTACTGTCTTGCCTGTCATGTCATGTTAATTGTCATAGTTTAATCAAATGAATGTGTGAAGTATTAATCCTGTGATGTACAGGATCTGTTAACAGAGAAATCTCCATTTTAAATTATTTTTGGGGCAGTATGAATAATGTTTATAATCAAAATAACATTAAGTCAAACTAAAACACCATTGGTGAAGTCTTTAAAATTGTTTAAGCAATTTGTGTTTTTACGTGAAACATCTTGACCTTTCAGCACTTTTGAGGTTTTTTCCGCAGTTAAAACTTTGTAGTTGTATACATGTTTTATTAAAACTCATCATCATCTCTTAGATGCAGAAGAAGGGAAAACAAAGAATATTCGTTCATTCAAAACAATGCAAACTAATTATTATGTCCAAGAAAACCACTGTTATGTTCAGTGGGCTGGCTTGGAATCCTGCTGTACAGCTAGTGTCTGGTTCCAGCTACCACCATGCCATCTTGCTCTTACTGACAGATGGTTATCCATCTTTTCCTGAAAAGTTATTTTATTGTTGTAGTTGCCAATGGAGTGTAGAAAAGACAAGAAACCAGCTTGTGTTTAGGCTCAGTTTGTGATGTGTTTCACTAGCTCTTCTTCACTTGCTCTGTCCTTAACCCAGTGTAAGTCCTGACAGTCAAAGCCTTAAGGATTTTTAGGGGTATTTGTACATTATGGTGTGTTAAGTGAGATCTAAGCCTCACTTCATAATAAATGAGTTCTTTAGTATCATGCCCACAGTTGTGCTTTCTTTGAGTGCAGCATCATTTCATTTTTCACAGTTTGGTTTCTGCCCAGCTGCATTGGAAGGAACAGAGTTTCTCATTTTGCTTTCAGGCTGGGTAGTTCTGATTTTTTTTTTTTTTTTTCAGGCTGAGAACACATAAATCCCAAATCAGCTGCTTTCTTGACAGGCACTGAATGAGCAGATAAGAGAGATGACCGGCCTTTCATCCTCTAACTCCATCTGAAATGAAGACAGGACCCTAGGTCTCGAGTAAAAGATCAACTCGAGCACTTACATGCAGGTTCAAGGCCACGAATATCAGACTTGAACAGGCAGTTTGGAGTTACACATCCCTTTCACAAACTTAAAGTGCTTTGTTCTCCAAGCAGTTTTGTCGCTTTCCTCTGTACTGATGCACAGGCTGCTCATGGCCATTACTCTAAACTGAATATTTAAGATACATGATACTTTGCTTTGGTCATGATATAACAATAGTGAAAAATGAGAGATGTTTTGCTTGAGACAAAAGCTGAGCTTGATGGTTTTAAATGGAACCATTTTCCAGCTGCTTCTGCTTGGGAGGGGAAGTCTGCCTGCTATGCAGTCATTGACTTAAAGCCTGACTTGTCAGCCCTTTCAGCTCTATCTTTAACAAGAAGAATAATTAACACAATATTTTCAAGTCTCATTTTGTAAAGAAAATTAATTTTTATCCAACAGAATGTGTGATGCTTAGATATGAATTTGAAAGTCTTATTAACACATCAGGCAAACTGCATTTCCATATTCTGTATATTCTGTGGTACACATTGATAAGAGTGCTGGAGAACCTGGAGGAACAGTTAAGATTAATGAAAAAAATATACCATCTCTTCTATAAAGTACTTATGCTATGGTGGAGGAGATAAACTATAAAATAGAGGTGAGAAGTAAAGACAGTTGAAGATTCAAATTCTTCTCTTCCTTACTGGTGCAAAGGCAGGAGAGTGTTTTTATTATGATTGCATCTATACTGCTGAGGTATATTATTTCCAGGATAAATTACTAAATATTAAAGCTTGCTGTATGTTGCTTACTGGCAAATGACTACATTTTTGTCAGTTGATAGAATTGAGAAGAATTCTTGACAAATGCTTCTTGAGATTGAGCTGTATTGTGTGGGGTAGTTGTAGATAATGGAGATTCAGGCTACCAAATGATTCTTGCAATAATGACTCCACGTTTCATATTGGAAATTTATATATATTTTTTTTTTAAAAAAAATCATTATTCTCCTTCCAATTAACTCTGTATGCATAAAACAGTGTCAGCACTGGGACCTTGACTGAGTTTACATTGTGCTCCTGGTGTTCCTGCCTTTACAGCAGTCACGGTGCAATTTGTTTTCAAAATCTTTCACTGTACATTTTATTTTCGTCTCTTTGTCTGGCCCTACGTGCTTCAGAGGAATTGTACTCAATCACTTGGGGGTTAATGGAGCATGAGCAATATGACTGCAGATACATCCAAAGCGAGAGTGAGAGGAGTTGCATTCCGTAAGTGCTGGCTATATAAAGACACTGTGCTCTTGTCAGACTTGTCTTGCTCATTCCCTCTTTTTTTCCTAGTCTGCTCCTTTCTCCTTTTCAATCTTCATTGCCCATTCTGTTCATTTTTGCAAATCTTAAATCAAGGAAGCCTGCTTTCTAGGGTGGAGCAGAAACCTCAAATGTTAATATTCAAATTACAAAGCTATATCCAAGCAATGAAATTGCTTTATTTGTTACTCGTTATTGTAACAGAAAGAACACTACTATGTTTCACTTGTCTTAGAGGAAGGCAATTCTTCCTTCTTCTCATGATTTTTCATCAAGTCAGACAGGGCTGCATGTGAAAAGTTATAAACTGATTTAAAATGTTCTCATTACCCAGCCAATTACTAGGTAAATGATGACATTTGTTATCTATTAGTACCTAAAGGGTAACTTCTGTTATTAAATTTGATCCCATTGATTCTGCCCTCATTAAAAACAAAACCACAAAATGGAAACGGCAGCTTTCAGCAGGGTGAAAGGATTGTTAAAGTGTTTTGAACTCTATAATACTGGCTGTTGAAAAAACAAGGTGGGCAGGTGGTTTTAGCAAATGCTTATAGCCTTTATGTAATGCTTCTTCCCTGTGGTGCCGATGTTCTGTTTCTTAATGGTAATTTTACAATCCAGATACTTGTTACCCAGGTGACATCTGCCCAGTATTTGCTTTTCCCAACCTTTTCTCCCCACTCTTTTTCCTGTTCATCCCCAGATTAGATTTTGATGGCACAGAGCCCTGTGTTCTCCACTCTGCTCACTTCGCAGGTGATCGTCTCCCAGGCTCTGCCTGCAGCTCTGAGCTGGTGAGGCTACCTCAGGTATACAAGGAGGTGGACAACCTGAAGACAGCTCGTGGCCCCCTCCCTCCATCAGTGTGGTGATAATGGATGGGTTGAAACGAGCAGCCTGAGATGCCAAGTGCTCTGATCACTCCTCTGCTGCTGGAGGGTTGCTTTGTCCCTTTTCTGCTACGTGCGACAGCCTTTCTCCATTTCCCAAATATTGTCCTTTTATCTTCCTTTGGCTTCTCTGTTGCACATGCAGTTCATAATACTGCCCTGTAATTAACAACTATTCACCTAATCAATTAGACCTTTGCTTTAATGTGTAAACTGATGTGAAAGTTTATAAATAGTGACAACATCATCAATACAACTTTTTGAAAATAAATGCTCCACCATGTAATTTCCATAACCATACTATAGAGGAGGAAAGCAAGACTTGAAACACTAACGTGTTCCAACCCTTTAGGACCTTTGGTACTCCTAGCTTGCTTTTTTTCAGAAAGCTTCTAAACATGATTTCTGTTCTAGCCAGAAGGTTTAACACAATTATTGTTAATGTCCAGCGGCATAACTCTGCAGCATTTTTAAAGCTGAAGTTGTTTGTAAGGGAGAAGGTAAAGATTTGGTTTTTAAGGGCAATGTGTAATATCACTGTCTATATGCAGCAGTGAGTCCAGGCAGATATTTCAGAACAATTGCTTCCCAAAGGTTTTTAAAATTTCTGAATTGTTCTTTTGTGAAGTATGCTGATATTTCCTTTTTTTTTTTAAACCCTGTGGATACTTATCTTCAGTCCAGATCTTTACTCCCCAGGCAGCTTTTGGGGTTTTTGTTGAGCTAAGACACCTGGGCATCCTCTGATAGGCATTCTGAAATAGTTGGTCCTGTTGAAATAGGAAATGGTTCGTGGTTATTACCTGGTTGAGAAACGCCACCAGCTAATAATACACACTCTTGGGCATGGGATCCATGAGCTGCTCAAAGAGTTGTGTGTACTCTCTTGGCCTGCTTTTCCTGTAAGAACTATAAATGTCACAGTTTCATCCTTTTGTGTCTTGATGCAACACTGACCCATGAGCTTGAAAAAAACACATTTGTTTGGACTCTAATTTAAAAGGCTTGTGTGTGCTGTACGAGTTGAACACTTACAATGGAGTTTGAATCTGTTGCATTACTAAGCACCTTTGGCTTTTCATTGTGTTTGGCAATAAAATAATTTCAGCCGAGATGTAATATCAGTATTAGTCATGGTAAACTGATCTTACTTTGTCAAACATGTTCAAATGATTTAACATTGTATTTCAAATTTAGTACAAACATTCACAAAGCAGCTGATGCTTTTGCAGATCTCTATTTTTTTTTTCCTGAACTTGCTTTCTACACCTTCCTTTAGATTTCCCTCCCACATACATACATGCACAAACACTTCTAATCGGTAAATGAACTATGGGAAATGGTGAAAGATAAACACATTTTTTCAGAACAAGAGAAAGCACACCTTGCTATCTTGGACCTCTGTTTTCCAGTGGTGTTCTTCGCTTACTGCCATCCTCTGACAGGATATAAGCGGTTGCTGTTGATGTGTATCTGTCACCTACCTTCAGTTAGTTTGTATTTGTGCTCGTGTAATAAATTGCTTGTTTTTCTTGGTGAATTTTTTTTTTCTCAGCCTCTCTTTTTTTCACTCACTAATATCACATCTCAGCATCCCTAAAGGGTTGTGCTCAAACCTGGACTTTGCTCTATGCATGGAGCATAAAGCTCTAGGCTCATGGCATCTTCAAGTAGTCCTTGTATTATCCCTGTATATCTGGAAGACATTTTCTGTTTTGTCCAAGCCTTTGGCAAGTGTAGGTTCTGAAATTTTCATTGGAGACTTAAGAGCTGTGTAAATATTTAACTTCAATTAACAAAACAATATTGTTTTCATTCCTTCATTCACTCTTGAAGTTGTTCTGTTAGAGATTTTAATGTTCTTCTTCAATAAACCTGGGTTTATTACACCAACAGAACATATGAAAGGACTTAGCCTTCTCTGTATGTCTTAAAGCAGTCTTATTTCAGAACATCTCACGATTTATTGGGGCTTCAACCTATAATTTCAAGTGCTCAGGAAGTTCCTAGGCAGAATCTGACTTACTCAAACACGTGGTTGAATTGTGAGAAGTGACTTAATTCTGCCTTCAAGTCAAAATGGCTTTTAAGGCATTTTTATCTAGCTCAAAACAGAAACTAAATGGCATTGTACCCAGAAGTTATCGGTCTTCTTAAATATGGGAGTCTGGGAAGGGGGCTTTATCATCGACTCCTTCGTTGGTCTGAGGCTCCAGAACTTGTTACCTGAAATAACCAGGGAAGTTGGATTCTGCTTCTCTGGGCAAACCAGCAGCATGATCTGACTCTGTCCTTGTTTTTTTTCTCTAGCTATGGATGCAGGGTGTTATAGGTATCTTTTAAAAATGTCTGGATGTAACAATTTCCTATCATCATGCTTCAATCATATTTGCTCTCTTAAGTGTACATGCAAATTTGCATTATGAGAGAAACAGATCACTGTCACAGAACTTTTTTTTTTTAATAAGCAAATAAAACTTTAAAATGCTGTTGCCTTTTTCCCAGGAGTAAAACTATTTGGCAAATGCAACTCAAATCCACTAATAGTTTTGGCTGCATTTGAAATGTCTTTGTACCTCCAATGAATAAATAGTTTGCCAAATGTTTATCCCTGTTGTGCTTCTGATATTTTATTAATATTAAGAATATTCATACAGTGCTGGAGCAAAAATAGAGTAGGCATGATCTGATTTTTGGTATTTTGTTTTCCAATACCAGTAAGAAAATAGAGGGGATGAGGAGGGTAGTATAGCCTACAGGAAACTGTTTAGAAATTTAGAAATGACCTGATGTGGTTTTCATGTCAGCTGGTGTTACAGATGATACCTTACTGCTTTTTTTTCCTGAATGTACATATACTGAAATTACTTCTGGATAACTTTGGTCCAAACACCTACAGGTGAGAAATGGCAAGAAGCTTGCATCGTTGTTGGTTCTTTTAAAGACTTCAGTCCAAATCCTGAGTGAAAGTCAATCAGGATCTTGGTGCTGCTCAGATGTGGAGGAAGAGTCGGACAACAAATACTTTGTGTCAAATAAGCTTGTAAGAAAATGGTGAAACAAGCAAGAGGCGGAGAGCCTGTATAACATCAGCCTTGTGGGGGAGTTCCAAAAAGTAGTGTTCAGGCTGTGCAACTATTCTCTCCTTGATTTTATCTCTGCTTGCATTATAACACATAAGGAGGGAAGTAAATAATGGAAGAGCTGTAGATTCAGTGAAAGAACAGCTCTCCATCTTCACTTTTATAATTTACTGGAGGATATTGTGGTCTAATTAAAAAAAAAAAATCTTTTTTTTCACAAGATTATTTTTTCTGGGTGCTTGTGCTGCTACTGAGAGAAGGCACAGAAAGCTGACCACAGTCCCAGTTTCTCATTAGAACCTGTATCTTAAACTTCTTGACTCAAAATAAAATCTCATTCCTCTGTGCAAAACAGGTGTGAAGAGCAACTGGTTATGCTGCAGGAAAGAGTTGCAGATCAAGGAACAGTCTGAAATAAAGTATGTTCTTTTTGTAAACAAATGGCATGCTAACATCCATCCACTTGGTGGAGAGTGAGAGCTTCAGCGCAGAATGCATGGTCACACTCCGGGGTCTGCTCAACCTCTGTCTGACTCCACCAGGCATAGCCGTCTTCTCTGCCTTCCCAACTCGAGTAACATGCCTTCCAAGGGAATTTAAAAAAAAAAAAAAAAAGGAAAAACAAAACAAAAAATCCAAAACCCAAACCAAAACAAACAAACAAACAAAGACGAAAAAAACCCTACAAAAAAAACCCAACAAAAAACCAACCAAAATTCAAAAAGCTCCCACCAATACTGCAAGAAAGCTATTAAGAAACTCCAAGCATATATTTGTTATAGATCAGTAGGATGACAGCCCGCTTGGAAAGAAAAATCACTGTGATTTGAAATCTGAAACAAAGTGTGAAATCACTGGGAGGCTAATTCCGATATTACTTAAATCAGTGGAAGCTCCACTCATTTATTCAAAACAAGATTTATTCATAAAAAAGATTTATTCTTAAACAATTTTACTGCAAGAGATTTAGCCCACGTTACATAATTCTGTTGTGAAACTCAAGTTTTGTTCCCTAAAACATGCAATAGTCTGCATATACTCCTTTGGATGTTATTCCCAGTTATCTGCCCAGTCATCACTCAAGCAGAATTATTATTCTGAGTTAGCTACAGCAATTTAAGTTTTAAAGGGAAGATTTTCAGCAGGCTTCTGAGAATATTGGATAGGTATTTAAATGGCGGGAATGATTTAAGTTTTGGATTGTAATAACATATCCTGTTTTCTTCGGTGCATAAAAAAGTCAAGGCACAAATGAGTTGTTGATTGCAAGTTGACTGTTGCACGAAGAATGGAAATTGAGTAATGTACAAATGAATGCTTGCTGACAGAGGTAACAATAAAGCTATAAAATCACTTTCAATATTGCTTTTCTATAATGGAAGTTTTAAGTTGCTGGCAGGTTATAACAGAAAAGTCTTAAATTTTGGAGAGAAACAGTTCAACAAACTTTATTGAAGAGTACTACTTAAATGTTTTATTTTTCTTGTTGATAATGGAGAAGAAATAAAGACATTTTTTCTTAGGCTGCTGTAGCAAAGTACTGTACATCAGAGGAGCAAGGCACAGGCCAGGATGCTGAACCTGATGGTTACAATACTAAGCAAATGTATGTGAAAGCTGAAAGTGGTGTTCTCAGCATCTGTGCAAAGGGGCAAAACCCAGAGAATCCTGACTTTAAGCAAGCTTCTAAAAAATGAAACTACTGTATTCATATCTGGCTTTTATTATTATTACTAATACCTGGCTTTTTAATTTTTTTAAACAATTTCAAGGAGGATTAATCTGGCAGAAAAATAGGAAGATATGCCAAACCATGAAATAATATCTTAAACTGGTTGTAAATGAGTGCCTACGCTGAAAGCGCATGATGGGACAAGCTCTTATAACTGCTGCCAGTACTGATTTTACCCCAATGTTTTCATTCAAATGCAGACTGATATTTCCTGCTACAGTGTTCTCCCTTCACTTTCTTTTTTCCACTCTTTTCCTTAATCTTAACTGTTACTTGCAAGAGTCACTCTTCTCCCACTGGACAAATGATTGCATTGAATTAAAATTTGTATACTGTCACCTAGAGCTTCATTTGTGTAGGTATTTTGTAGAACTCAGCATCCAGTATTTGACCCAGATTTTTAAAAATGCTCCTGCTCCTATCAGGGCACCTAACCTCTTCACGGAGTCTTTTATCTGGCAATCGCAGTCTAGTGACAGCCGCTGCACTTCTTACAATTATGACAATTTGCTCCTTAATGTATTTTAAGATGGAGAAAAATGCTCATAACTCACAGGTTACTTTTGTATGTTTTGGGGGATTTTAATTCTCTGAAATTCAAAAGCAAAACTGTGGTTTGTTTGCAGCAATTCTGTCATGACAGTTTTTTCTGCTCATCTGCTACACATCATACCTGGAAAAGCAGTCAAACATTGCTGTTGTGACAGAACAAATATCACTTGTCTTTGTAAATTCATTTTAATTTCCTTGTTTTGTGGGGATTTGTCTAAAATTTTCAGTTTCAATATCTGGCATAACTGTATGGAAACACAGTAAGAATCTTGCACCCGAAGGTGGTTATCTGAATTCAGGACTAGTTAGGAACAGAGCAGTAAGATGATTTTGCAATTATGACTATTTGTATATTTACTTGTAGGTTTTCCTCCAGAGATGCCTGGTTTCGGGCAGATTAAAAAGAATTTACTGCAAAAACAAAGCCATGGTTTTGTGTAGCTCTTGTTTCTCTTTTTTTTTTTTTCACTATTGTGAGGAAGAAATTAATTCCACAAGTCAAAAAGCAGTTTTCCTTTTGTAAAGAAATTAAACTGTAGAGACTCTTTCTTATGAAGAATTATAAGTACTCTAGCAAATATACACACTCACGAACATTATGAACTCTATCTCATGTGAAACACATTAGAGCTAATAAAGCATGCATAAGTATTTATAAAGCAAACCAGAAAGAAGTCGCCATTTCCATAAGACAGAAATATTGTTGCAGCCCAGAACTTCTTTTTTAAAAAAGAGAGCATCTGTGTATGACGTTTGTGGTGAAGTGTTTGAAAAGCCACCAGGATGAACTAATGTGCCAAAAGAAAGCAAATTGAAGTTCTGCATCCAATGCAAACATTTCAGACAACACAAATCTTGCTGTCAGGCCCATCACTGCTGCTTGGTTCCTTTTAGTTATTTATACACTCAAAATGAATATAATTATCTCATAAAGCAACATATTGCTCCCATTGCTCAAATAACTGTTTTGTTGCAGTTTATGGTCCTATGCATAGACTCCTTGTTATGTAAGGTGATATGGGTTTTTTTTCTATCACACATTTTTGACCAGACCATAAAAAGATTGTTGTGCAGTTATTGACAAATCCCTAGCTGACCTACTGACCCTGTGAATAGTTGATATTGTTTTGTGTACGGCTGGATTACTGTGGCACGGCTGAGATGGGGGCATAAAGGGAGTTAAACAGATTTCCTCAGAGAGGTTGTGGTGGGAGGAGGGCCCAGGACCCTGCTACAGACCCTCTCCCTCCTGATTGATGGGGATAAGGGAGAATGAATGGGATGTGGGGCTTAGGCATTCAATGCAGCATCAGCATCCTACACCCTATCCCAAGACCAAGCCCATGTCTACGCACCACCATAAGCTATTGTGATAGGAAAGGCATAGCTGCCTGGTTGTGCTGTAGTAACACTTGTCCTCCCTCTAGGCAGCGGTGTAAAAAGAGGAAAAATTGTGTAACGTTTATCCAGTGCTGTCTTAGACACTCGTCCACCTCACTGCCAGCCACCCTACCACAAAAAAATGTTATTGAAAGAAGGCAGGTATATAACTTCATGAGGAATATTAAACACTAGACCATTGAGTTGGGTCTAGAGTATTGAATCTGAGACATTTATTTGCTCTCATGTATTGAATCTAGAGCAAGAAGTCTAAACCAGGGTTCCTGGGATTTTTTTGATTGTCTGTTGTTATTTTCTAAAATAATTAAGACAAATAGGAGAAATACTACAGGCTTTGAGGCAGCAGAGAGGGTTAAAGGCACTTGAAAGATAAGTACTTTGATTCTTACGTAGTATGTGTGTCTTCCAAGAGACCTTGCTTAGACGTGGGCCTACTCTTCTAAGGATTTACATGTCCCCCAAGAAAAAGTTGTGTGACCATCTTGGGAGAGAAAAGTATGCTGACTTTTGTAATGAAAGTAATGGTGTTTTCTTGACTGAATCAATCATTTTCATAATTTGAAAAATGTGATACGGGCTAGCTAATAGTTTACAAGATAACGCGTCTACCAGAACTATGAAACAGCATTTCCTTGACTTAGTGACATTACTGAGAAGTTTACTCTGCATTCTCCTAGTGGAATCTGTTTTCAAATCTCATGAAAAGCTTATTAGGACATGGAGTATTAAATTTAAATATAATTAAGAACCATCAGTTTGCTAAGTACTCTCTAAAATGTGGGTATCTGTGTTCTTGCTGAAACTATGGGTTTTTTCCAGTAAGAATCAAGTGTTTAGTTTGTCTTGGAGTGCACTAGTGTTATCTTTGCATGGGACTCTCAAGCTCTACTCCACTAAAAAAGTAAGTCTTTTGCATGGGAAATCTATCCCTAAGAGGATCATAGGTGCTTTAATACACTGAATTAAAACTGATAAATAGCACTTGCAAAAACATTCACTCTTTTCAGAAAATATTCAAGGAGTTTTTTTACAAAATAGTCTTTGTGGTGAAAAACTTTTAAGCTTTATTATTCATTTTTCTGTCAAAGTGGTTTCGATGACACCTCTGCCTCTTGGTACATCCATTATGTCTACAGTTGGTGTGTAAAAGGAAGCCTTTAGATATCATGGTGATGAGTGCAATACAAAATGATTGACAGGCTCTCTAAAGCAAAGGTGGTCTCGTGCATCGTTCTGAGCTAACAGAACCTCCAAAACCACTTGTAAATGTATCAGTTTTATTTTCATTGAATGTCTAATGAAGAAAAAAAATTACATTTCAAAGTAAAATTACTCGCTAATAAAAGAACCGTGAATAAGATTTTTATGACAAGGGCGTGATGATGGCAATGACAAAGGGATCATACAAGGGAGGTTATGAAAAAGCAAAGTCAGGGTGAGTAAGAGAGGTGGGGGTAAGAACCTTGTTGAAAGTCTTTATTAAATACTCGTGACAGGAGGTAAGATAAGAGAGAGCTGAAGTATGTCAGTCAGAGTAAGAACAAGCCTGTTCAGATTAAGATATTATCATGCTGGTTTGTTTAATGTTACATTAAGAGGTGTTGTGAAAGAGAATATTCCTTAAATATTACTAAAAGTGGATGTCAGACTCTTTTAATGGAACGATTGCATTGCAGAAGAAAGATGTGTAGTCTGAGGTAATTATGCTGAGATGGATACTACTGAGAAAAATAGAATATGCAAATTTTTTTAAACAGGTGTGTGGAACGAGGCATGAAATCTAGGCATAGGAGTACACTAAATATACTCTCTTGGTATACTTCAAACAAGTACAAATCAAAGAAAGTGTAATGTAAATTAGAAATCTTCTGCAGTTTTCTGTGCTGATATTGTATTGGGAAATGATGCAGGCAAAATGAAATTGTTCAGATAGAAAAATCATCCCATCTGTAGTGAAATGGAAACTGCTGGAAATTGGTTTTGGTGTTCTTTCCAAGAAATATCTTCGCTTGAGTATACTTCAAGTATAGATATCCAAGTGAAATGAAATACCTTGAGACAATCAATTACCACTTTAACTTTCTAAAAATGTAACCAACATCATCTTCAGTTGCCTCCTGTGTACTTCCCAGTTAAAATGTGGCAGTTTGTTCCAATGATGCAGCCATCATGGGGAGCCAGAAATCAGGCATTCCTCAAGGATTTGATTAATATTTTTTTTAGGTTTCTAATTTGGAGTTATATGATCAAGTGCCTTAATTTTAATCACTTTTCAGAAAATATAAGGTCATAATATAAATGTCATGGTATTGCGTTGTCACGACAGTTAATACTGCAGAGGAAGTCTGCAGAATCCTGATTACTGGTCCTTAGTACGTAGCAATGGATTGACTCTATCAAGTCTTGAAGGAAACAAAAGATTTAGTGGGAAGGGGAACAGAATGCAGTCATATACTTACACTGAAATTGGTGTTGCTCATAAACAAAATAAGGAAAAAAAGTGAAAGGGATTTTCTACTTTTTCTTACTAGCTTGCACAATGTGCAAATAATTTTGATTATTAAAAACCCCATGACTCAGTCCTCAATGTTTCTTACTCTTGAATTTTAAGGGTTGTAATAATTGATATATTAAGCTATGGCCAGAATTCAGAGCAAGATAACTTAGTAAAAGAAGATAAGGGATTTGAAAAATCTAACAAAAATTAGGCTTCTAACATGTCTATCTTTTCTCTTCTCTTGTAGAAAGAATGTACTATGTGCATGTATGCATTCATTCTGTCTCTTTTAGTATACATCATCTACAGCTTCAAAAAATTAATGTGATTGTTAACTTGGAAATAATAAGGGTTTTGTGTGCTATAAAGTAAATAACCTAAGGATTAGTTCTAGAAAAAACGCACCCACCAGTTACTAGAGGCAAACTTCTGGGCCTATAATCAGTGTATTAACCGAGTGATCAGCAGTAGTGAATGGTAATGGCTGCACAGCCAGTAGCTCCTACTGTTTTTGATAGAAGTAGTCATTGTTCATTAGGATGAATCAGGATATTTTCTGCACTGGTATTAGAAGCACCACACTTAGAATTTTACTGTAAAATCATGTCTCTTTTATAGATTCAGAGGAGTCAGAAGTGGCAAGCTATTCAATATATTTTTGAAGTATTAAGTATTTTTAAGTTCAAATTTATAAAAATGGAGTTATGTCCTCTGTTTACTTTGTGAAACATCTCACACTTACTCGAAATGACAAATAATGGTAACAGAAAAAGATACTTGTAAATAAAATGATTGAAGATGAACAATTTGACCTTTAAAAGAGGGGACAAAACAAAGGTTGATTAAACAAATACTACCTAAAGAGTGGAAAATAATAAAAAGACTAACTTTGGATGAAGACCTACCTTACTAATTTTCCACATGTTTTGTATATCTCCAGCAGTGATGATTGCTAGTGGAAAGTTTTGTAGGCTGATTTCACCTTTCATTCTTTTAAGGACCGAACAGTATGGAATTCTCAAATTTCTTTGCAATGTTTCATTGTGTTTCTTTGCACTGGAAGTTATTGAAGCCAATAAAGTTGTTCATATGCTCTGCAACCTCCTTAAACGAGAACATAGCATATTGTAGAGCAAGAATAGACACAATAAACCGACATATTATCTAGTAGAAGTTTTTAGAGAAATACAGTAAAGGATAGTATTCTTGATTTATTAATATGTTCATGAAGTTGTTCTCTTTTCTGTCTTCAGATGTACAAATCTTGATAATTTTCCCTTTTATTACAGTTAGAGGGAAAATAGAACAATGCTTAAGCATATGTTTAATACTAATGCATATTTGAATACAACTATGCATGTAATGATTTTACAGATCAGGAATAAGTCAAATTCCTTGCATTCTTTAGTATTAGATCTTTCTTTTTCTTTCAGAGGGAAACCATGCCTGTCATCTTTCGGAACATGTTCAAAATTTACAAAGTCCCAGAAGCTGTGCCAATGTTGGATGTATTGGTATAGATAACAAAATAAAGCCTGAAAGATGCAGATACTTCATAAATTATGATGAACTTAGAGTTTTTTCACTAAAAGCTAGATTTCTACCTAATTGTAAAAAAACAAACACAATGAAAAAAAACAAACCCCAATCCACCATCACCCTCCCCAGACAGCAACGCCCTCCACAACTTTTCATTGTTACTATTGACTTTTCTTGGGTGGGCGAAAGGGACAAGACAGCAGAAAAGATTCTTTCCTGTCAGGGTTCTTTTTGTTTTCAATGAAAGGAAACCAGATTGACTGTTAAGTCTTGAATTGGGGTAACTACATAAACTTCAGTGAATTGAACAAAGGGGATTTTTGCCAATTTGAAACTATAAAAAGTAAAGCAAATCTTTCATTTAATAAAACTTTCAAATATTAAGCAGTTATATATATCAATGTAACTGCTTTGCTTTCAATTTTTTTATCTGTATTTGTTCCTCTTGATTCAATGTTGTGATATTCCTCAGTAAACTCAGCTCTGGAAAAGATAAATTTGTGGGATTTTTACAGATTCTGAAGAAAAAATTAAAAAAAAATAAATCTGTCACTCAATAGATTGTTCCCTTAAGGTTACGAAGGTAGTTCTGACTATTTAAATAAGTAGTTAAAATATGGGTCTCCAGTTTTCTAGCATGCATCTCTCATCCTTATCTGTTGTTTTCTGCCTTGGAGGAAAGCACTCTTCCTACAGAGAGGAGGAAAATGGTGAGGACTTGGTGGCATGGAGCCCTGTCCTCCCAAAAACTTGCTTGTATCTTCTGTGCTTACTGCAGCAATAAGCTTAAGTTAAGTCCTCAGATAGCATCAGACTAAAGGGTATGATAAGTGAGCAGAGGTATGTGTCACTGCAGTTCTGTGATGATCTCTTCTTTCTTAACAGTGGTTGTGCTGCCGTTACTTCTATCCCCTATCACTTGGAAGGATGCTTACCCAGGGCCCAGATTTAGAGGAATGTCCAGACCTCCCAGGGCGGCAGCTACAAGGTGTCTTGGCTTTACCACCTACCTGGCCCAGCAGAAGTAGGTAATTTGGTTTTGGCAACTTCATTGTGCTTGGATTGAACAAATTCAGGTCTGCAGTTTCAGCTAAGGTGGTATGGTGCATAGTCACAATCCTGTGACAATATCAGGAGGTCTTATTAATTCCACAAGGCTAAAAAAAATCAGTGTCACATATCCAAAAGAAAAGACTTCCAGTTAATCTGTCCTCTCCTTGTAACCACATTAAAGAATAAGAAGAGAAGGGAGAGGCGATCCACCTCAATGCTGCATGAAAATCAGAATGGGCTTTAAAACAACGAATTACACGTGTAGAAATAGAAAATAGGATAAAATTATAGCCCAGTTTTATTGAAGTGATTGCCTTGGGGGTTTTTTTCAACTCCATTCTTATACACAATAAATGCAGTGTTGCAATTCAAGAATATTTGATGCCATTCCCTATAGGAAATTGTTCAAAGAGGAGATAAAGGGGATTAGCACAAAGAGAATAAAGACTTGGTTGGACAGGAAGCTACAACAGGTTATGCTAAAACTTCAAGAGAATTCATCAGTGATATTCTTCACTATTTAATGTTAGGAACCAGAATGTTTTTTAGTGACCTGAGAGTAGGAAGAGAGGATGTGAACATGAAATCTGTGGACAAAATACATGTTGGGAATATTTATAGAGCTCAGGAGGAGCTAATCATCTCACTTTGTGTGCCTTTGTCACTAGACTAATAGGAATTGGAATGAAGCCAATCGAAGGATAAATTTCAGCTGCTAATATGATGGAGCTGTGAACAACTATGATTTTACAGGCCATCGAGCCAAGGTGTTTCTGTTAAAGAGAGGAAAGTATTAGTGCTGCCCAGGGAGGTGGTTGAGGCACCATCCCTGGAGGTGTTCAAGAGATGAGTTGACATTGTGCTTGAGGATATGGATTAGTAGTGGATTGGTTTGGTTTTGAGTGTGGGATGGGGTGTGGGGTTTTTTTTTTGTTCATTTGCGGTTTGGTTTTTTTTTTTTCATTGTTTGGACTAGATGATCTTAAAAAGGTCCCTTCCAACCTAGGTGGTTCTGTGAATATGATTCCCTGGTATCTTCAAAAGCTCATGAAAGGATCAGGTTGCACTTGCTTGCACCATGTAATTCTATGTTTATCTCTTCCACTGTACAAATCAGTAAAGGCTTATCCTTTGATATGTGATATATTATATTGTTCCTCAATTATTATTTCACCTTGCCTTCCTCTGAAAACTTGGAATTGAAAGTCTGCTCATGATCACAGGGGACTAGGCTTGATGACTTGGGTGGTTTGTAATATTCCTGTTTGCTGACACTAACCTGTCAAACTCCACTTTCCTTTGGCTGCAGAAACAAAGATGTAGCTCTGAAATAGAGTTTTCAACAGTAACAATGAAACTCTTGGGAGGCAACTTAGGTCTCTAAGTTTCAAAACGTGAAACTTAAGTTCCTCAGGCATTGGCTAAGTTTTTGAAGTCTTTCTGTTTCAACTCTGTGATTGCCTTGGAGAGTGTTATCACTGAATGGGGTTAGCTAGGTTAGCTAAGCACATATGAAATGCCTTGGGCAGTTTTCAATAAACATGACACAATTCATAACAGGTAGGTTTGTTTTGATTCTTTCCTTCCCAAGCTATTCAGTTTTGTGTTCGTAAAAACTTTTTCCTTTCTCATGCAAATGAATAACCCTAACTTCAGCACAAAAAACCTTTTTTGCTTTAAACTTTCTCTTCCTCTATAGCTCTGTCATGAAAAATGTTCTGTCCCCTTCACTAACACTGACAATAGAGGTTGACAATATTTATAGGTGTCTTTCTGCTTTATGAAATGCTCAGCTTTTTCTCTTGTTTTCTGAAGAATTGCATGTCATTAAAATTTATCATGTATCTCCTTTGCTTGATGAAGATCTCGAGTACACTGAACTTCTAAATCTGTGTGCCTTATTGTATGATTTTGCTTGTACCCAAAGCATAATTTTTCTTTTAAGATTAGATAATTTATCTCCCTTATGAGAGCAAAAAGCATTGTATAATAGGGAGCAATCAAGATGGTGATCTCTTGATAAAAGCACACCCTCAATTGTTCAATTTTCTTCTGTAATTAATTTTTAATATCCCCTAATATGGTGTTGAATATGAGTGAGAAAGGAGGACTCTGACAGTATTTTCTTTTTTTTTTTTTTTGTAGTGTGGGACCTGTGCCTGTGGTCAAAGGGATGATCATCAAAACTGTAGGGACTATAGTACAAGGAAGTTTTGACTAGAGTTTAGAATATCAGTGCGTGGTATGGTAACACTTGAAAATGTGTTACTCTAATCACTTCATAACTTCAAAAGAATCTGACTTATTACTGCAATTCTTGAGGTTAGTGTTAAAGAAAAAAAAAAAAGGTTTATGTGGGGAGGAGGAAAAGAAGATGATTAGAACTGGCTGTTGTTCTAAGGCTTTTCATCTTTGCCTCACACCTTCACATGAAACTGTCAAGCTCCAACTGCCTGTCCAAATTGGCTTCTACACCATAGTTTGATATTGAGAGAAAGGGGAAACAGCACCAGGCCCAAGGAAACCCTGAGACATACAGGTCTGGCCACGTTTTTTCAAGATGGAGCTTGGTTTTACAGTTGCAGTTATGCTGTGGACTCTGGAGATATTGCCCAGACCCACCCCACAGAATCACAGAATGATATGGGGTTGGAAGGGACCTCTGGAGATCACCTAGTCCAACCCCCAGCCAAAGCAGATCCACCCATAGCAGGTTGCACAGGAATTTGTCCAGGAGGGTTTTGAATGTCTCCAGAGAAGGAGACTCCACCACCTTCCTGAGCAGCCTGTTCCAGTTCTCTGCCAGCCTCAAAGTGAAGAAGTTCCTCCTCATGTTTAGGTGGAACTTCTTATGTTCAAGTTTGTGCCCATTTGCTCTTGTCCTGTCCCTGGGCACCACTGAAAAAAGACTGGCCCCTTCCTCTTGACACCCTCCCTTTAAATATTTATAGTGTTAATCAGATCACCCCTCAGTCTTCTCTTCTCCAGACTAAAAAAACCCAAGTCCCTCAGCCTTTTCTCATAAGAACGATGCTCCAGGCCCCTCCTCATCTTTGTGGTCCTCTGCTGTACCTTCTCCAGCAGTTCCCTGTCCGTCTTCAACTGGGGAGCCCAGAACTGGACACAGAACTCCAGATGGGGCCTCACCAGGGTAGAGTAGAGGGGGAAGATGACCTCTCTCCACCTGCTGATCATACTCCTTGATGCACTCCAGGATGCCATTGACCTTCTTGGCCACAAGGGCACATTGCTCATGTCATCCTGTTGTCCACCAGTACACCCAGGTCTTTTTCCTCAGAGCTGTTTTCCAGAGAGAGTGCCTCCTGTGTCCATGTCTGCTCTGGTGATGTTCCCTGGCCCCTGCCTCTGCCACTTTGCAGGGGAAGAATGAGTGATCATAGGAAAGGGCTGCAGACAGGCAAGACTCATGGAACCACAGGCTTGCAAGGGTTACAAATGAACCAATTTTGAAGACATTTGCTATGAAACTCTCTACTGTAACTTTTGGCTTCAACATTTCTGAAAAGCACATCTTGACTCCAGGGTTTATTTTGACAGTTATCTACGATGTGTTTAATTTGGAAACAACTTTTGTTCTGCAATGAAAACAGAAATCCACAGAATATTAGAAAATACTGAATTTCTTGAGATACTATCTCTTATCCTTTTTCGAAATTAGTTCAATTATATCTGAACTTCACAGTTATACCAAACCAAATGCACAAGTTACTTTATTAGAAGTTTTTTTGCTTAAAAGAATTTTGGTAAGATTTAAATCTCATCAAAGTTAACTCTGAAGATTTAAAACTTTGAAACTATTAAAAAGGGAAATAAGTATTGTATCCTCCAAAGTGTGATACCTTGAACTGTTTTCAGCTACGCTAGAAGTGTCTAGACTTTAACTGATAGCTCTAAAAGAAAAATTGTTGTGTGCACCACAGGTTTTTCATTGGCCAGGTAAAGGGAAAATATTATAAATGTATGTACATTTGTCAGGGCTAAGTTATGACTTAATAAGCCATTGTGATTAAGTTTGAAATTATAGAACTCTGGACAGAAAATGTGTTAGAATAATCACTTTCTCTTGATACCAACCAGCTAGTTTTGTGGAGATGTGAAAGCAGATATTTGACCTTTTCTTTAGATAAAGCATGGTATGTCATAGAGGAATTATTGAATAACACCACATTCAGGTAATTAACCAGTCAGTCAGTCCTTTTTCCGAAGGAAAACCTGCTGTTGGGGAAGCTGTTGTATACTTTCGCTTACAGAAGGGTATCAACAGCAGGGGCAGCTGAGGTAATGAAGCATAAAAGAAAGGGACAAAAAAGACAAAATTGCCAGCACTGCAATAGCTCTTTCAATACAGGGGTTACAGAAAAACAAAGACTATTATGGAATTGCTATTCCTATGCTTTGGGACTTGTGAGAACGTCCCTGAAATGCCAGGCCTGCCTCTGACATTTACTTTCGGCTAGCACTAAGCTCTCCATAGAGGGGAAACTCTGAGCGGTGTTGTAAAGAGCTCAGCCATGAAATTGCATGTTTTTTTCCCTTGTCTCCCTCACATTGCCCAAAAGAATTCAGACACATGTACTGGGCTTTGCTGTTACAAAGAGATAAAGCCACATGGTGTATGTTTTTATATGTATATAAGAAAAATATTTTTTTTCTTTTGCGGTAAATTGCTCTGTGATCATTCTGATTTTTCTTTCTGTTTAGCATCAAGCATATCCTATCATGAAGCGAGTCAGACACCTAGTGTCTGGTTCAAATTCACTGAGCCTATAATTCATACACTGAACGTGCTCGCAGTTGTTGGTTGGCACTCAGGAAAATTTAAAAGACTTTACATATGAATTTTTAAGGGAATAAAAGTTACTTCTATTAATCCGATAGTAAATACAAATCTGAATCTTGCAAGAATATCCTGATTCACAATAAAAGTTACATGACTGCTAGTGTTTTGAGTAATATTAACTGCAATTGCCTGTAAGGAATAAGTATTGCATCCTTCAAAGGGTGATACCTGGCTTTTTAGAAGTAACTGAAAATTGAAGGTTTGAGGATTTTGAGGGATTTCCTGTTGTCTTAGGGAGCACTCAGTATGTTATACTTCTACATGTCAAATTCCTTAACAGCTGGTATTTCTAGATTTCTTTTTCATTAATCCAGACAGATGCATATTTTCTCAAATACAGAATCTTGCATATTTAAGAATTACAATGAGGAAGTATCTTTCTATTATAAATGAAATTATAGAAATAATATTATTCCTGATATTCTGCTTTGCTTGTGAGGGGGTTATTTACTGAATCAAAAGTAAATTCTTGTGTGCAAACTCAAAAATTCTCTGATTAAGTTCTTATGTGATTGTATTATGATACCCAGGTCACAGATGATAGGACAAGGGGTAATGGCTTCAAGTTGCGCCAGGGGAGGTTCAGGTTAGATATTAGGAAA
>JAOQGH010000040.1:60838207-60873338 GCA_025769975.1 Gallinago jamesoni | reverse complement strand
GGCAATGGCTTCAAGTTGCGCCAGGGGAGGTTCAGGTTAGATATTAGGAAATATTTCTTTACTGAAAGGGTTGTCAGTCATTGGAATGGGCTGCCCAGGGAGGTGGTTGAGGCACCATCCCTGGAGGCTTTCAAGAGATGAGTTGACATGGTGCTCGAAGACATGCATTAGTGTTGGGTTGGTGTTGTTTTGGGTGTGGTGTGTGGTTTGTGTGGTGTTTTGTTTTTATTTGTGGAGTTTTTAATTGTTTGGGGGTTTTGTTTGTTTGTTTTTTCCGTTGTTTGGACTAGATGATCTTAAAAGGTCCCTTCCAACCCAGGTGATTCTGTGAAAGAAAAAGGCTTCTGGTAAGAATTCACTTTATCCTGTTTCAGTGGAGCTTTTTTATACTAGCCACACTTCTATTTTTTTTTTTTTTTTTGAGATGCGTGTATAAATATCCTAACAAAACATCTCCTGCCCAGAATTGTTAAAATGCTAGACTGGTAGAAAACTTGCAATTCATGAAAAACCTATTATCTTAGGAGCTCTTGCCAGGTTTGTACATATAAATAAATGTGAATCCAGATGGCCGATTTGACCCTTCTATCTTGAAATTTCTACAAAATGCAAACAAGTAGAACTTTTCCATGTATAATCAAGTCTCTGTTTCATTGCCAGTGTGATTTGAAATGTGAAATTACCAGATTAGTCTTAATGAACCTGCCGCTCATCTACATTTCTGTCTGTAAATAGCTGAAAGTCTCTAGGCTGACTGAATGACTCGAGAGGCTGGGTTGGATTTTAAGTCTGACACTGGTGTGGGTGAGGTTTGAACTATCACAGAGATATCTTCAAACTCCAAAGCATTTCACCCCATACATCAGTATCTTTAATGGTTAATTATTCCCAAATCTACATTGATTTTTTTTTTTAGCTGAATTTAATGATTATAATAATGCTTTGAGTTTAAACTTGATTTTATTAGAATCTATGTTGAAGTAGCTCATTACCAGAAAAAAAAACACACTTGCATAAATCTCTAAGGACGTAGTCTGTCAAGTGTTGTAGAGGAAACTTGAGAGAAGTAACTAAGATGCATTTTGCTCTTGGACTTTGCCACTGGTTTCTTTGGGGTTAATATTTTGCTGTTTCGTTTTTTCCATCTCTAAGGGTGATTACAGGCAAATGGAGACAGCTGTTGTAACATGCCATGAAGTTGAAGAAACCATCTTGTTGGATGGTTAGGGAATGACTGGAGGAGGAACTGCCTTAATTGGGCAAGACCTTTTGCCTTTAATATTGGTTTTCTAGCCTTTACTTTAGGGTACAAGTAACATTTTGTTGGTGGAAACAGCACATTGTTTTAGCTGTATCAAGATTTTGTTGCATGTTAGCAGCTGCTAATGGACTTTATGCCTAACAAAGCAAAAGCCTTCCAGTGCATTAGGGAAGCAGTCTCTTATCTATGTAAGCATCTGATACCTCAGCAAATTAATCTCTCTCTGTATAGGGAGTGCAGGTGATTATGGGCCTCCTTTCTCATGTTCCTTGTTCTGGGAAATATTTTTTTCAGATAGCTCTGACAAATAGTTATCAGACAAATATTGTTGGTGTAGAGCAGACTTTGTGCCTACATTTAGCTTTCCACTGTCTGTAGGTCTTAAGTAGTGGTGCCCTCTTGCCCTTCTGAAAAAGAGTATTAATGGAATGTATATCTTATGAATAAAATAATAAGTCTACTTTCTTTTGTTAGGTCTGTAATGTGAAGTACCTAATGTTAAATCTCCTTGTTATTAACAAAATGCTAATCTATTTTTCTGCATGAATTCAACCCACTAAAAATTAAATAAAATTTGAAAAGTATAAATGTTACCCGGGGGACAATATAAATGGCAGCAGTAGACTCTGAAGTCAAAATAGATATTTTACAGTCTCAAGAATATAAACTATGTTTCTTTGTACTGTAATGACAGAGTGTGTTCTGGGTTAATTTTGTGTGTGTATATATGGTGATGAGATATCTATAAAGAAAAGTCAAATTAGTTTAAAATATCTTTAGATAAGGTATTTATACAACCAGGAAGTCTAAACATTAAAGACTCTTGAGTTTTTTTGGACTGAAGCTCATTAAACTTTCCTCCATTAATGGGTTTTCCCAAATTATTTTCCTGTTTCACTTTGTAAAGTTTGGTGACAGAGTAAGCTGTCTGGTTGCTTAATTGTTTTATTTTTTGTCTTCCCCAGAGAGAACAATTGTCAATATGTCTTATTTTCAGATAGGACTTTATTGAATTCTGCAAGTAATGTTAAAAAATGGTACAATTTGCAGTGTAGGGATTCTAAGTTGTTATGGGACAGTTAATTCAAAATTAAAATTTTTTATTTCCTCCCAACAGCCCTAAATAAAAAGATGAAGGGTATAAACCTATGTTTTTAAGATTGATTATTCAATATTGCTAGAAAAGCTGTTTGCAAAACATACTCGTGTGTTAATTCATCAGCAGAATGTAGCCAAAAATTGCGTCACTTTTCTACGTGCCCAAAAATTATAGAGATTATATAGCAAAATAATCAAATTCCAGTTGTGCCTGCATTGATTTAGCAGACAGTCTCAGGTGTTTCAGGGTTGCTTACAGAAGACACATGGCATTTTCTTTGCTACTTCTTTCTATAATACAGATAACTGCTTCTGCTGAAATCTTAAATGGGTAACCCTTTGATTAATATAGAAGACACTGACAAAAAGTGTGATGAAATATAAACTTTTTTTTGCTACTTAAAACCTCCCTTGGTTTATTAGAGCATAATGTCTTTATGGTCTCTTTTTCTATTAGGTAAGACAAGAATTGTTCCTTTCTTGAGTGTAAATCAAATTTCTTCTGTATGCATTGAAGCTGTCTTCAGTATGTTTTTTTACCTCTTGCTTGCAGAATAATACCAATGTTTTTGAAATCACACATGTTCAGGTGCACTTTAGCTTTTGTTCTAGAGACGCAGCATTTTGCTGTGGAGCAACAAAATCCTCCATTTTTTACATGATAACCAATTATTTAGCTAGCCTTTCAAAGTTGATATATGCTAATTAGAGCTGGAGAGTAAATTAAATCAATGTGATGGGTAGATTTCTGTGTGAAAGAAGGAAATACCCTTTGGCCTGTACTTTTCTGAAACTGTCACTGTTTTACTGAGAAAGGATAAACACTCTAATTACTCTTGGAGCCCTACTGGTACATCAGTGTTCAGGAAAATCCTGATTTAGATAGCCAGCCAGTAGTATCCAGCTTTGTGTTAAGTGCGATGGAAAAACTCTTGCATAACCTTTGTTACACAAGAAATCTTGTCTATTGTGCGGGGAACCTGTTCATACAAAGCTAACATAATTCATAAAGTCCAGTTAGGTTTACCCTGGGTTATACAGTTTCTTCAGTAAGTTTGTAGGCCAACTCTTTCTGTGTCTCCCTTAACTATTTTTCATTCAGCTTTTTGGCTCTCTTGAAGCTCTAAGCTCTGGGAAGGAGACAATTCAGCAAAGACACTTTGGGTCAGCTTTTTTTTTTTTTATTCCTCTTGTCCAAAGTGAAGGATCCAGAAATTCAATCCGACCCTTGGTGTGATGGGTCATTGTTGTCTGTGTAGGATGGTAGGCACCTAAACTAGGAACAAGGTTTTGGACGTTTTTTATATCTCATCTTTCAGATTTTTTTTGTTAGGAATTCAGAAGTTTCTATCTCTTTTTCACAGTTTTAGGTTTTGTCAACATCCATCTCTAGGAATGAGACAGAAATTCATGGAACTTATCAATAAATGCATGTCTTAATGTTTCTCTTGCATGCCTGGTTTCTCCCTTTCTGAAAATATGCAGCCAGACCAAATTCTTATCTTTGAGTGCACTGAAGTTTCTGCTCTTTTGTCTGTTGACCTTAATCTAGTTTCTCCTGACTGCTAAGGCCTTGGAAATTGCTGTTCAAGTAGAGTTTGTGTGCTGAAAAATGTAGTAAGTTATTAGCAGGTGGATGAGAGGTCAGAGATTTATATTTGCTTCCTCTCTAGTGCTGAATATGCATTCAAATGAAGATCTGCAATCCTGAGCAGATGCCATGAAACAAAATCTGTAGGCTATTTCCCATATTCTTAAATGTAATGTAAGCAAATATTGATTGGATCACAGCAGAAGAGAATAAAATTGTGTTGGTTTCAGCCCTGTTCTGGGAAGGTGCTGTTCCTTGCTCCTCTGTTGCTTTTGGTTTTTTTTTTTTAACATCTGTTTATCTGTAATTCAAATGGTTATGACAAGAAAGATTCAGATACCACTTCCATTCCCCAACAAGACTATAATATTTTAGAATAGTCTCTGGGAATGAAGGCAACTCTGTCCAAGTAGAGGAGGCCATTAAGCTTGGATCTTCCATTGCATGAATTCCTAAACACTGATGTTTTGGGCAAAAGGAAAGTCATATGAACGCTTCCTTTTCACAGTATAAACAGTCACTCCTCTTGTATTAAACAAAACATTGTCTAAATTGTCAAGGAACAGTACATGCTCTTTTGATATATGCATAAATGCATAAAATCAAGAAGGGGGGGGAAACTTGTACAAATGAAGAAATAATCAGAACATACTGATAAAGACTGAATATGCCCTTGACTGATCTACATATTCAGAGTTGCATGGAAAACTTAATAGCAGCAATAGTAATAAGATACTTCATTTTAAAATTAAATCACATTGAGATTAATGTCATTGGAGAAACCCAAAACCTTGGGATAAGGATTTGTACTGGAGGTTGCAAAAACCCAGCTAAGGTTAAAGTTATTAGGACACTGAATGTCCAAAGAGTGATTCTCCCTCTGGGAATTTGTGATGCTTTGTAATTAGAGGATTAAACTTCTGCTTTCTTTAGAAGTTTTGATGTACTGGACTTATGTTCTCCATGTAAAATACCTCTTTTGCATGTTTATAAATAGGCAAGTGCAATTCAAGCTACGGATTTTTTTTTGGATATATTGATAAGACTTACCTCCTGTAAAATTTCCTACAAATGTAGCAGCCAGCTTTTTTATTTGCGGGAAGTTTCTCTCGGAAGATAAAATCAGATTACTTCAGCCAATAATAATGGCATAAGTAGACCTTACATATGTAAGAGGTACTGAAATAGAGGGCTAAAAAGGACATAATGTAAGTCTGCTTTGCTGATATTTTGTATCTCTTTCTTGTTGTGAGCCGTGCTGGATTTGCCTTCCAAATAGTATAACATTTGTTTATTTTCTCTGATATATAACTATTTCTAAAGTTTAAAGTATCGTGGCACTTTCACCAAGCTGCTTTTTTGTTCCCCCTCATGTGCATTAATTGAAGTGAAATGGGAAACAGACAACTGCCACATTATTTCTGACCTCTTTGAAAAGCTTCCCCTGTGATTCTTTTTTTTCAGTCCCATTTCCATGTTGTGCTGTACTCATTAATATTACTCTTGTTACCTCACTTAGGTCCCTTGCTGTCATTGTTACCCATCTAGAAATTGCTTCTTACCAATTCCCTAAACTTAAGGAAGTGTCCTACTGCTACATTGAATATTTTTTTTTAATTTTTTTTTAACAGTTGGGCACTGGTTGAGGATACCTTTCTTGTGCAAGCACGTGGAATCTCAGCTTGCTCCCTGCTTGCACAGAGATCATTGAGGGTACCAGCAGCAGCTTGGGTTAAGTCTGACTCACGTTAGCAGTGGCAGCTCGGAGAATACACTCCCATCAACTGAGTTTAGGGATTTCAGATTTGTCTCTTTTTTTGCAGGACAAGGGACTGTTTAGTAAAAGTTGCATGCCTGCATAGATTTTTTTTTTTTTCTTGCATTATTTACTCCTCTTTCCCACTGAGTAGAGAAAAGCTAAGAAAGTGATAGGGACAAATCCCCATACATTTATTCCAGCAAAGGCTTGGCAATTTTCCTACTGAAAACTCTCAAGTGATACATCCTCACAAACGACAATTCATACTTTATCACCTTTGCTGTTCTTTAGGGGAATTCAGAGCTGGTAGTGCCTTTACAGACCTCGCAGTCCAGGGTGTCTCCCCTGAGCATCACTTGCCCCTTTGGCTGCCGTGTAGTTTCCCCCCGTCGCCAGTGGGTGACTCTCTTGGCGCTGCTTAACGATGCTGGGACAGAGGTTGGAAAGAGACGGATCAGTTCCTTGTCTTGTTGAGTTTTATTCGCATCTAAGGAGAGGAAAACTCAAAAAAAAAAAAAAAAGGCTTAAAAGATTAAACTACTTTCCTTATTACTGGCACTGCTTTCCCTGGGGGGGGGAAAAAAAAAAACAAAAAAACCAACAAACCCAAAACTTCTTAAACTCAAAGCTCTAAGAAATGATTCCCTTATTTCACTTGTTTTCAAGGACTGATGTAGCCTGTAGTCATTTATCTTCCTAACACATCCCAAAGACCGGAGCATTCACTGAGGAAACAGGACCGTGGCATAAGCCACTTGCACCGTGAGGCTGCCAGGCTGGCTGCTGGGCTGGCCCGCGGGATGCACTTGCTCCCATTGGTATTTCTTAGCCCCTCCCAGCTGGACCAGTGGCTAACAAGACGTGATTTAGACTTCTAAAACAAAGTTAGCCCACAACTTCAGAGATCTACAGATGTCTCCACTTACCCTGGCTATTTTTGTAGCAGTTCCACAGAGATGCCATAATATTGTTGTCACTACAAGAACAAAAAGAACTTTTTATGGGATTAGTTTTTTACCTTAGAGGAAAGCTTCAACAAAGCTTCAATTTAGCAAATGCTGCAGAGCTGGAAAAAAAGCTTCATGGAAATACAGTCTCTCAGGCATTGACTTAAAAACATTTTGCATTATTACAGTTTGGGGAAACTTTCATTTGTAATAAGAAGTTATTTTTCCCCAGACTGAAATTTTGAGGGAAGCTGAACTTTAAGTGGCTTCTTCTTTTGTTCAGCTTTGTTTTTATTTGGAGTTCTACTGAGACTTTCTTATGATGTCAGCTGTGCTAATTGAACTGGATAAGCTTTCTTCAGACACGATTGAGAGCAAAAAGCAGTCCAAGTCAAATTTTAAGGAAGGAAAATTCAGTGAATCATGTGCAGATTATCACGGTTTTCAACTTCACTGCTCATGTTCTGCGCCAGCTGGTGAGTATACGTTTATATAAACTATTTCCTCAAATCTGTGTCTATTTACTCATGTAAACAAGTTGCAAGTAAACTGTAAGACCCAATAAGGAAAACACAGGATTCATTGCTGTCATGTGTGTGCAATGTATGAAGTAATTTTTACTTTAGATAAAGAATAGAACATATGTCTATTTAAAACAAAAATAAATAAAAATCCTGAATATTCTAGCACATAAAGCACTGCTGGAAGAAGACCCCTGGAGATTGTTACCTTTGCAGTACCTGGGAGATGAACTTTCTGTAGGAGATGATGTAGTTTTTGTGTAAGTTAGAGCAGCCCCAGCAGCTGCTCTGGTATTAGACCTTGTAAGGTGTGTATATTAGCTGTGCTCTCTAGTGTTTAGCACTGTGGCTTCTCTTCTGCTTTTCTCTGGTATTTTTCTATCACATCAGGGCTTGTGAAGATGGAACTGTGTATGCTGTAGGACTTTTTTTTTTTTTTATGGCCACTCTGGCTCATTTATTGTTTTTATTTTGAGACAGGTGTTACCTATGGCTAGAATAGTTGCCAAAAATGTCAATTATATAAACATCACAAAACTTTAATTTCTCTGAAGATTCATAGTAATGAAAAATACAGAGTGTAGCTGCCTTGGACTGTCTAATATAACCAAGAAGATACGTCTGCAGTCAATCAGTGGAATACCAGTTGTGCCCTTGAAACCTTCTAAGGTATTTGATGGTCATTCATCTAAGAAATACCTTTTAAGAATAACTACTCTGGTTTCTTGTGAATTACATATATATATCTTGACTCCACAACTCCAAAGGGAAAATTTCATTTTGATGGTGTTTTCACTCACTTATTACCCCTGGAACAAAGTACAGACAAGAGAAATGGAGAATATCTGAATGTAAGTGACATTTTATCCTGTGACAGGGCAACCAACTTGCAGTGGAAGACTGCAACTTTCACTTGGCTAAAGTCTGTAAATATGTAAATAAAAATTATATTTTTAACTTTGTAATAAAGCTTTGGAACTCTTTTTTAACTTATAATTTCAGTTCTTACACACTAAAGTGGTCAAATGGTTGGGATGTCATGCTATTTGTTCTTTTGCAAGAAAACCAGGTAACTTGTGCTTTTCTTAATAGATTTTTTTTAAATTTTACTCCCTGCAAAGCCTTCACTAAATTTTTTAAAACAGAATTTTCTCAATAGATGCACTTTTGAAAGTTTATTTTGTATGTTTGCAGTTTTTTGCAAGGTCAGGAATTAAGTGTCTGTTCCCCTGGGATCCAATAACATAGCTTCAAAATTACCCCTTCTGCCCCAAAGAAGTGCCACTGAAGAATTTATGCCAGTGCTAGCTGATATACTTTGCTATGCTCCCTAAATATCAAAGTAATCTGTTCTAGCCTACCCAGTCAATCAAGAGTAAAAATGAACTTTAAACATGAGCAACATATTCTTTGTGGAACTATTCCATTCAGAGTTCTGAAAGAAAGATATTAGAAAAATCAAATCTCCTTGTTGGCATTCTTCCACTTTGAAGAATAATTATTTTATTTTTAAAAGAATTATGTCTTGCAAATATTTGTTGCAAAAACTGTTTACTATTTCTAAAGCAGGAACAATGCTAGACAAATGTGTTGTCAGAACTTGAAGACTGTGTTTTGTGCTTTTGCACCATGGGAAGAATCAAAAATTTCTGATATGTTGTCTTAGTATTTTGGGTTTTATGAATGATGACTTAAAGCAAGCGCAATCTCATCTTTTGCCTTCTAAAATTTTCTGTGATATATTTATTTTACTAGTGTTGAAATTAAGCAAGCCCTTTGTAGTTTCCACTGTTGTGTTGGATTGGCTAAAGTCTAAATGGAAAGAAATCTTATTTGGCTTCCACATGTCATTTCCTAAAATGAATTTTTACTTGCTCAGCCATGGCAAAAATAAACAGCTTTTGCTTATACAAAATGATTGACACTATTTCTTCATGAATAGGTTATTTCCCAACAATGGTGTTTCATAGGCAAAATGAAAACTTTGACCTATGGGAGGCAACAGAAATCTTGTTCTTAGAATTTAGGGTTGTTTGGTTTTTTTTCAGATAGTAATAATAATATAAAAATCTTCAATGAAACCAACATCATATATCAGGGGGCTGTACTGAGTTTTGTTAGTTTTGGCTCCACTGCCCTACATGACTCCACTCCAGTTGCAGCCTTGGGAATTTTACATTTAGGCTCAAGGGGTTTTTTTTAGATTTCAGAGTATTATTTTTTTTAAAGAGAGTTTAAAGAAATCTCCTCTAAAATCACTCAAATCATCCACAAATGGTAGTATAAGATACATAAGATATGAAAACATAAATACTCAGTGTGAACCTACAAAAAAGCAGCAACAGATGAGTAGTTGTCCTTTTCCTTCTGTTCAATCTGCCGTCCACATACTCAGTTGGGTAGTGAGACTTGTTGCTTAAAATTTATTATGCTGTGCTTGTACTATGATATTTCATATATAAAAAGCATATAATTCAACATAGAGAGATTATCACTTAAGAAAAACTTCTCTTGTATTGCTGATGTGTTAATTTTAAACATAACACCTAACGGTGCAAATAGATGAAAATGAATACTCTGACAAAGCCAAGTGGTATCCTGAAATTCAGGCTGATGTTCTTGGAATGGAAAATGGAGATGTTATTTATCACTTGCAGTGTAGTTCTGAGACATTGGTCATGCATTTCAGAATTTCATCTTTTGAGACCAGGTTGGCTGACAAACGCTCCCCGAGCAGCTCGATGATCAGCGTTGGTTTCCACAGCACTTGGGTTACCTGGGCTCCGGGTGAAAGTTTGAATGGAGCAGTGACACTTGAAGACAGAGTGGATAATGTGGGGTTGATGGGTTTTTAGAGATGCTGAGCTATCTTTAAGAAAATAAGGCTTTTTTTTAATTTATATGTTATTTATCATGCAAAGAATTTTTAACACAATATGATAACTTGGATGCCAGTGTCACACCTACAACAATTTGTCTTCATCAGCGGACAACAGCAGGCTATTATACAGAAATATATACAGAAAGATAGGACCAGATCTCTGTATTTTCTGGGGTAGAATTTCCTCCAGGGCCTGGTATCTTTGCTGGTCAGACTCCTCACAGGAAGAAAAGCTAATCTGAATATTCCAGTTGTAAATATTTGTGCAGATTTAAACCTTATGATCCTGATAGATACTGTTCTGCTTCATCTCTTAGCCTGGAGATGACTGAAAACATTCAACCTGCAATAATGGCCTTTAGCTCCTAATCTTTGTTTTGCAATTAGAAGACACAAAAAAAAACCCCAAACAGCATGAGCCATAAGTAAGGTGTTAGTAGTGTAACTTGTAGTGCTGGGGTCAGGGTATAGCACTCAAACTCTCCTCAAATGAGACATGCCCTAAATCCCACATGGCAGAGGAATAAAATTATGTATGTTGTGATATCAGATGAAACCAGAATGCAAAGCAGTGTAGTATTATCTTAAAAAAAAAAAGAGCTTTTCCTGTTTTGAATTTGAAATATTTAACAGCAATTTTACTGGGGAGGAAGTCCAAAATAATCTACAGCTTTAACTTGATTTTTTTTTTTATTGCAAAGCCCTACATGAATGTTCCTTAACTGAATATATTTTCATCATTTCTGAACATCAAAATACTTCTGCGTTCTTAAAATCTGCTAAACCAGTGTTTCTCATTTAAAAACTTTAGAAGGTTGTTTGCTGAATGATATTTTCTGTTTATGTAAATTGAAGTGCTTCATTCATGGTTGCACCACAATGTCCAGGGAACTGAATAAATAAGCCGTAGCTTTGTGCTTAAATCTGTACCACATGACCAATTTGCCTTAATTACTCGCGTTAGGACTAAATAGTACAATCAAGAAGCGGGCAGACATAATATAGAAGAAATTGTCTCCAATGGTTGCAATCCGACTGAAGTCCCATCTTTAAGTGAGCTCTGTAGGAAGCTGCGGTGGGATGCAGAACCAGGACTTGAGACACCTACATTAAGCTAATTTTTGGGACGGTATGTTGACATGAAGTGTACAAGTCTAACGAAGTAATCTTTGCGCAAAGATTAAGTGCTGTTGTTCTCCTTGTCTCTTCCATTTTCTCTTATAAAACAGAAGGTCAAGAAATGCATTTTTCCACCATTTCCAGAAGCAATTGAGAGACTCCTATCAGGAAGATCAATACCCAGAAATAATCCTTCTACTAGTTATGCCATGTCAAGCCAATGTTTAGTTGAAAGTTACCAAGAAACATAATTAATTCAGCAGTAGAGCAGAAATATAAGTCATTAGCAGTCTCCTAACCTCAGTGCAGCAGAATGTATTTCATTATTTCTGGCAGATACCGTTATTTTTAATTCTACCTCTACCTTGCAGATAGACTTTACTATGTCCAAATCACTAGAAGAAAAATTTTACCAGCTTTGAAAATGAAATGGGCATCTTGTGTGGTGATTGAAGGTAGAGGGAAAAGAGTAAAAAGCGTGTTTGGTGGTTTGTGTGTGGAGGTCTCCAGGTTAGATAGTGTGTCTTCAGCCAAGCTGAGACTTCAGTTCTAGTGCGAGTCAGTCTTTTTGCTATTCAGCCTAACGATGTACTACGAGCCACAACTGGAAGATCTTTCTCTCTATGGTGCTATCTTCTGTGTCAAAATTTCATTAATTACAAAATGAGCCTGTAGATAATGAATAATTCAGAGATTGCAGAGGGGCCAAATGTACTGAGGCGTTCACCCCTGCCCCCAGGGGTCATGACTTCTATCCTCACATGGCTACAATAAATGGAAACTAAGCTGGATATAGAAATATAATTTTTCCCAGAGGCATCATTTCTCTTCTGTGCTCTTCCTTCCACTAATGAGCTATTTACTTTCAATCCAAGAGTGGGGTAGGTCAAATAACTCTGAGTAAAGATGCTCTAATGATTTATAATCGTGGATTTTATTTCCCAAATTCCCTCGGTAGCAGTAGATGAAATATGTCTATACAAAAAAATATGCTGCCTTGGCAAATATTACTAAAACTTTCCCTGGTTAGAAAGGTGCAGTCAAAACTTACAAAATGGATGGGTGCAGACCTGGTAACAAAGGTCAAAAAAGGGGAGTGGGAGTCAGGTTTGAACAGCCTTCCTGTAACAAGGGTATCTTACACCTGCAAAGCCTGAACACAGCAATGAAACGTTTGCATTTTATTTGTGAGAGGTGAGTCTGCATGCTTCTGTCTCTTCCCCTTGAATAACGAGCATAAATTGACAAGCAGGTCTCCAGTGTAGTATCGGATGCCAGATGACTGAGTGTGGATGGGGAGGTCACTGAGGTATTTAAGGCTTCTTGAAAATTTAAGTCTGGGGATGTGTCTGTATGTGCTGTTATAACAACATGTTTTAAAAGAACAAGTCTGAGGATCATGAGTGTTATAAGTAGAGCAGACGGATGGCCACGAATTGATAGCTTTGATGGTAAGTAAAGGATGCTCCTCTAGTAATGCAGAATACATTTGTATCCCGTGTTTGAACACACTTTACTGTAAGATCTGATAACTGCGTCTAGACAGTATGCAATAAGGAAACAAATGATGTCACTGAGTACTTGGTCTATAAGCTATTGCTTACAATTATTTTTTTTTTTATTAATAAAGCAACCTCTATTTAGGCTACTTTTACACCATCATAAATGCATAGAAACCATAGCAGATTTTCTAGACCTTTGTGGTATTTATATCAGTTTTGTAATATGACCTAAGTTAATCTGATTTTTTTTTAAAAATAAAAAAAAAAAACACTTCCTGAAAACACAAGTTTAGTAATATTTAGAAGGGGCATCATGGGAGAGAGAATTATACAGTTATCTGTGTAGGCAGCTGAATGTTATAAATAGAAAGTTTTGAGTACTGCTGGAAGAGACAAGTGTGTTTTTCTGAAAGAACATGGTGAGAGAGAATTTGGCTGCTTACTAGTCTCAATCCTAAAATGTGCTGGTTGGCTTGTAAAATAATAAATTTAGATGGTATCTTTAGGAATTACGTCTTTATATACAGAAACATATTAGTAATTATTTAGATCTTTGTCATGTTTGACTCCTGCCTTTAGGGGAAGCGTAAGAAAGTCACTTAGATCCAAATACATCAATCTCTTGAGCCAGTACAACCTTTCTGGTTGTATACTTTCTGTAAAGAGAATCAGTCCCAGGTTTCTGTTTTAAGACTTTTATTGAACAATTTTAAAATACTTATGTTCTTTTCTGTCTCAAAGTGAAATAGATAGCACATCAAAACATCCTAATTGCATCACTTACATAAATCCTTCTAGTAAGCACCAGCCTTCCTAATTCTGCTGCTATACTTTTGTTTTGCTTTGTGATGCAGTGTGCTTTATGGGAACTCATATTGTAGTCAGCTAGTAATACTAAAGATTTCAGAATGCTGCTAACAAGAAAGGTAGTAAAATGTTTAGCAAATTTTGTTTGAATGAACAGAACAATGTGTATTCAAGATTAACTGGATCAGTCTTACCTGAGTCCGAAAGAGCAATCTAATCCCTACAGTGCCTTTTTCTTGCATATTTTGAAGCAAAGAATTTTCTTGTACTTCTTAGAAAGGAAATTCTCTCTTATGTTTATCTGCAAGGTTTTCTTTGGGTAGTTGTTTTAAATACTCTTTTCCTTAATTTCTTTTTCTCCAATTCTTTTCCTTCTATGATAAGGAATAACAGGTCAATCATACTGTGCATGGCACTGAGCCTGTGCGTAGGAGGTTAAAACTGATTTCTGGTTTCCTTACCTAGGCATTGGGAAAAAGAACTAAGTACGAGAATTCCATGAAAACACTAAAATAACATGAGCCAGTCCATACTGCAAGTTTGGGGTTTTTTTTTTTTTAAATCTTGGTGGTTTTTGCCTTTTATATTCCAAACATTTTGATTTTGACACTCCAAAGCTGTTCCCACAACGCTTTCTATTCCAAAGTTTTCAATTCTGCAAGAAAAGATTATAAAATATATTCAAGGAAAACACCTTTGTCGCGGTATTCATTTACTCAATCTTTTCTTCACCCTAACAACATTCTGCTGAACCTGAGCAAGGAAACTAATGAATTATTTAAGTGAACCAGCATCAATGCTATGTCACAGATTGATGTTCCAGACTCCTGTCGTTTTATTCTATTTTGTCAAAGGATGAGACATACAAGGTCTGCATGCTTTCTCTTCCAGGATCCTCACTAAGGCAAACTCTGTTAGTGAAGCTTTACAAAAACTAATAAATAGAGGATCTTGCCTCATGGGCCTTGCTAAGCCAAAATGTGTCTTTTTTTATTCAATGGCACTTTGACAGACTACAGACTGGATTATGGCCATCCTTTCAGAAAGGCAATTTCTGATGTGTATCAATCAAGAGTAGAATTATATTCATCTGTGGGTTCGCTGTAACGATTGCCTTCAAAAAAGGAAGGACTCTGGGCACTGTCTCTGAGAAAATAAAAGGACTATGGAAAGATAAGCCTAGTTTTGCTACAGCGTTTGTGTTGGCCACTCATTGTGGCTCTGTGGAATGCCTGGTATGAGGTGCTGATTGCTGCTGCTCACTTCCTTTGACTAAACTTCATCTTATTTTAGAAATAAAACAGTAGTAAAAATAGCAAGTGTATTCTGGGTAGCACGGATATATTTTCTTTCTGTCAAAAAGACAAAAGATTGAGTCATCCAGTATTAAGGAACTCTTTGTCTCTCTATATTTATGTGCCCTTTTAATTTTTGTTTATAAAAACTCAAGGAGAACATAAATCTTCAGAATTCAAGGATGACCAAAGCTAAGTTGAACGAAGTTTATTCCAAACATTGACATCTTATTCTTCTTGAGAGTGGCTTGGCCTTGTTCTTTGACTAATTTAACTAAATGACATAACAAACGTGGGGTTTTTATATTTTTTTTTTCCTTCACCTCTGTAAGAATGTAGTTTTGTACATGCTTTTCACACAGGATATGCTACTGGCTTGTTCAGATACCTCAGGAAGGAAATAGTGAGGACCATTCAAAGAAGTACAAATAGGTGTCTCATTTATGATATTTTGTTACCCTCAAAATTCACAAAGTTTAAAACAATGCATTTTTGGTGTGTTGTACTCTCAGTAGTGTATCACAATGGACATACATGTGATAAGTATTACTCTTATTTGTAGAAAACCTCGTTTCCTAAAATTTTAATTTTGATTGCCATATTCTTTCTTCTGATCTTCTTTGCTTAGGAGATTTGGGAACTCTGGGAGGGAACTGTTATACTTTTCTGTCCTTCATAGGACTTGCAGGAATTCCTATAACGACTCAGGTCAAAATCTACCTTGTTTGGTATCCTGTTTCTGGCAGTGATTATGATCTGCTATTTCAAAGGAAAGGAGAGCAGGAAAGCATCTTGTTGGCCATGTTTCCAGTATGTCCTCAAGGATATCCTACCACTTGACCCAACTAAGCAGCACTGAAGTCCTCCAGGAGGTAGGGCACTCAGCTTGAGAAAAATCAATCGTCAGTTCCATAAATGCAGAGTTTAGTGCTTGAGACAGAAGTTCCCAAACCACTGTGTTTGGTTGGTTCAAAACTGGGGTAAAGTATGTTTAAATGAGTCTGGAGGAAAAAATTAATCTCCTAGATTAATTTATGATTTTCACTGAAAACCCTCTTAACTAACATTAAGAATTTGACTTTCAATCTCATATTCACATTTTGGCACTGCTGTTGATTCCTTTCTTTCTACGTAGCTTGTATTTTTCAGCATTTCACAAGGTCTGTTATTTTTTTCTTCTTCATGACCAGAGCATATTCCTCTCTCCCTTCTGATTTACCCAATATAGAGCACTTGAAACAGTCTTTCTCTCTGCTCAAATTCCTAACTTTTTTTCCTGACCTTTGCACAGAGGTAACTTTTCTCATCTGTCCATCCACTTTTTTGATTCAGTTTCATCTCACTTGTGACTTCACGTTGCATGTATATTTTTTATTTTTAGGATCTGTTTTCTCACTCTACGTTTCTCACTTTTGGAGTGACAACTTTTTCCAAGTATATCACACTCTTTAAACAACCCTCTTCAGTTCCTTTCTTAAAACAAGTTGTTTGACTTTCAGGTACTTTCAGTACCTGTACTTTTCTTAACTGATTCTTTTAATACTCGGGCTTATCGCTCACTAATAAGACATTTCATTACTTTCTTTGCTGATGCTAATGACCTGATCCTACTGACATTAATTACTTCCATTTCTTTCACGCTTTCCTTTTCTAACTCAATCTTCTTTCAAAAAAAAAACAAAAAAACCCCACCAAACTGTTATTCTCTGCTTCTTAAAAAAAAAATCTAAAAAATTGTATTTTAAATATGTACTTTCTGTGAAGAAAACTAAAATAAGGAATAGTTTGAAGTTGGTGTATTTCTAGGCTTTTTTTCCCATGAGTGCAGTTGACAAAAATACACAACATATGATAAAACTACAAAAGATATGATATGATGTACACCATCTATGTAAATTTGAAAGTCTCTGGTAATAAGGGATTTTCACTGTTATTATTTAGGCATTTTTTTGAAAAATGACATGAAGAGCTTGAGGACCCTCAATTAAAAAGAACCAAACACTAAAGCTCTTCCTCATTTTGCACATCTGTGGGTCCACTGTGGGTGGATAAGTGGGTCCACTTATCCAAGTGATAAGCGTGTTATCCTTTATCTCTCCAATTTTAGAAATAGGCAGAATAAGGACACAGTTTTCTGCTGTTGTAAAGCTGAGTACAGCCATTCATTCACAGGATTACACCTGTTTGCATCAGCTGGGGGATTTACCTCAGACTTGTGATGTAGACATACACAATATTTAGTCGTATAGAATATCACCGCAGGGAAGTTCAGCTGTGAGCATAAAAATTATCTTGTCTGAATCATATAGGGAAACGCTTGTTGAGAAGTCTTTTGGAGTAAGTGAGGATGTGTACAGAGCCAGTTTCACTGTTTCTCCTTCATCAGAGGAAGCTTTTGGTGCAAAAAAAGTGGTCATTTACTCATATTGCTATACTTTAAGTGTTGCTCTTTCTCTTAAAAAGAATCATAAAGCTATTGGGGAGGAGCAGCTGAAGCGAGTTGCAAAGAAAGATTTTTACTTTATGGGATTTATTTTTTTTATAGAAATGTAAATAGATTTGTTTTGCATAATGCTTGCAGATAGCTCTGCAGAAAAGAATTTGTAACTGACGGTTTAGAGTAAAAAAAAATAATTTAGCTTTTTTGCCTGAAAAGATGAGGGAAAGAAGCAAGGAATCTCTTGAGTGTGCCAAGCTTGTGAAAATGTGCTTTTTCGAAGCACTTTATGGGGTGATTTTGAGATCTTGTTAAAGCCTGGAAGAGCTCGCAGCGCATAGATGCATATGTTGACTTGTTGGAGAGCAGATTGGGAATGCGACTGCTTGGCGCTGTCAGGGCTCCGTTGTTGGTCGCTGTGTGTGAGCCACGTGCCAGCGAAACAAAGGAGGGGGGGGGTGTGCCATCCAGGCTTCAGGTTTGTAACGGCAAGTAGGACAGAACCACATGCCCCAACGTTCTCTCTTGGCTTTTGAGAAGGTATTTAAAAATAAGGGATATGAAAAAATCAGATGAATGCTGCAAATATGAGGCTACTGCACACTCTAAGTTGGCTTGTTAGCTCTGTTCAAACTGTCCTCCAAAACCAGTTCTGATGATAATGCCACAAGTTTACTGTTGCCATGGGGCTATTTCCCTCTGTTGTCACATAGGGCAGCAGGGCAAAAGTTTTCTCTTATTCATCTTTTTTTCTAGAGTAGGAGAAGAAGCCCTAAATACGCTGTCTGAACACATGAAAGAACACACCGTGTTGCTAGTTAACAGGCAAAGCATATTCAGGCTTGTTCTGCAACTGCAACACTAGCTTTTTTTTTTCTTAGTAAAGTGTTGGGATTTTTTTATAACAAGGTGGAGCAGCTATTTGTTGTCAGACTACTTGAGTAGAGCCCCAATCAGACATTTCCTTTCTTTACAGGTGTAATTAATGTTAGGAAACCTGATCCCAACTAATATTTCAGGACTTGAAACAATGGTCATGATCCTGATTATGAGGCTGCAAAGTTTCTAAGAACTTTCTATCCAATAATCTATTTTCCATACAAAGAACTACCAGCAAGCCAACTCCTTTCCTCTATTCTCTGACAAAACTCCCAGGATCCAAGTCAGCTCCAAGTGTGCTTTCCTTCCTTGAGCTGAAGGTGGTGACTGGATGTGAAAAAAAGCTGCTGTGCAGAGCTCTCTTAAGAAATGCAAATGGGTTTTGGAAGAACTGTTTATAACAAATCAAGGGTTTGAGTGTTTAGAGTCAAGATAAGTTTGTTCCCAAAAGTGGAATCCTGCTATTGTTTCATATTTTCCTCTTGCCATTACAGTATGAACTGCATTTTAACACATTTTGTAACTTCTTTGGAACTTTGGAACTTTTGGGGGGAAAAAATTCCCCAAAGGACCAACCCTCTACGCAGATATACAAATAAATTCTGCTGATACTTCCATGTCAGGGGAGAAGACTTGTCTCTTGAGATTGCTGCTGTGCGAGTAGTCATCTTGGGCAGCCTGTTGCTAACACCACAGCATGGTACCCAGTGCTGCCTAAAGCTCTTGCCCCTCTTCTTGGCACCGTGTCACGTATCTAAATTTTCTGATGAAAATGATACTGAGTAACCCGACTGTGCAAAGTTTTTTGTTTTCCCCCTCTGCACTGGCTTGTTTAAGAAGTGCTGGGTCTGTGTTCCTCGCTGTCAGCCTCAGGTACCTGCACAACATGGGGATATAAAGTTGAAAAGGCAGTCCCATTTACTATAATGTCAGTTAATGCTTGAAACATTCTCTGGTAGACAGTAGTTGCAGAGCATCAATATATTACAAATACACTACATCTTGAATGCAAAGTTTCTTTGTTGATTATTCTTCCCTGAAGCTTCAATTCCAACAAAAAATGGCCATCAAATCTTACATGGAGTCACACAATAAGTAGTCATCAGAACTTAGTCTTTAAATATGGGTAGATGTACAAGATGTCAAAAAGATGAAATCATCAAGAAATTCTGAAGGTGAATTTTAACTTGGCCATGTTCTTGAAGCATATGCTTAGGCTAAAATCTGATATCAAGGTTTCAATGTGCCTAGCTAAAATTAAACATCACAGAGCGCAGCAGGAAGAATTGTAAGTGGAGTCATCTCAAGAAATTTGACCACTTCTTTCACAAGGGTTTCATCGTATGGAAACAAATCATGAAAATTACATCCTTTAATGACAGTATATGGACATTTCTGATTAAAGTCTTTTGTGTTTTTTTTTTAACAGAAGTATAAAAAAAATCTTCTGATAGAAAACCAATAGTTAATAGGTTTTCAGGGAAGAGAACTGATAAACAATTACCATTAACAAGAACTTTCACCAGCAATGTATTAATTGAATTCCGTGGTTCTCGACACTTTTTTCATTATAAATGCCTTCGCAATTCTAGCTTAGAAGGAGGATGAGGATTTGCAAAAACCTCTTAAGACAGTGACATTTTAAAATGGGAGGCTTTGTGTACTGACTGAGGCTAGGAAACAACTGGACCTTAAGTTTTGACTTCCTTGTTTACGGTTCAACCTTTGCCTTTCGGCATCTTTCAAACTGTTTCTGGGCTAGTGATAAGCTCTACATGTGTTAATATTTTCACATATATAACAGGAAGAATACGACTGTGAAAAGATTGCGTTTAATCTGCAGTCCTATGTCTACATTTGAAATGTTGAAATTCCATTTATTTTATGTTGATGTGTTCAAGGTTTGCTTCTTGTACCTGTAGGCACTGACTTATCACAAGTTGGTTTCTCACTGTATGTCCTTTTACTTCCTAAAATCAGACAGGCAGAGTAATTGGTAGTGTTTCGGATGGTGTAAGAAACCAGTATTGTTTGCAGAATTTCTATTAATTAAATTATCAGAAGTGACGGAAGAGACTAGGTTTTCTAGTATTTTCTTAACATGGAAATAGCAATCTTACAGTTGCACTAAAGATGAATTTATAGAGCTAGTCACTGTATTATTTTTTTTTAAGAATAAGACTCAGAACAAAAGTTAACCTTTCCCTTTATTTTTCCTTTTTTTTTTTTTTTTTTTCTCCTTTGTTTTCTTTTATTCTTATCAAATGTGGCAAGTTTACTCAGGCAGAATGCAGATTTTTCCCCTTGGCTGGAACTGGTACATCAATGTGGACTTTTTAGAACAAAAGCCAGAGAGATGTCTGCTGATGGTGAGGAAGCAGATCTTCAGCACCAAAAGCATGAATCCACAGACTCCATAAAGAAATGAGCCTCTGATGTGTAGGTCACTGACTGATAGACTCTGGAACCAAACATGAAAAGTAAATCAGCATTGTGTCGCTTTTGTATTGGCATAAATTCTGTTCTTTTAGATTCTGGAAGCCCTATTTGATTTACTTTATCAGAAATGGCTGTGCTAATGTGGTGGTTCTGAGACATTCAGCTTCTGTTCTTATCCTGTAATATTTTTGCAGGACGTAAAAGTGATCAACATAGGCATAGCTTCGTGGCTAATTTCTTTTCATCTTGTGTATTCCTCTATCAATAACCTTTCTGACTCCCCTTCTACTTAATTAACATGATGGAAGATTTGTACCTTGAAATATGACAATAGAGATCAATAAGTACTGAGTAAAATGTGCTTTGTCTGTTTTTTATTTCTGTGTTTACAGTATCATTGATTCATTTCTTCATATGAAAAGAGTGTTGTTACAAGAAAGAAAAGCTCAGCCTTTGCTTCCTTCAAATCTTGGAACAGAGAGTTTCATACTCAGCTTATCTGCAGTACAAACACAGCATTTTTCAGAAGGCAAAGTTTGGACTAACTAGCTATGCAATGTCCAAGCCAAGCAGAGTCTAAGGGAGCAATGAAACTGGGATGCTCCGAGGAGAGGGATCATAGATTTTTGTATGAAGTGGTGCATTAGTGGTCCCTGCTTCCTGCTGTGCAGTGACTTCTTTGGAGACCTTTCAGTTTTCTTACATTTTTGAAGCATAAAAGGCTACTTCTAGTTTGGGTGGTCTTCCCTGCCCTCCCCCTCCCCCCTCCCTTTTTTTTTTTGCTACCTTTTCCTGCCTTGAACTTAGCCTAGAGGAAATCTCAGGGAGCTGCCTCCACCAAATGGTTGCAGTAACTTAAGAACTTTTTTCAGGTTTTCTGCTTTTAATATTGTTCGAGCTCTCAATGTTCATATTCTAACTCCCATATTGTGATTCTCTCCCTCCTTAGAATTTTGAAATAGAGGAATGACGTAATTGATAGTTCAACACGCTCTCTTTAACATGAAGAATGAAAAGAAACACATCCTTCTAAGGGTAAATTTATTTAATAGCAAAAAATCTTTTCAGATCAATTCTAAATATCTGGTGCAGTTGCATATAATCTTTGTATAGCATCGTCAATAAGAATTAAGCTCTCTAAACCTATATAAATATGGCTTGGTTACTATTTTGTTTTCAACTAATGTAATATCCATGACCTGTAACAATCACCCATTAGGCTGATTTTAATTTGCAACCTAAAATATAATGGCATGAAATGTACAAATTATTCAAAATATAACTGGCCTGCTGTTTTGGGATGTAAGGCAACAGGGTAGACCCATGTCATCTGATGTGCCTTTTTTCTGTCTCATGTTGCTTTTCTGATTTCTGCCTCCACATTGAGTGTGGTGGTGTTCTGAAACCAGAGGAAAAAAAAAAATAAGGCTTCTTTACAGCTTTCAGGAATGTAGTTTTATAGAATCTTATTAAGAATGTGTTTGGTCATGACTTGAGAGCATGGAGGTGCTCATGCGGAAGAGGCATCTCTTTGAATAGTGCTAAAGAACCAACCTAGAATTATGCCAGTGGTATGGTAACATTGAAATTCATGATTAACAGTTGCTGCCCAACATTGATTTCTCATGCAAAGATTTTCTCTGGGAGAACAGTGTTGGCCATTCAGCATCCCAGAGACTGTTCTAATAACTTGCTGTTTTCCACATTCTCAACAACATCATATCAAAGACCATCACATACCTGTGCCCGCAATTGTTTGGTTTGCTGGTAGAGATGTGACCTCAGATCATTGGCATGTTAAGCTACACCGAAACCATGCTCATTCAACCAAAATATCATTGATGAGTATTCTTTCTTGTTGAGTTTCGAGTCTAGAAAGGATAGAGAAAGCAATTGCAGCAACTGGGTTTGGCTAATGGGATTTTGTGTGTTTATTCCGACATGTTAAGCACCCGTTTCATACCACCTAGTATTTGGGGGGAGTGAGGAGGGGTTTTTTGCAGTAATAGCTGCCTTTCAGAAGATACACATACTTATTATTTATCTACAGCATTTATGCCTAAACAAGATACCCTTGGAGAAACAGAACCCTTGAAAATGTACTTTTCATGCCAGGTCTGTTCTCTCAGAATTTGCCAGATGGGATTTCTTGCTGGAGGATTAACTGCTGCTTCCTCTTCCCTGTCCTTGCTTCTTAAGCTAAGTGCTTAAATGGTCCGGGAAGTTTGACTGCTAAACCCCACTTCTCACTGAGTAATGTTATGTTTGTCTTATACTAAAATCTTGCTTAGTGATGGTTCCATAGCATCTGGGTAAGGTTAGCCTTTTCATGTCCAGAACTTTGAATCTAATGTTTGTGTTAATACATTCCTGCCTCACAATGGCTCAGATACCAGAGGGATTGAGTTAGAACTCTTGTTCAAATCATCTTTTTCAGATTAAAGTGGATTTACTTGTTTTTTCACTACTGTCCCAACCTTTGTTTAAAGGGATCTGGCAGTTCCCTCTCCATAAACCGAAGGACTTGCTTGCTTAACCTGAAAGTAGTATCTATTGAAGGGTAAAAATGTAAACACACTAGTCAAATGGGAATTAAAGATTTAGATGTTTTGATTATTCCATTTGAGCTTATTTTTAGGGACCCAAATAACTTCAGTTAATCTCACTCGTGTGATTAAAGATGTAGCTGCACTATTAAGTGTTTCAGGGAAAAGCACAGCGCAAATATATACTGTAATACCTGCTCCGACAACTGTTTCTCTGCACGTTCCTCTGCACTACCTCTGCATTACTACTGTAGCTGAAAATTAATCATCTTCTCTGGGATCTGAATGTGGACATGAGCTGTTGCCACTGCTCTGTACTACACTGTTTTCTCAGTGTTTTACATGTTAATTTTTTTTCTTAACACCTAAAAGTTTCAAAAAACCCATCCCTGCTTTCTGTCTCTACCTTTTGATTTGAGCAGTAAATTGTAGTAACTTCTCTTGAAAAACTTGAAGATGAATGCTTCGGAGAAAGGTTTATGTTTTGCCATTTAAACGCTTTGCAGAAGGATTTTTCTTGTTTCTTTCATTTTGGTTTGTGTAGAGAGTTTTTATTTAAAAACTGTGTAATTATTTGACAGTGTAAATATTAGCTAAATACTCTCAGGTACCTGCTACACAGAAATCATTTGGTTTTAGGCTTTTAACTTGGCTTATTTCCTTCTTTAAAACTCAACTTCTGGCTTGATTTACAATGATCACACTCTACTTTCATGCAAATTTGAGTCTTCTGGTAAAAGTACCTGTAAAGATGAAAGCACAAATAAAACTATGAAATTACTTACACCTACTTGAAGTGGGTTCCAGTTGGTAAATCTACAAATCCCTTCCCTTCAAAAAACAAAGTTATCTAAATAGATTTCATAAACCATAACCTTTTCTAAATCACTCCTTCTTAAAGATATTGGTACACCTCAATGGTTAAAATTTATCAAAAAATGCAAAAGGCTGTTATAAGTTAATATGTTCGTTATGTTGGGGTATTTTTTTTCATTAGTTCTGCCCATATTTACTCATCTTTGGTGTTGATATATTTTAGTCACATACCACAAGGAAGTCTGGACAAAGTTTACGCACTTATTTTATCAAGCAGACTATATCTATAAACTCATACTTCTTCTTAGCTTCAGAGCAGCATTCAATATATTTTGACTGAGCTGATATAGACTAATCCTGACAAAACAATAAGTTGTAGCGTACTCTGGCCTTAAAAAGCAAATCAGAGAAGTAAATCCTATAAGAAAATTTTCTTAGCATTTGTGTATAGGGAGAAACGTCTGAAATTGTGTTAAAAAATTCAGTACAGATGGGAGTTTTTATTATGGAAATTTTAACTGTTTGGATATAGAATAGAGAATAATTATGTAAGGATTAATTAATTACAAACAATATGTCAAATAGATTATTTTTTTTTTCCACCAGTGACTGACACAACAAAATGAGTACTAGAGCAAGTAAATAGTATGATTTGGAATAGGCAAGACAAAGTAGCCTGTGGAGGAAGCAAATTATTTCTACCACAATAATATAAACGCGCACCTGATGTGAAGGCATAAGAAAAAGAATTGTTTTTCAATGAATTCTTCACTTTCGAAATAGCTATAAAAATGTGTATATATTTGAGGAAGATTTCCAAATAGAATCAAATTCCAAATACTGCAAAATGCAAATAAATTCCTTTTAAAAATATTATGCACAATTTTGGAATGGTGGCTTTCAAGATTTTGATATGCACAAATGAGTACAGGAGGAGTCTTTAATTCTGTGGTGATAAACTTACAGTAGTTTTGAAAACTTGAATATTCTTCCTATGGCAACTTAGAATAAAATATGTAATCCATTTATTGGGAGGGGAGGAACAAAACTGAAGCCCTCACCCCCCCCCCAGCTCTTTCTCAGATGAGATTTTGTTGTTGTTGTTGTTTTTAGCTTTTGTTTTGAAGGTGAAACCGAACAAAACTAGGATGATGACAGGTTTTTGGCAGAAAATGTTGTCTATTTATTAACACGTTCCATGCTGCTTTTGTTTTCCAATAAGACTTTTTGGAGAAAAGCAGAATAAGCTTATATATTTAAGTCTAATCTAAATGTACCTCTCTTCACAACACAATAGGATTCTTTTTTCTTTCTTAGAGCCAAAAACTATGTAGTTCTAGACTTTCATCCATTGCAGTTGTTTTTTCTAAGTGATTGGATTTCTTCTGCATAGTCCACCTTTGTCTGTATGCTAAAAAACAGTTCTGGTGTTCCTTGACTAAACAGCAATTTTAGTCAGTGTTAAACTCAGCTGTGGTTGATTAGCACATGGCACTTCTGCAGAAGTTTGGGTCTCATCTGTAGTCCTCTGTGTGGCTCGAGGTTTCTAAAATAGCCAAAGCTGTGCTTTATCAAGTCATTTCTGTATTGCAGTAATTGGTTTCCTGGTTCATGTAAATTGATTTTAAAACGTTATCTTTTATGCCACCTTTTGTCTTTCAAATGCTAGCGACAATCCCAGCGACAAGAATGGTATTTTAAGATGCCTAAAGATCAAGATGACTCTGTTTTATTGTTCAGAACAAGTTTCAATTTTAAAATCTGGCCTCTGTTATATTTTTGAGGGGCATTTTCATGTGATTTTTCTGCCATGTTCAGTTTTTTAACTTGTAAAATTCCATTTGTTATATGGCAGGAGATTTCATTAATTATTTCTGTTGCAGCAACCTTCCTTGATAAAATGGATTTCAAAGCTATAATTCTACTAATGTCTTTGCAACAAAACTGTATTTGATACAACTAAGTCTCATGAAGTAATACAAAGTACATTTCCAAAATTTTTAAAGGAATTTGAAAACTTTGAGGTGTGGGACCGATTTTCTTGATTGAAAGCTAGATTAATTTTTTAAAATATTTTGAGTCAAAAGCATTTTTCACTATTTTTAATAGCACAAATTTAAGTTTGTTACTATTCCTGTTAACAAGGTGGTTAATGAGTATTCTTTTGAACCTGTTCCTTTAAATTCTGTGTTTTACGCACATAGTAGGAATTATCATGATTTATTTCTAGTTGCTTATTTTATTTTATTTTATTTTATTTTTTATAATAGTGTTCTCTTTTTGAAAGAGGAGTTCATGACTAAAGGACTCAAAGTAACAGCCTTCAAACTCGACTACCTTGAGATTGTTCATATGGCTTTCTCTCGTGTTGCTTTGGAAACATGAAAGCAGTCTAAGAAAGTTCAAAAGGCTGGTTGGATGTCACCTCAGCTACTGCAGGGCTGACATGAAGTTTCTCTATTGCCCCTGCTCTTAGTTCTTGCCCCAGGAGAGGTCTTGACCAGAAACCACTGGCCTTGGTTATTTTCAGGTCCTTGGAGTCAATGAGACAGGAGCCCAAAAGAACAAATAGTGGAACTGGTTAAAAAAACGTCCTCCTCGAGTTCTTCCTGACCCAGATGCCAGAATGAAATAACTAAGAATTTCTTGCTAGGGTGTAACTCAGCTTGACTTGATACATGTCATATTTCAAAAGTCCAGGCCTGTCAACGGTTGATAAAATGCTGTCTCTGCTTTTAAAATAAACAAAGTCTTCTGTGTTTAGTTCTTGAAGGGAAGAATTAAATACAATTAACAGTTTGTGCACTATATAAACCACATGCTAACCTTTTAAACCTGAGTTTTGCAGACTTTAAACAGTTTAGAAAATTTCTCAATAAAATTATCTGCTTTCCTTCACATACGTAGCAGGCAGAGAGATAATTTTCCAAAGGGCGCTGTCGCCCGAAGCCTGAGCTCCCTGAACCGAGCTCTTCTGTGGCTGCAAACAGGCCGGACCCCCACCTGTGGGTCAATGCACTCTGTCCCAGCACCACTCAGCGTTCCAGCAGCACCTTGTCCCAGGGACAGGGTCCTCTACTGGGCTGGACCTTCACTTCTGCACCCTCTTGGTAGCATTGGGGTGAAAGCGTGGTCTGCTACCATGTCCAAGTGAATTCAAAGGATATTGGATGAGACCCAACACACATCTATAATGCAGCCAGGAATCATTGATGATGGGATGGAAACGTTAAGGAAATCCTCTGCCATCTGCTATTGTTGATAGTTTGCTGGCATGATGTCTTACAGATTCCCCTACGTGCTGCCTGCGAGAATAGGTGTAAATATTGGTCTTTGCCATTATCTTTGGGAGGAAGGGTGTAACAATAACCAGACCAAGATCAAGTGTATGCAGAGAAAAAGAAAGCCAGTTCGACTTTGAAGTAACCTGGAGCTAGTCTCTGCTAGTGACCACAGCTTCAACAGTTAATGGCTGATAAAATTTGGTATGCAATACTGGTTACTGTTATTTTCCAAATAGGATTACATGAACTTCAATTTATATCACTACACTTTCAGAAAGAGCCATTCTGAGTTCAATAAATAATTTTGGAATTTCTCTGGCTAAACAAAGCATAACTGTTTGTAGCGCAGAGCAACTGAGGGAAGAGATTGAGTTCTATAGGCTAGGGTGCAGGTCTTTTGGTTTTGAGCCTATATTAAGATTTTACTAATTAATCAAAAAATAAAATGGACATAAAGATCTCTGAATCAGATGGAAAACATATTTCCAAACTCTGATTTTTTGAAGATCAATTGCTGCTTTTGGCTCAGTGTTTTTTTGCAAAAGCCTCGTGTATACAGAGGAATTTCAAATTCAGGATAACATGACAGTTTCTGAAGTCAGAATTACTTCATCAGTTGAGTGGTTTCATTACTACTGACAGGAGGCTTAGAGTGTTCATTATGGTAGTACAGATATATGATGTGGAGCAGTTAAAGTGACTAATACAATTTGTACCAAACCTACCTGACAAACACCCAGTGCCCAGTTCAGTAGCAAACAACTTCTAACCATTTCACCGTGCTACATGCTTTGAAAGTACGTATCATTTACGCTGCAGACATATTTCCCTCAATGAACCACTTTTGAGGAAAGGTAAAATGTGTGGACAGATAGGCCAAACCAGAGGTTGAAATTATACCTTTACCAAAACCACCTTTTGTGTGATGCCTTTGTCGTGTGTGAACAATAGTTGTCGAGTTCAGATTCCGCTGCACGTGTAGATGGCAGTGGAATACTTTTAAGGACACCATTTAACTTTTGTGAAAACAGATCTACCCAGTGTACCAAAACAGGTTGAACATGCTGTTTATTAAAGCAAGTTTGCCAGGAAAAAAAATAATAATCTAGTGTATGCAAAATGAAATAATTGCAACAAGGCAGGCAATGATATGTCGGAGGTCTATTTATTTTGCACTTATTTTGAACTTGGCAATTTTCATTATTCTAAATGAATGGAGCTCTGCATTGGCGTTCACATGCAAGTGTTCATGCCCCTGTTTACAGCTCAGCTGGTTATGCTGTTGGTTATGAATTGGGGGGGGGGGGAAGTTAGGCCCCTTTGTGGTTCTATACCACAGCTGTAACTTTAACATAGCCACTGGTATTTGTCAAACTGGGCAGAATATAGTTTTTCTTTATAGAAAAAAAAAATAATTTAAAGGACTTTGGGTTGCCTTATGAATGTTTAGGTCAATAAAAATAGTTTGATTTTATATTTTTTTTAACTGCAGAAATATGTAGTTAATGTTCTCATGGCAATTGTAGTCTATCTTCACTTTTCAAAATTATTCACAATTTTTCTACAGAATGAAGTCATTCATTCTATAGGGTATTTGTTTTAGTAACCAATGAACTATAGCTTCTTATATTATCCGTGTGCCTGAATTGTATTTGCAGTAGTATTAGTGGTGTTTCACGCTCTTTGAAACATTTTGTGAAGTCTTTGAGTTAATCTGTCTTCAGTTATGCCTGTCACCAACTGCACTATGTAAGGTGACTGGAATGAACTGTACAGGAATACTTGCTTTCTTTTTTAGAGTTTTCATCGTCAAAATTTCTGTTCAGTCCTGTGATCTGCTTTTATGGAACAGAGATAAGGGTTCACTTTAAAGCAAACAAAAACCACACACACAAAAAAAAAAACCCAAACAAACAGAAAAACCCAACCACCAAACCACAAACAAAAAAAAAAACAAACCCAAAATCCAAATACCTTAACACCAAGCTCTTGGTATGTTCAGCTCCTCATGACCACTGTGTCACACAGCTGTACTGTCTCCTTATTAGTATTTTTAGGTGAACTCTGGTATTCTTGAATAGAAACTTAAGTAATTTGAAACATCAACTCAGACGATCCAGAGATATGTAGGGAAAATGGTACAATATGTCCTCCCATAATTTGCTAGCATTTGTGATTCCACAGATTTATTGGAAATGAAACAAACTTTATGGGAGGTTAAAGATGGCTATTGCAAGTAGTGATCTTAAGTGTACTTGGAAGCAATGAAGCCTCTAAACTTGGTACTTCCTCTAAGAATATTCCAACCTCAGGATGTCAACAGAACTATTCCCATTTCTTTTCAATCCCATATAAGGGAAACAAAAGAAAACTACGATCAGTAGTATTACATAAACTATCCAGATTAAAAATAATTCCGAATGCTTTTCAATACAGCAAAGCATTAATTTCATCTACTTGGTGACAATTAGAAGTGAAAGCTGCGTAGTATATTTAAAAACTACCTAAGCAATGTCTGAAAATGTTATGGGCAATGATAAAAATGGAGTTTTGGCATTTTTCTCCTGTTACCAGCTACCCTCGTGTTCTGCCTGCTTCATGTCGCTCTCTAATTTAGCATCTCAGATATTTCAGGTATATTTACTGTGAAAAGGAGTAGAAACAACACTGTAAAATCCTGCATAGTAGGACTTATTTTATTATTATGTTTTAGGCGATGTGTGAAAATGCAGTACCTGTTAAAGCAATTGTTTTGGAATGAAGACACTGATAAAACAGAAAGATTTCCTAGGATAAGGAGTAGTAACACTCTGGATCCTTCATTCAAGCATAAGGTGTCTGAAGCATCTCAAAGAATATTAGGAATGTTGGTCAAATTGAGCCTTGCACTGCACATGGACAATAGTGGTTAACTGAATACAGAGCTAGGATTTCACGTAACATTACAGAATAAAATCATGACGATAAAGACAACTCTACTCTTTTTATTGCTCAATTTTTTCAGGTTTAATAGTAGCAATATTAACAAAAAATGTCAAATTAATGAAAGATCAGTACTCATTCATCTGGCAAGGTACCAAGGCCCTTATAAAGAACAATTGTGCCCTATCTTGTTAAACATTCTGGGCCTGATTTTCCAACAAGAAGGGTTTAGATTTACTTTCATATCTTTAAAATAACATTGCTAGAATAATATATGTAGCTCAATTATATTTCCCTCTCTTTATAACCTCATGTAATGCATTGCAGTGTCCTATTCTTTGGGACTTTTTAGATTGCTGATTCAAACTGCAGCACCATTACATTTCAGATGCCTAGATGAAGATACTGGGAAACCATGTAGTTTGAGTCAAAGAGAGAATATCTCCAAAAACCTTTATTCCCCACAGAAAGACTGTAGAAAATATGTAGAATACTTCTAAGACATTGCAAAGCTACCAGGCAGAAAAATCTATCTCTTTTCTTTGTGATGGTCTTTCTCACTATTCAAATGAGGCAGGTATTTCAAAACAACCTTCCCCAGTAACTCACACAAAAACTTAATGTAAAGAAACGCTCTATTAGCCAAAACATAAGTGATACAGACTAAGTATTTCCATGGCAAATGGTCTATTCCTAAATTCTAGTCTCATTTCATGTGTGGCTATAGCTGTCCAATGGTTTTTTAAAAATAAAGATATACTTAAACAAACCCAAACCACAAACGGTACCCAAAAGGTATGCTATCTTGAAAGTATCTACCATCTCTTGGTATTTGAAGGACGTTCAAACCTTCAGGACTTTTACTCTCCTGATATCCATAAATACTCATCTTTGTCTTTGGACACATGAGGGCTTATTCTGACTTTGGCATTATTTTTCCATAGCTTCAGAAACAGCTGGTACGGTAGCTGCTGGGTCCCTCTGATAGGTCATCTGAGACACCTGCTGGCTTCCTGAAAATGAGAGAGATGTAGGGCTGTAGAAAGGGGGGAACACCTGTGTCTCTTTGTGCTTATTAAATTCTGACTTTAAATGTATGACAGCTGGGGGACATTTATTTTTTTTTCTTTAAATACTTGTAGTAGTTTGGATTTCCTGTTATATTGCTGCCCTGATCTGCACCATAAGGTACTGTTTCAGATAACTTGATTTTGTTTTTGGTTAAATTCCAATTCTCTTGACCAAGGTGACCAAGGCTCACTGTCATGGAAGGTCAGGACTGCTCCCAACACAACCATTTGCAAGCTGAATGGAAATAGGTAGATGAGAGATGGCTGAGAGCTCTGTTTCCATGATGAACATTCATGTCTTCCTAGGCTGCTACTTAGTTTACATTAAGTTCTCTAATATTTTTGGAAGAGAGCCATGCCTTTCCCTTGGGTTGAATGCTTGTTAAATGCTTGTGATGTTTGAATGCATGTTAGCGTCCTTGCTGTGATCTGCTCTTCTATATCAGTTTTACATATGATACTAATTTAAGTCATTAAAGAACATAGAGGATTTGAAATGGGAATTAATGACTCAAATTTTCAGTGACTGTTGGGTTGTTAGCTTATTTGAGTAACTCGTAGGCTGTTTCTGCTATAGCTAAGTTTTCAGAAGCAAATGTAGTGAGAGTTTGTGGCAGCAGAATTATTTTATGAAAATTGGTAAAAACTGATGTAAGAAGGTTGCGCAAGCTTGTTGAACTATAGCTGTGCTGATGGCTTTGAGCACAATGGCACATTATGAAAGGAAGACATGTTGTCCAGGGATTAGACCACAGCGGGATTTCTCGATTCTCTTTTCATCTATACGGTCTTGCTTGGGTGGTTTTGAGTAAATCAGGTGAGCTTTTGAACCTATGTTTGTATATTGCTTTTATTGTTAAGTATTGGTGTGCTCAAAAAAAAAAAAAAAAGAGAGGGAATCAAATTGTGAAAATAGATAATTCATATGAGAAGGTAACACAAACAGTAATTGCAAGTACAGATAATTTAGACAAGGAATGAAGTATAGTACTAACTGCCAGTGGTACAGAACTGAAGGTCCAAATCAAGACAAACTATAGGGCTATCTAGAAAAAAAAAATAGTTAAGATTATTTATTATTATACTTTCCTTTCTACCAGTAGAACTGGTTTGACCTTAAAATTTTTGGAAGTTTATTGCCATTCTGTGTCAATCTATACAAGTATACGTTTATCCTTTTCAAGGGGTATGAATATCATGAAATGTCATGAAATATGTTTGGCTTTTATTGTTGAAATGAAAAGCTATTGACGTTATTTGGGGCTACTCAGCAAAAGTTAAAGTGCATCTGAAAAAGCTATCAAGCCATAAAAAATGCCTTTACAAATATATTTTCTTTCCATATTTTTCTGGCTTTGCATATGGTTTTTTGGTGTTTTCTGACCCAACACATGGGGAGTACAGATTTTATGACGACACCAATGTTACAAGGCCACACATCTGTAGGACTTGTGACTTTTTGTTCGCAGTGGGTATCACTGGAGCGAGCAGCAGCCCAGCCAGAGCAAAGCAGTGCTCTTGCTCCTCTTCCCTGTGCTTGCTCCTGCGGCACACAACACTCATGTGCCTTGAGCTGCTTCAACTTGCAAACCCTGCAGACAAACCCCTCTTTTTTTTCTCTCTTTTTTTTTCCTGCCAATTTAATTTTCTGTTAACGTTGCCTAACTGAAACAGCCCAGGGAGGGATTTGATGGATGCCAGAGCAAGGGAACAGGCAGGAGCATGTGGCTGGAGGACGGGGGAGCGAGTTTGGTGGGGTGCAGAAGCAAAAATGCTTTTGTGACCAGCTGGAATGACTCTACTGCTGCCAGAACCGTATATAGCTTGTTCTCTCCCAATCGGCAGTTTCTCATTTTGTGGCAGATGTCAGTGTTGACAGATTTTGGAGTCTCTCTCCTTAAGTTTGCAACAAATGTTTTTTCTTCTTTCATTTCGCCTTCATTATTTGCTTTTTTTTGTGTCTTTCCGTTGCGACCATAAAGTAAAAGGATGATGCAGGTATCACAGAGCTTATTTGATAATCCTCTTGTCTACACACAAGGGCACTCTTCTCCTCCCACTTTCTTCATGCCATCCATAATCTCCAGAGGGGGACCCCTGTGGTACATCATTTCAAGTGGGTGGTCAGCCTGTGCATATTTGAGCGCTCCCAGCTTTGCCTGGGGAAGCTGGAATGTCTGCAGTGTGGGCTCTATTGTTCTCTCCGCTTTTTAGTGACTTGTGGATAACTGTGTGACACAATATTAAAAATATTCCCGACCGTTGAGCATTTCTTGTCTTTTCCTACCACGTTGGATTTAGAGCTATTTTCATTTCTTAAGAATTTTCTACATAAATGGCAGGCTGGATAACTTCTTGAGCGCTGGGCTATACTTGGCCCCTTTCACTGTTTCTTTCCATAAACACAGGTTAATCAGGTGTGACTTGCAAGGAGTTGCAGAATCTGAAAGTTACAACAGGAGGAATGGAAGTTCCCTCATAGAAATGTGTGAGCTTATATGACAAAGTAATTGTTTTTATTAGAACTGCATTTAAAAAAAAAAAAAAGATTACAATACTATGATTTATGGGGCAAACCATAACAAAGTAGTTGGCTACATTTTCTGCTGCATTTTTATCTCTTTTAGATTTTTAACAGCACCTCAGAACGTGTTTTCTTGTTACCCTTGTACAAGCCAAGGGTGAGTCCAGTATCGATTAAATCCATTTTGTTGTAAGCCAAATCCAGTGCTACATAAAAGTTTCTTACTCCATGTTGCTTTGTTTCTTGGCTCATGTTAAAAGTATTTTCTCCCTGATAGTCTGAAAGAAGTAGAAGGAGATGTGATCCTCCTATGCTTTGACCATTAATTAAAAAAATGCCCCCCATCACTGAGAACTTTTATTGTCAATACATCCAAGCACAGAGACTAAGGATTTCATTAATTTATACTGTTCTGTTGGACCTGTGCTGTTTGTGGCTCAATGTAAGATGAAGAAAAAGTCCTGGTGACGTCTATTTGCTTTGTGTTTCTCTTCCTTGCAAACTACTGCACTGGGTCTGTATAAATGGAAAAGTTGGGGTTTGATTTTTTTCCACCTGAATTAGGAAACGTTGAACAGTTTAATCTAGGAGGACCTCCACCATCCTCGCAGAATTTTGGACAGGCAACACATAATGATACTCACTCCTTCAACCTTTAGGTTTTTTCAGATTCCTCAAATCTTTCATAATGCAACAAAGTAAGTAAAACTGCTTGCTCAGTCACCACTAAAATTATATTCTACTTCCAGTGTGCAGTTTTTAAATATGTAAGGATTAGATAAGAATTTTCTCTTTATGAAAAGATATTGCTATTGTTTTTTCTGCCCTTCATTCTATGGGAGATACATGCTTTCTGTGTGAATATTTTTTTCAAGTGTTAAACTACCCCCTTGTAGGACATTACTATCTTCCTTCAACCCTGTGATTCACGAGTTCAGAGCAGTTTATTCTAAAGCCTGGAACTCTAAGGAATGGTGAGAGGTTATAATATTTGTTGAACCCTCACTTTTCTGACAGGGTGTTTAAAGCAAGTTCTCCTAAGCAAGCAATAGCAGTGTCCATAAAATCTCTTGAGAGTTTAGTCCAACTCACGCTGGCAAACACTACGCTGTTCTTCTGCTCCCTGGGAAGAGATGGTGCCAGTGAGCATGATTTTTTAAGCGTGTGCTGACTTTAGTCTTAAATCCTTGCATTTAGGCTCTTCTCACATAAATTGCATTGAACTGTCATCCATCAATTTTGAGTATGTTAATTAAGGATATTATTATGCACACTTGGAGTCTGAGTTAACGTGGACTAGCTGCGCCCTGGGGAGGTCTTTGGCCCAAGCTGGTGAGGGGTCTGGAGCACAAACCCTATGAGGAGAGGCTGAGGGAGCTGGGGTTGTTCAGTCTGGGGAAGAGGAGGCTGAGGGGAGACCTTATCGCTCTCTA
>JAOQGH010000040.1:60822616-60838107 GCA_025769975.1 Gallinago jamesoni | reverse complement strand
GCCCAGGGAGGTGGTTGAGGCACCATCCCTGGAGGTGTTCAAGAGATGAGTTGACATGGTGCTCAGGGATATGGATTGGTGTTGGGTTGGTGTTGTTTTCGGTGTGGTGTGGGGTTTGTGCGGGTTTTTTTTGTTTGTGGTTCTTGGTTTTGGTTTGGTTTTTTTTCATTGGTTGGACTAGATGATTCTAAAAGGTTCCTTCCAGCCTAGGTGATTCTGTGATTCTATGTGGGGCTTTCCAAGGTGACAGACCTGGCATGTCCTGAGTTCCACCAAGGAGGAGAGTCCCTTTGGGCAGTAAAGTTTATGAATTTTTACACCATAAAGTCTGGTACTTTTTCTTCATTGTATATGAAATCTGAAAAGTAATAGCAGTGATTTCGTATTTTATTTTGCTGCCTGAATAGATTATGGACAACATTTAGGTCTTTGCTAGAAGTATATTAAAGAAAGTTGAGTGTCAGCCTGGCTGCATGCATCCTAACATAACCATTGTGAACAAATGGGATTGTTTGGTTATTTACATTTGGACTTAAAGCTATTGTACAAGTACTGCTTGACCAGCTCCACGTGTGGATAATGGTCAAACATGGTTAGCTTAGATTTTGTAATAGAGAGACTCCAACCATTCACATCGTTTGACATCTACACGCATTCATATTGACCAATGTCTCTTTTTCACTCTCTTTTATTTGGACTTCTGCTTTCTGTTTTGTTCTTGGAAATAATAATCATGTATATATTGAAGTGAAAGAAAATGTAAAACCCCTACATTTGACCACTGTTTCAGATTTATGCTCTTTGATGAAAAATTGAAGGTCAGCATAAATATATTATCAAATGCACATTTGTAATGAAAAGATACTTTTATCTCTATCAAAAAATAGCTAGCATTTTGAAGTTGTATGAGGTTTTATTGTATACTTCTAAATCCTTTAAGAGAGTTAATCTGTATGCTTTAGACACTGAGATCTAAAAATATATTTGTTCTACAACTAGAACATGCTTCTACTGGAAAGAAAAAGTAGTAAGAATTTTGGCTGCTGAAATGCTGCTTTTCTTTCTTTCTTTCTTTCTTTTTTAATTCATATAGCTCACCAGAGCTTTTTATGTCCTTTTAAAGCCAATGAATTTTCTGTGGAATAGTACATCTTGCTTTGAACTGTCCACGTGAAATATAGGACTCCAGATAAAAAAGCTGAAATCTGCCAGAAAAGAAATCAATAGAATCTTGCAGCTTTATGGAACAATGCATGCATGCACAGGTTGAAGTAGACTGGAAATAAAGGAAGGTGAGGTGGACTTGAGTATTTCCAGAAATATCACACAATTGATGGTACTGAACAGGAGGTGTAAGTTTTACTGTTTTCCTGTATCACCGATACTTAGTTGTGCATGCACTAGACATTATTTTTTCATTATTTTGTTCAATATAAGATGAAGTTGGTTGCATTTTCTGAAGTGACTGATTTACCTGCTTGAATAAAGGGCTTCCTGCTGACCAATACAACTGTATAAGGAAACCTTTCATTTGGTTTAATGGTGTTTAATACAGCTTACTAGCCTGGGCCTCTCACATCATCTACTACGCCATATAAGGCTTCCTTGGGTGGAATTGCTTGTTGCCATTTTGTTCTGTTATTAGCTCCTCAGTGTTACTGAGTACTCAAAGGTACTAGCTAATCGTTTGTCTTGGACAAAAATTGTAGTTGTTGGGATAAATAAAAAGTAAGTTTCTAATGATGATGCTGAATTGCTTATCTGACAAGGTGAATGCTTTAAACATAAGAATTCAGTAATGTAAGTATAAAGGATGGTTGAGTTAGCTGTACTACAACAACTACAACTATCATTCTGTGTTGCTTGATAGTTTTTATTTTCCTTTAAAAAAAAAAAAAGGAATCCTTATCTGTCCAACAAATTAACTGTATTTTGTTGTTGTTGTTCGTACCTATCTTTGTTTTCTATTCTCAAAAATTTATTTTGGTAAGTTTTCTGTACTCTTTAGATGCTGTCAGGAGCACAGCAATTGCCTCACATCACAAGCCTTACAAGCTTGAATCCCTAGATTAGAAAGGCCCCAAAACCAATATCTACCTAACTCCTTCCCAAAACCTGACTTGAGCAAAGCATGAGAGAAGTTCACTTCATAACGACAACACAGTTGTGGCCACCAGTTTCACCATTTAACTAGGCTTCGTATGAAAATGGTTTCTTTGCTTTAAACCTATTTTTGAGAACTAAGTGGAGGGAGGAAAATCTTTTCCATTTCATAATGTATTGTTTATATCAAAGTGGAAATTCAATGTTGAATTTCATCCCGCTTTTGGTTTGGCTTTTTTTTTACCCAGTGACTCAGTATTGTGAAATCATTCTGCTGTTCTTCCTTCAATGACCTTAAATTCTGTGAATAATTTATCACCAGCAACAAATGCTACTATTTCACTGTTCATTCTTCCTTGCTTCTTCATGTACAAGTATCTTGAGCAGCTTAGGTCCCAGTACATTATCCACTATTAATTTTTCTGCCATTTTGAAATCTATCCATTTCTTTATGTCTATTATACGTATCTTTTAAATAGGTACTAATCTATTTAAAAAAAAAAAAAACCCTTTAGTTTTTTGGGGGGATTTAAGAACTTTGGTGTGAGAAATTGTTGAAAGTGGTTTTTTTTGGAAACAACCATAGGCTATACTGGGTGCTTAGTTCTTGGTCATATGTTTGTCTGGTCCTAGTAGCTTTGTGAAACATGATTTCTGTACTTGAGAGCTATGGGTTTTGTTTTGTTTTTGAATTATCTGTGCCTCTTAGTCTAGGTTTTATCTCATTATTGGCAATATTTCTAGCTAGGAATTTGTACCTATTGCTTTGTCTTTCCAGGCAGATGAGGTTAAATAGTGGTCACCTGCTCTCTCTTCATACCTGTTGTATGTTGGTCACTTCAAGCGATAGGAGAAATCGCTGCAAATAAACCTACAGTACCTTATTTGCCTTTCTATAAAACCAAGCCCAGAGAATATGCAATTCTACCAGTAATTTTTTTACAAAAAATTTACCAAAAAAAATTTACAAAAAAAATTACCATCGAAATATAGAACTTTCTTTAAGGTTGCAATTATTTTGGTGGTTCTATTCCTGAACACTACTCTTAGCTCTGTTTCATTGAATATATCAAAGGCTTAGAAATATGAGCTTGCTTTTTACTATTAATTTTTATTATTTATATTTTGTGTTATTAGTCCAATAAAAGATTAGACTGTAAGGCACTACTTCATTTGAAATATGCAAATAATTAAAATTCATTGGAATAATGAGTGTCCTTAGAGATATGTTTGTTCTGCTCTTTCCTCTATTGAATTTATACAGAATGATCACGTAAACCATTAAAAAAAAAAAAAGAAGCAGATTGTGGGTTTTTTTTTTCTAGGAGAGTGATTTCTTCCTTTTAAAACACATAAATCTTTGCATCTTCCCAATTATAAAAAAAAAAACCTGTGTACCACAGTACAATCAGATCTGTAGGGGAGTTAATTTTGTAAGCAGCAGGCTGGCAGTGCAAGCAAATGGCTGTGTGCTCTGTATTCTGCTGTTGTCCTAGCACAATGTTCCTTTCAAAGAGCAGACCAAATGTTACTTCAGTTCACTGAGGACCGTGGTACATAATGCTAAAGAGATTTCATTCTTAGCTAGCCTGGTGTTTTACTTGTGGGTCAAAAAATTCTCATTCATGTTTGAATCACTATAAGAGAGGATGGTCATAAAAAATTACACTTCAAAAACTGCTTACTCAAGAGGACCAAAGAGTGAAGAATCCTCATGAACAAGTTGGGTATGGTGCTGTAAGTCCCATATTTCTGCTTTCTCCTTTTGTGAGCTCACATTAAGTTAATGGAAGTTTATACGCTTGGTGTCACCTGCAAACTTGCTGAGGGTGCACTTGATCCCACTGACTATGTCCTTAAAGAAGATATTAAACAGAAAATAAAACACACGAGCCACCTAGAGCAAGTATTGTCTATATGGGCAATTTCATGCTGAAGTTAAAAAGTAATGTCCTCTGTCCAGTAACCTTCTAAATTAGGTAGGAAATTTTTGGTAGTGATAACTAAAACCCTAATCACAAATCTTAAGAGATGGGGATATTTTGGAAAATTCTTGCAAAGATCAAGGGTTTGGTTTCTTTTTCAGAATACGTACCATGTATACCTCTGACAGGGCTGGAGGAACATACAGATCTGATGGCTTGTATTTATATGTGGCTAAATGTACCAAGTTAGATATAAACATATTAGCAGCTAGCTGGCAGAATCTTGTTTTTATAATAGATAAATTTGTGAATGACATAAAAAATTATAGGACCAATCTTACATTATTGTTAAAGTGCCAGCAGAAATATGTCAATTTTTAATTCAGCTGAGGATTATCCTGGTTGCTTTCTGTTGCTCAGTGTTTCTTTCTGATGTAGTCTAGAATTCACAGGCTCTGAAGAACAAAAAGCTGAATGTTTAAACACATAATTCAACAAGAGAAAAAGGATTTGTTGTATCCTTCAGATTAGTCAGATAAATCCCTGAAGCTGTAACTTTGGCTCCATATCCTAAAATGCCATTATTCGTCGTCTTTCCATATTTATCAAGTGCAGTGAAATTTAGAGTACTACTTAGAGTGTAGGACATCTCTTACCATCCTTAGGAAAAGCAATCGAAGAAACAAAAGACTGAAATGAAAAGAGATTATTAAGATAATGCTTGGTGGTATACAAAAGTGTGTATATATATGGAAGGTGAAAACACCTGAAGTTAATAAGCTAAAAAATAATAATGTATGGAAAAAGAAATATCAAAGACCAGACTAAAAGAAATATTCTACTTTAGCTGCCTTTTCTGATGTTGATTTTGCCAATGTGAGTTAAAACTAGAAACTGACCTGACACGTAACTATTACAAAAAACACTTTGTGTTTAAGTGATGTATGTTTGAATTAATTTGTTTCTAACTACTGATTTTACTGGTACTGTGATTTCAAATTTACCTGTAACTGGACATATTTTAAAATGTTGATCAATACCATGGGGCAAAAATAAGACAATCTTTCCGCAACAACATTCAGATTAGTTTGCTCAGAGTGGTGCCAGAGGTCTGACTGTTTAACATTCATCTATAGCTCTAATAAATCCCCCTGTTCTGGGTTTGTCTGTAGAAATGAGCTGGAGACATCTCTGGAGCCCTAAGTTAATTTCAATTGGCATCACTGACACTTGCAACTTGAAGGACTGGGAATCTGCATTTCCCATGGGAAAAATCTTCCTTTGGAGAAACTCAGTGGTCTTGGCCTGAGTATGTTGTTGCTTACCCTATCATCTAAAGTTTCTGCTCTTCTTAAAGAACAACAGGAAGTCCTTCTACACCATTTCTCTTTGTTTTCTGTCTTTTACACATGATGCGTAGGAAAAAAAAAAAAGGGCTACCCACTTAAAGAGTAGCGTACAGTACTTACTATGCTAGGCTTTATCATGAGGCAGACGTATGTTCATATTAAACCACTGTAAATGCTAAGCACGGATCTTTAACCAGATATGGCAAATCTTGATTAATAATCAAAATAATCAGTGGGTAATAAACTGATTTAGTTTGGCTGTATCAATACCCAGGACGCTCTGCATAAATGTTTGTTATATGCCTGTTCCCTTTCTTACCAGACAAGTCACGATTCATATTTATGGAGAACGGGACTGGAAGAGGTTAAATAATTTGTTTTGTTGTGCAGTTTGTTTCTTGCAGAGCTGGGAGAGGAGCTCAGGCAGCCCAACTTCCAGAGTCATTATAAGTCCCTGCCTTATAATTCACATACAGATTATAAAAAATTCTTTATGAGAAAATAAAAGGTAATGTCAAGCACATCTATCAGATTAGTCTTCTACCACATGAGTTTTCATTGTTAGAATGAAGTAACTTCTCTTTGTTTACTGTAAATCATATTTATGCATTCCTTTCTAGCCCCACAAATGCCATAATTGACCTTTAGAGGAACTCAAAAGCTCCTTATTTGTTAAAGCACCAGCTTGTACATCTGGTTTTTGCTGCATCAGCTGACAGTGGTCGTAACGTTAAATATGTTCACAGACCTTCATTTTTCACATTGCTGATGCTGTTTAAGATATCCTGACCACATTAAATTTCACTTTGCACATGTTGAATAAATGAGAGAAGAACCCATCTTTATGAATAAATGTCACTCTGCAGTCATTTTATTAATTATCTGATAATTTAAGTAGCTAATATCAGTACAGTCCACTGTGTTGAGATAAATGTTCAGTCTTTCCTAGAGACTGAATAAATTTTGTTTGACCTATAAACCAATATAAAAAAGTCATAGCAGTCATCAGAATTTTACCAATAATGAAGACAACTCATACAACTATCTTGTATTTTTTCGTTACTTGGAAGGAAAAACAGGAGGAACAGTCTCCAGTGCAGTTTTTTCATTTTCATATGAAAATAGTTAATGTATTACTATAAATATGTCTTCAGATTTGTGAAAGGGAGTTTAAAGGTGTTATTCACTACGTGCTTAATTGTTGACTTTTTTCATGTTCAAAGGTTTGATCTTATCTAGACTCTCTCTCCTTCTGATCACTAATTATGTGGTACTTAAGCATATTTTATACCTATCATCCAGTCTGGATTTAGATTGATAATTAATATAACTATTCTTCATGGCAGCATCAAAGCTAGTGTCATGTTTGGTGCTGTTGAGTTTCTATAAAATCAGAATAGCTATTAGGTTTATTTTTTTTATATTTAATGCTATTTTCTCTAAAATGTTGTGAGAACAGCTTAATGTCAAATTCATATAACAAAAATTTAATACAGAAATAAAAACATATCGATTGAAAAAATCTATTTTATATAACTATAGATTTAAATGTGTTAAACCTGTTTCCAAAAGAAAGACTACATTTGTCACTTTGGAAGTGTAGAGTCAAAATATTTTTGTGATTCATTCCTAGTAATTATCTCATGATAAAAGACTTCACTCTGAAGAATTTCTATTATGATTTGTTGGGGATGAAAATATACATCCTGCTTATCCTAAATTTGCAGTTGTGTAGTGAAGACAAACTTAGTTGTAATGAAGGGGGCTTTTGTTGGGAAACAGATGGCTGCAGCACTGTGATGACTAAGGCAGAGTCTCAATATGTTTTTGCTTGATCAAATTTAAAATAGAAATTTAAAAGCCTATGTTGCAATAATTTTGCAAAACCAAAATGTCCAAAATTTAAGGAATTGTGCTTCTGGAGTTGACTTAGGAAAAGAAAATCTTTTTTTCTCAAGAGAAGAACCTAAATTACATACAAGGCAACATTTTGCCCTACATGAGTGAAAAAGTATGTGCTATATAGCAATAGCAGATAGCTTCATAACAGATGCAGAAGATGCTAACTCAGATTCTACAAGTAACTCTACAGCTGAAATTCTCAAACTTTCAGATACTTGTTTTTCCACGTACAATAAATTTGTTCAATAAAGTTTTTTGTACTTTTTTTTTATTTGAAGGCACATGTCAAATGCAGTACTAATAGTAATTTGCATCAGTTATCTGTACAGTTTTTCAGGATATCAGGCATACTCTGAGAAATGTATACTATATAGTAAGGATGTACAACTCTAAATTTTGTGAGACTTTAAATGAAGCCAAACTGTACAAAAAGAATATAAAAATAATCAGAAAGACTAATGCAGATATGTTCCTATAAATGCATCAAGGGTTCAGAAGTACCTGGAGTATCTGCTGCTTCTTGTGCCACCTCATTTCAATACTTTCATTTATTCAGGATGGGAAAATAACTCAGGGATTCATGCATTTTTGATTTTATTAGTCTGAAATATGGTCAAGGACCACTCTAGAGCTATCTATATATCTGTCACATTTGAAATTATTTTTCTTTTTTTTTTTTAAGCTGCAGAAATTCCTAAAAGGACTGTAAGCCTTTAGTACTATTGTGTTGAAAGATGCTCTCTTTTCATTTTTTAAGTTGATGCGACAAATATAACAGGAACTGTTGGAGTTACGTGGTGAAATACGATCATGCTGTCAGAATCTACCATTGAGAAACAGAAGGGAAGAAAATGATGAGAAAATGAGCTGTGGGGAAATTCAGCATTTCTAGCTCTGACTTTTTTTCCCTATATTTTTACCTCTTGTATTCCAGAGGGTCATTGGGTTTCCTGTTAATTCACTTCACTTTTAGGTGGTCAAATGTAACTAGAGGACATAAACCTGCAGATCTTATCAGTAGCAAAAAAAAAAACAGTTGAAACACAGGTCAAAGCTTAATTTTTAGTTTAATCTAAAGGTCTGCTGGAGTACAGAACTGAAAAATTGAGTGTTAGCAGAGCTCATGGCTAGAAAAAGGAAGAAAATTATAGCAAATGCACCTGATGGGTTATTTTGATGTTCTCCAATTCTTAGTTTACAAGTGTTGAAGGACCTAACACATTTGGGTGACAGGGGAAAGCGGAACTAGGATTTTTAAAAGCTAGATTTAGTTAATAGGGAAAATGGTTTTGTATAATGCACACAGAGATATTCAGTTTAAGATGTTAAAAACTGATTCTATGAGATAGTATATCACTGTCCATGATAGAATTTGTATGTGTGGCCAAATAAAAATTGGTTGCCTTAATCTTATTTCAAAATCAGTTTGACCTGTTTTTCTTTTTGAAATATCCTAGGGTGTGGGGTTTGTAGTCTGGGCACGATCCTGTCGCTATTTATTAATACATGAGAATAAGAGAGTGAGATGCTTTAAAAAAATATATAAATAAAACTGATCCTTTGATAGTTAAAATGCTATGTTTCTGAGTGCTCAAAGAATGGGTCTCAGATGGTATCACTGGGAAACAGAGACCGTACCTCACCCTTTGCTTGGCAGGAGGCAGAGGGGGAAAACTGTTGTTCAGGGAGGGCTCTTTCCTCGTTAGCAGATATCTTGCGTGTCTGTTTTGTTTTCTGGCTGCAGCCTTTCTCTCTTTTTCTTTATATATATATATATGCATAATGAGAAAAAAATATTAAAAATTACATAGGTATGGAAGTGTGAAAGCCATAATCACAAATGTCTGTGGTGACATCCATGGCTGCATTAGTTCACCTCCTGACAATGACACAGTAAAATTTCTCTTGAAGCCAAGTAACCTAGACAAAGGGCCATATTTCAGAAATATATTCAGTCTATGGTCACAAGGCTCTCCCAAGAGATTTCAAGGGCTAGAAATTTCTATTAATTTGGTATCATGTGATGGGGAGCATGAGCTCTGACTAGATGGTAAGTGAAGTGTACATTTGTTTGCTATTAGAGCACACAATCACATTTTTGGGGTTCGGTTTCTCAGAGGTTACAGTGAAAATGTGCTTTTTGCAGAGACAAGTATGAAGATAGATGGTGATGGGCAGATTTTCATTGACTGATGGACAACTTTGCTACAAATGTGTTCCTCAATCCTTAACACAAAGGATCATCATTAAATTTCATTCATATTAACCTAGTTTATCAAAAATATGTGGATTTTTCATAATTGGAATTACAGTACTTCCTTACCTCTGAATCTTTGCATACAGATTGCTACGTCTCTGAAGTACCTCCTCTGGGTGATATAAGAAGCAGCGATGTTTCCTTTTTTTATTATTATTTTAATCAGAGGAATTTGTAGAGAGATACTACAGCCTTTCATCCCTAGCATCCTCTGCCCAAACGATCTGCAGGGATCCCCTGTTACCTGTCAGCAGCGCGGGTTGCTCGGGAATTCAGGCAACTCTTCTACTATGACCTGAAGATGACAAGGCATAGATGGGGTTTTTTTGGGGTGTGTATTCTGGAGGAACACTCCTCCATCCAGGAGCTGCTGTTCAGACAGCTCTGCCTTGTGCTCTCTTTAATTGGCTGTCTGCTCTTGCTGGAAACTGCTGCTGCACTGAGCCTGTGGAGGGAGATTTTTCTCTAAGCCGGTGTTGTATTGCTCCAGCAGCATTCCCTGGCTGGAGCAGAGCTGCTCTGCTGGAGCACTGCTTGGGATCTCAGGACCATACGCAGGGATGTAGTGGCAGGCTGTGTTGAAACACCTTATTTACAGAGCAGTGTACCACTTAAGTGACTTTTTTTTTTTCTTTCTTTCTTGTGTCTCTGTAAATTGAAAAAAATATCTCTGATGGGAAGAGTGAATTTGAAAAGAAGCAGCAGCTTTTGCACTGTAGGATTGTGCAAATCTCTTCTGGTTTAGGGAATTTTAGGGAGTCTGAATATCTGTCTCCAGAGAAGCCTTGGGGCTGCTCTGAACGCATCAAGGATAAGGTTAAAGCTACATTCATCCATCTTTTCCCCTTAAATTGTATCTTCTATAATAGATGTTACCTAGAGTATAACACAGAATAAAGTGTGCAAAAGTCATGGCAAAGATGTGTTTGGTAGAACTGGGGAACAAGTACTGGTCTTATGTAACTTCCTGTTACATTTTGCAGATGATGTTAGAAAATCTGTGTAATAGTTGAAATATTAATTCATTGGATTTCAGATTATTTGATTACTTAGCTTTTTGTGAATATTTAAACTTAGGCACTTTAAAAAAAAAAACAAACACACAACAAAGCACCCCAAAACCCAAACAAACGCCAAACTGTTAGGAATCATTAAATACATAATCCCTATGAGATTTCTTTGGAAATTCTGGGATACTCTCCCATGGCAAAGTTCTGTGGTATGGTGGCTATAAAATGCCATGTCTTCTGGCCGAGGCAGCGTGAAAATGAAATGATGGGCCTTGTCTTTGACTTCAGGGGAGGCAGAGGGGGGGGAGAGAGAATAAACTATGCAGAGAAGTAACAAGATCTTTGTAACCTTTCACAGCATCCCATGAATACTGGATTGAATTTGTGAGTTAGGTTTTGTTTGTGGGTGCGTTTGTGTTTGTTGTTTTTTTTTCATATGATTTGTTTAGCGAAGTAATTGGATAAAGAGGAAAATATTCATTCGAGCTGGTAAAACTGTACCAAATCAAGTTATGCAATCCCACACATGCTTGCTTTCCTAGTTATAAATAAACTAAGAGCTCCCTCTAGTGAAATTTCAAAATACAATGATAAGTTTTTATCTTTGAGTTAGTGAGTTTTAAAGTAAAATCAAACATTCCATCAGGCCACCAAGCAAAAATAATTAAACAAACATGGATAACTAATTTAAATCGTTTAGGAGGTACAAAAATGTGGGAATATTTTCTCTATAATTCTGTGTTTCTCACCCCCCAGAATGTTGTAACTGGTTTCCAGTTTCTTTTCTCTTTGCTTTCATAGGCTATTTATAAATGAGCTCCATAGTTCAGGTTCATCTTGGGAATCATAAGCAAATTTTTTTTTTTCCTCTTCTGAAGTGCAGTATCTCAATGATTTGAGCCTGTACACTTGCCAGACGTGTTTTCTCATGAGTTTTCCATCATTTCCTGCTCCCAGTCATTAGCGTGTGAAATGCCTTTCCTGTGATATTTCAGTGCTTTAAGGCCTGATTTCAGTAGGAATATGAAGTGGCATTGACAACTGTGAAGATGAAGAATTGTCAAAAAGTCCTTCAATTAGGTTAATTGTGGTTTTGTTTTGGGAAATGGGAAGGGGAAGAGAAGGCTCAGATCGTCAGTTGATATAAATAAAGTCTATTTTAGGCCCAAATCAGATCTGTCCGAAGTCACTCAGGGGGGAGCAGTATCCGGTCTGCCTATATCTACTTTTTTTTTTTTTTTTTTTTCCCCTCTGTCAATGCCCAGAGAGCCCAAACAGAATTGGACAGTCACTATAATAGGAAAGGCTCGTACATTTTTTTCTGAGAAATCACCACTGCTCCCAAGTCCTTATGAGCTAAATATAACATAGATAAGACCTAGGGGAAAGGAAGGTGGCATTATCCGTTTGATGGGGAGGAAAAAAGTTGGTATTAATTCCATAATGGAATGAAGGCTTTGTCCTCACTGTGGGGTAGAGGTACATATGGGCTCGCTCTACCTAGCCCCAAGCTTCCTTGCCTGAAATACTAAACCTACTGCAAGGAAGGGTACCTCCCTTTGGGTACAGTCCTCTGTCAGTGAGTTTAAAGTCTCCTGGACTACAGCAATCTATTGGTTTGCTGGCTCAGAAACAGATGAATCGAGGTGTTTATTGACTGCATCTGACTTAGATGCCCATCCCTACTAATTGGCATGCCTTAGTTTTTATGCTGCCAACAATTTCTGGCCTGAACTTAAGGCTAAATCTAGACAAGCTTATTTCTATCTGTCTGGACTGTAGGATTTGATCACACTAGTGTTGGTTAAGCGTGCTTCTCCTACTCAAAAGGCACAGTTAGAAAAGTTGTTAGAAAAGTTCAGAATATAACTGCAGCTAGTAAATGCCATTCGTCACTGAAACTGCATAAGCAAATACCTTCTGGATTTCAGTTGTAAAATGAAATACTAAAAAAGTTTAGATTGACTGAGTGCCTGTGCCACGTGAACTGTTTAAGGTAGACAGGAGGTATCAAGAAGAGATTCTGGGTTTTTTTCTATAAGATTTTTTAAAATAAAAGTAATATGTTAATTTCTTCTTCACAGGATGTTCTCTCTTAAGTTATCGACCCCTAGCTAGCTTTATAGAGCTAATCTGCATTGTTTGTGTTATTAACTGATGCTTTCAAAGAGTCATTTCAGTGTGAACTGATTTATGTGACTCCCTAGTCATATCACATCATGCAGGATAAGCAGAGCAGCACAGCTCAGCCACAATCATGTTTGACCCCAGTGGATCTTTATGTCAGAGAAATGGAAACACAATTTCCAGTAGCTGTTTCTGCTAAATACACTGCAGTACCAGATTCTTTCTTTAAGGGAATTTTTGTTTGGATATCTACAGGAAGACTTTGACACTTCTTTGCTCCCTGTGTGATCAGGAGATATATCTGACTGAATCAACACTATGTAGGCTTCAGTATGTGATGCTCTGCAGGTTCTTTTTTTTTGGTTTATTTTCCATTTCTAAGTCTGCGTTTATTCTTGGAAGAACATCTGTGAAGTTTATGCTTTTATAGTATGTTCTCCTTAGGAAGCATATAGCACTTATAATGAAACTTGGCCTCTGACTTATGTCCTTTGTCTTAAGTTCATTTTTAAAATTGTTTCTTGTTTGAGAGTTTGAGATGAAATCCTTTTTAGTGGGTATTTTCTGAAATGCTTTTTGTAAATAACTATGAAGAACTGGTGCAGACTGGAGAACAATTGTATTTGGAGTAGTTGACAGGGCCTTATCCTATTGATTTCTTTCCAAAGGTCCCTCTGAGGACCCTTTCTATCAAGTCATGACATCTAAATGTTCATATTTCTGTGTTCATTTTGGTGTCCTATTCATAGAATCTGTAGGAATTATGCTACTGCAAGCTATTTATTAATTTGATCAGTAAGGAATAAATAAGCCTGTAATGTTTAAATAGAAAAAATTAGAAACATACTGGGAAAAAAATTTCAGCAGTTTTCTTGCATGCTATAATTCTGCCTCTTGGATAATGGAACAATAGTGCATTACTGAGGGAGGTAAAAAGATGATAGAAAAGTTTGAATGTGTTTCTGCAAGTTATTCTAATATACTTAAAATAATAAAATGGTTTTCAAAAAACTTGTGGACAAAAAGAACTTTCTGGTAGATTTCCCAATAGAATGGCCTTGGACTATTTTAGGTAAAATATGTCAGTTTACCTGATGTTGAAATAAGAATTAGAAAATACACAAAGGTAATGTTTGTTGCTTACACCTGGAGTGATGCTTGAGTACATTTTATGATGATGGAGTTAATCTTTTGACTCCTGGGAAGCCAAATTAAAATTATTGAAATTAAGACTTTTATCCTTCCATATGTGGTATGATAAGGAAAAATATTGTTGCTACTGAGCCAAATAATCCTGCTAACTAAAGGATCATAACACATGACATTATAACACAAAACAATGAAGAGGACCTGATGCTTTTCATTAGTAACAGTGAGGGACACAACTGTTAATTTTATTTGATGTTTTGATCTGCTGCTGTGAATTTCGTGATAGAAAGTTGCTCTACAACTTTCCTGATGTGCTTATTGGCTAAATAAATCATAATCAATAAATTCTGAACAGATAAACGTGCGATTAAAAAAGATGTACAGAGTACAGAAGATCAACATTTGTCTTTAAGCACAATTGAACTTGTACATAAAGTAAAATAAAGATGTGCTTCTATTTCCAATTGATAAAGTAAACAGCCATTTAAGTTGCTACTGTTGTAGGGACAGTAAACATGAGAAAGCCCCCTGAAGCTAGAATCTCACAATTTTTCATCTAGCTGACAAGGAAAGCAGTAGAAATCACTTGGCCTTGAGGCAAGATAACTCTCAAATAGTAATAATTCAGCTGTTCAAGCCAGTCTTGTTCATTTCTAATGACTACTGGATTCAGTTGACTTGTTTTTAAAACTTACACTGTTCCCTAGAAATTCAGTCAGAAATAACCATTATATTCTCATTTTACTTAAATCATTTTTCTTTTAATAGAATAGCATTTCGTATTTCTTCATTTTCATACCATTAGTCTATATGTGGAGAGTAGATTCAATTATCCTTTTGGGTGTCTACTTTTAGATATAAGTGGTAATTGTGATAATGGATATTGTCAATTTCTTAGTTTCAACACTTCTGAAAAATATCCGAATGAACATACGGGAAGATTTACCGAAAACTAAAGTGCATCTTATCCAGATTGAGAATGGTATGTGTGACAGTAAACAACATCCTTTACTTTTGACTATATCAACCTGGGCACACCCTCAAAACTCTGCAGAATCGCACATAGAATTTAAACTTGTATGGCTGAAAAGAATCTCATGGGATTTAGTGTATCATAGTTTCTTATTCTACTTTGTATCACGGGCTTTCTGGTTTGCCAGGATGCCAGCAGCCCCATTGCTGCTGTTGTCCTCCCTCAGATAGGATTATTTAAAAATGTTGATCCTTACACTAATACTGCAGAAATTATTTTCCTGTTTATATTATTTACAGAACTATCCAAGGAAAATGTGCCGTTTCTAAAGTAACCAAAATTTCATCCATTGGAGGTTTATTATTTGCTCTAAGTATGTTAAGGTAGCATCTGTGATTCTAGCTTTTATCATCCTAAAATGATAATGTATTTCATAAATCTTGAAGCTTGTAAAGAAGCATGTGCTTTTCATAAACCTGACTGCTTCCACTGAGAGTCCACCTGAGCTTCTACAATTTTTTCCAAAGTCTCAGGTTCGCTCATGTTATCATAGAATCACAGAATCATCTGGGCCAGAAGGCCATCTAGTCCGACCCCCCCGCAGTCAGCAGGGACACCTCCAACTAGACCAGGTTGCCCAGGGCCTCCTCGAGCCTCTCCTTGAATGTCTCCAGGGAAGGGGCCTCAACCACCTCC